>CM042327.1:6855519-6925519 GCA_023566125.1 Zingel zingel
TCAGACACATTTTCCCAACAGGGGGGACACAGAGGAGGTAATCTTCAACAATGCCAACGATGAATTCAACAAGTCTTTTGACCCAAGACCTTCAACAAATCAGACCGGTAAGAATGTTCTGTCAGGCAGAAATGCTGTCAGACTGATCTGTATATTTTCATCTAATTACTGTTGTATGATTGAGATTTCATGGAGCTGTTGTTCTCTGTCTGGGGCCGCTGAGTGTTTTAATGCTGGCTGTGCTCATTGGCCTCGGTGTCCACTGTGAGTCTAAAGTCACGTGAACTTTTGAGCATTTTTTTGCTCTGAAAGATACAAGACTCGATTTGCCATCCTGCCTTTGACTTTTTACTTTTCTTGTTCTTTTCCTTTCCTTAAAGCTCTTTATCTGTTTTGAAAGCACCACAGATTGAAATTAAACACTGACCTCAAGAAGCACTTGTTTTGTAAATATATTTCTTATGAATATGAATTTTTCCACCCATCATTTATACGCATCATTCAACTTTTAATATGGTGCTTAAACATTTTGGAATTAAGGTGTCATGTCAACATTTGTTCAGTATCAGCATATTTGCTGGAAGAGCGGATATTATTGTAACGACAACAACTATGTTTGTAAGTGTTATTTCTTTATAATGATGACAACTGCACTGGTTTATTCCACTGACACTATACAAGTCATAACAGTTTCACTTTGTATTGATATATTTCATAGTCAAATTTAAACAAAAAATAAAAAAATATTTGACTAAAAGATGCCAAAACAAGAAAGAAATGTCCATGTCCCTTGATTTTTTTTTTCAGACCGTGACTTAGCAGAGAGATGCCATAAAAATAACTTATAGCGCTTTAATGTGATGTCCAAAATGTAGGTCTTCATTAATTATTACGCCAAGGTTCTTGACTTGAGTCAAGGTAAGTACTAAGTGCCAGTCTTCCTTTTTTTTATTTCTTTTTTTTCTTCATTTAGTTGGATCCACTTTTTTACTTTCTCCAGACAAAGACATAGAGAGTCTATAGGAGCATAGTCATTTGGTGAGAGTGCAAGATAAATCTGGGTATCGTCCGCATAGCAATGATAAGAGATCTTATGGTGTTGCAGAGTATGACAAAGAGGACGCATATACAAATTGAGCAGAAGGGGCCCAAGAACAAATAAAAAAGGAAAGATGATAATTTCACTCTTTTCATATAGAAAATATTGATTAGTGTAAAGTCACTTAAATTGTACAAACTGTAAAGATGAAAAGTTTCAGTGAGGATTGTATATACTGTAGTGTTTCGCTGCACTGAGCCTGTTGTGAGACATGTGTGAAGTGTTGCTTGGAATGAGTTTTGCAGGAGATGTGAACTGTTTAGTTCAGGTGACTGTTGGTAATGCAGACTGTAGTTAGAGTTTTGCACATGTTCAGTTGTGACCAGTGTCGTTCAGCAATCTAAAAAAAACTGTAAATTGTCTTAAGTTGTCTCGTCTAATTAAGAGCAAATTAGCATTTCCCCAAATGACCTTTATAATTGCTTAAACAATATACATGTATAGCAACCACCAAGCGAAAAGCTCCTTGCAGTTTTCTTTGACCAAGGCAAGATCCCCCTAGTTATTATTATCTCCTCTGAAAGATGTGACATCCTCTTTTTGCTGGCGGGGGGAAGAGAGAGAAATTATAACCAACAAGAGTCTCATCAGTGCAGTCTGTTCTGCAGAGCTGACCTAGGAAATAGTTGACATCCTTGTGAGCAATGGAGGGAATCTATGCCAATAGTCATTATGCCAAACGTGTTGTCCCAAGAGCTACGACAAATCAGACGGGTAAGAATGTGAACATATGTATTTATTATCATCTGTCAATATTACTGTTGTATGATTGGTTGTATTCCCTTGGGTCTCTGTTTAGGTCCCAGAAGCTCAGAGAGGAGGAGATTTCATGGAGCTGTTGTTCTCTGTCTGGGGCTGCTGAGTGTTTTCCTGCTGGCTGGGCTCATCGGCCTCGGTGTGCAATGTGAGTCTAAAATTACATTCACATATCAGAATATGAATTTTAGAAGCATTATTCTGCTCATATTTTATTAAGATTTCTATTTTATTTATTTTTTTATTTATGTTGGGTTGCCCTGCCTTTATGCTGTCATTGTCTCCGTCATGTATTCTCATTTTGGTTTTTAGTACATTTTCATCTGTTTGTGTGTTTGTTTGAAATTAAAAAGCAGCTTTTTTAATTTATAAAAAGTTCAACACATAAACACAACATTTTCATAGTTTGTTAATAGAGAATTTGACCCAGAAGGTATATGTGTATAAAGCTATCTATGTAGAGCTTAGGATAAAAACAGGCATCAAGCAAGCTTTCATTTTTGGTGCTACATTACCATTAGGGCTGTGCAATTAATCAAATTCCGATCGCAATTTCGCATACAATCACAATAACAATGTAATCGAGAAAAGCAATTATTTTGCGCATTACGATTTGCTCTTAAACTTTTATTTTGTCTCGTGTTCTAAATGACATGTGCACATTCACCCCTACTGAAGGCCAAACTCTCACAGCAAACATTTAAATATATATTTTTATAGGCCTATTATTATTATTGTAAGTGCAATAAATGCAACATCTTTCCAAAAGTCAATAATGAATCGTGTGAAATAATTGTGATTTCAATATTGACCAAAATAATTGTGATGATTATGATTTTGTTCCACAATTGAGCAGCCCTAATTCCAATCATAATGCTGCTGAGTGCTACATATTACATAGGTGGGTTAGGTGTCAATTTTAATTTGATTTCTGAGCACTGTTTATTGTGCAGAGTTAGGAATTACACATCGGCCAAATCGAGCCAGTGCCGTAAATTGAGGGGTGGGTGGCAATTCCCAACTTCCTACCCCTCTACTTCCAGCGCGCTTGCACGGACCACACCCATCTTTGAATTAGGCTTTCATTTTAATCTCAACTAAACACCTGTAAAGTCTTGTGCAGTTTTGACACTATTTGCAGAGACAAAATCTGGCAGAAATATAAACACCTGGCAAAGTACTCAAATCCTCTTCTGTAGTAGTTCCACAGCCGGTATAATACCAGGGTAGGATATGGGTAGTTCCCACTACCAACACATTCTCACACCCATCTCGTTAAATAGGGACGTTTGGTCAGGTGCCTTTGTCGTTCTTATTGGTTTTATGTAAACGTGCTTGGTCGGGACTATTGCCGTCCCTTTTGATGTAGTTATGTTAAGGAAAAGGTCGTGGGTGGGCTTACGGTTCCGTGACACGCGGGAGAAAAGAAAAAAGCGACTATAACAAGCGGGACGCGAACCCCGCTCTCCTGGGTGAAAGTCCTGTGTTTGACCCATCCACCACCCCCAAAACCAACTTCTTAGCATAGAAATTCGCCCTTACATAACACTCACTAAATCCTATATAACTGCTGGTCTCCCCGGTACGTTACATAAATAATAATAATAATACATGTAATTTATATAGCGCTTTTCAAAGACTCAAAGTCGCTTTACAGCGTATAAATACGCTGAAGGACGCCTTTTACGTCGCATCAGACGCTGACGGCCACTGTCCTTATTTTACGAGTTCGGAGTGAGAACGGGTTGCCACTACAGTATGTGTCTCCAGGACGACATTTTGCCATGATGACTACACACACGCACACGCACACATACACACACACACAAACACACACACACACACACACACACACACACACACACACACACACACAGACTCATAAGGTAAAAACAATACCAGCGTTATTGTCAGTAGGAGTTTCACAGTAGTGTAGTAGTAAATACAAACAAGCACTTCAGTCATTCTATAATGTTTACCAAAAAAAAAACAGGTCGTCTTCCAAACCTCTATTATGCATGCACCATATTGGATGCTGTCTAAAATGAATTGACATTTGGTTCTGAGATCCTGTAATAAACATGAATGTGTCTCTTATTTATTTTAGACTATGACACTGTACAACGCCTCCAGGCCAGTGATTACAAGTTGTCTTCCCTGACTAAAGAGAGAGACCGGCTGAATGCCAACGTCACTGAAAGGACTAAAGAGCTGAACAAAAGTAAGTGTGGGGCTCAAACATTCTCATCTGCAGGAGCGGCATGGTGAAAAAAAACCTCATCATGGCATGTGTTAATCTGTAATTTCAGTTTTGCAAAATTAATCTTCAAAGCTCAGATGTGTTGTCAAATGCATGGAACCTAATAGATCCTGTTCATAGTTTGACTGGTCTTATTTGCATCTAAGTTCCAGCTAAATTCTGTTTAGTTCAAATGCAACACGTTTCCCACCTATTTTGAATAATAACTGGCAGGAATGCTAACTTCCTGTTTATCAAGATCTGTTTGCAGAAGTGCTTATTAATAGAGGGATGAGATTTTAAAACTGCAAAAAAAAAAAACTTTTTTTTTTTTTAACACTGTGGTCATGAGACAGTTATTTTTGTTTTTGTACTTGCATTAAAGTATACTTCCAAGACTCAAATGTGCTTTCATTTTGTAATCTTCATAATAAATATAAATTTCTCATTAAACATAATGATTAGTTAGCTGAACAAACGCAACATCACCATTTGGCATCAATCCAGGAAAGCAGAGGTGGAATATAACTAAGTACAGTTCAAATTTAAACTTGTATTTTACTTGAGTAAAGGAAGAACTACATCTCAGATTGAAATATTGTACTTTTTACTCCACTACTATTGTCTGACAGCTTTAGTTACTTTTCAGATCCCCTTCCAGTCCAGAGAAAACCATGTATGTCCCGATGTGTTGAACAAATGTATGATGATCTTATAGAATATGATGCATTGCTGTAGATTAAACTACCCAACAGTATATAAAGGAGTTAAAATTAGCACAACCTTAAACATCTACAGCAGTAAAATGCAATATACACATTAATGCAGATACTTTGAGTACATGTTGCTGATAAATACTTTTACTTCAGGTTTTGATGCAGGACTTCTTACTTGTAGTGGAGTGTTTACAAAGTGTGGTATAGTTTTACTGAAGTAAATGATCTGAATGCTTCTTTTACCTCTGATTAATTGCAATTAACACAACAACTTGCCAACCTGTGCTTCTAAAGGTTCGAGGCTACAAGCATAAAAGAAAACATAAAAAGACTAGTACCTATTCTGTATTCTGTAACTTCATTACATGACACCCCCAACAGTTTCACACCATAATTTGGCTTCAACAATCCCACGCTCACTATGTGAGAGAGAAGTGAACGAAGCTGCCGCTATTAGTAATAATTAGATATGTGCATGTCAAAATTTGAAACCACCTTTATGGATACCAAATATGCATGTTTTTAACCTCCTGTATCTTTGGCATTTACTCTTGTCTGACTTTTAAAGATTCATTGTTCCTTACAGATAAATCATGTCCTGCAGAATGGAGGATGTTCAGTTCTTCCTGTTATCTTCTCTCCGCTGAGTCTGGTTCCTGGGAGAGAGGCAGAGATGACTGCAGAGAGAGAGGAGCACATCTGGTGGTGATAGAAAGCTTCGGAGAGCAGGTACTGTGTGGAAGGCAGTCCTAAAGAACAGGGTGTGTGTGTGTGCGTGTGTATGTGTGTGTGTGTGTGTGTGTGTGCGTGTGCGTGCGTGTGTGTTTGTTTGTTTTCGTAGCAACACTACTTCCTCTGTGAGCCAAAGCCAACATCAGTAGAAGAGTGTGTGTGTGTGTGTGTGTGTGTGTGTGTGTGTGTGTGTGTGTGTGTGTGTGTGTGTGTGTGTGTGTGCGTGCGTAGCAACACTACTTCCTCTGTGAGCAAAAGCCAACATCAGTAGAAGAGTATGTGTGTGTGTTTTCTAAAAAAAGACACTTTTCTTTTCGTAGCCACACTTCTTTCTCTGTGAACCGAAGCCAACATCAGTATGCTAAGATGCTTACAATGATAATGCTAGCACGTTAGGGCTTAAACTAAAGATAATTTTTATTGTCCATTCATCTATCAATTGTCTTGTTTTGTCCATAACTCAATGATATTTTGTTTATAGTCATAGAGAAGTGAAGAAAATATTCACATTTAAGAAGCTGGAATCAGAGAATTTTGACCTTTTTTTTCCATAAAAGATGACTCAAAACCGATTAATCGATTATTCAATTAGTTGACAACTAATCGACTAATTTTTTTTTTGCACATCCATATTACTTACTATAGGGGGCATCGAACCTGTCTAACAAATAGTCTACATTGCATTTTAATGAATGAATATTTTTTTATTTACATTCTTCACATTCAACATATTGAATGCAATATATTTGCATGTATTATTAAAACAAAAATATGAAACTTTCTGTTATTTTTATTGAACAGACTTTCCTCTCTAACTTGACCAAAAAAGAAACGCATGCTTGGATTGGTTTGACTGACAAAGCCGAGGAGGGAACCTGGGAATGGATTAATGAAGCTCCGCTGTCTTTAAAGTAAGGAAGAAATTTGCTTCACCTTGGTTAGATAGAGCCACATGTATATACTGTTATATAATAAATATATATACACATTACCGGTCAAAAGTTTGGGGTCACTTAGAAATGTCCATTCCACTCCAATCCAGACAGAATACCAGCTGGGATCAGTTGCATTGTTTTTTTAATCAGGGCAGCAGTTTTCAGATTACATTATGTATTTACATAACTGCAAAATGGTTCTCGACTGTTGTAGACAGAAGTGGCTGAAGAAACGCTGGAAATGCCATGCTGTTTGGTCTAATGTCAAATTAAAAGTGGTACAGCTCCCATATACTTTGACTCATCCAAGTCATACATCTGTAAAATGATCAGAATACACTGCTGTAAACACATCTGACAGGTGACAGACAACACAGGGCATTAGCCACGTGTCTCAGCTTACTACAGACAAAATGAAGCCAAAAGACTCAAACATGGATTTTATATGATTTGTTTTCTACCCCAAACTTTTGACCGGTAGTGTGTGTGTGTGTGCGTGTGTGTGTGTGTGTGTGTGTGTGTGTGTGTGTGTGTGTGTGTGTGTGTGTGTGTGTGTGTGTGTATATATATATATATATATATATATATATATATATATATATATATATATATACACACACACAGTATGATGTCATCAAACAACTCTACCACTTTGGTGAAATATCTTTTACCCAGTAATACCAGCAGATGGTGCAATAGTTCCTTTAATCAGGCTTCTGTCTGCCATCTCCAGTCAGGAGGCAGTGATCTTGACTATTTCAGATCATATATTGCACATGCAGTATATTTGGACTGGCTTTAGAGATGTCATTAAACAGAAATGCTGGCGTAAATATTGCATTCCCCTGATTGACATGTGGCCTTTTCCCTTTAGTAAAAGCAGCAATACTACAGTGTATAAATACTCTGTTACAAGCATTCAAAATCTTACTTAAGTTAAAGTACAACAGGTAGATTAGCCTCAAAATATAACTAAAGTACCAAAAGTAAATATACTCATTCTGCAGAATAATGTATATTACAATATTGGATTCTAATTATTGATGCCTAAATGTGTTCATCACTTTAATGTTTAATGTGGGGCTACTTTGAATTACTTTGCTTTGTTGCTTAAGCTTTCATCATATAATATAAGATATAAGTTTATTTATATTTTGTATATCAATAAGCTAAATCTGCAATGTAACTAAAGCTTTAAAAGAAATGTAGTGAAGTAAAAAGTACAATATTTTCCTCTGAGATTTGGTGGAGAAATAGAAAGTTGCATACAAAAAGTTATACTCAAGTGAAGTACAAGTACCTCAACAGTTTAGGTATAGAGAACTTGAGTAAATGTATTTATTTATATTTCAACACTGACTGACACACATCCCAATAGATCAATGTCACTAGTTTAGTGACATTTAAGACTCATTTACAAAACTTTGTATAATAAAATTAAAGAAAAACAAACAGGATTTAGTTTCTGTTATTTGTGTACACATATTAAAACATCTAGAGATTGGATACCATGGAGAGGATGTACTTAAATGGTATGAAATATCACCACAGAACATTTATTTGTTTGATTTGATTTGATTTATGGCCACTCGAGGCAACAGCACAAGCTAAAAACACAACACTGACATTTTATCTCAGAAGGCTGGTAAGGAAAACATGTTAGTACACAGTTACCAATTTAAACCATAATACTTTATACATGTATCCATCATTTAAACATCCAGCAGACACATAGCAACATTAGCATCATTCATTGGAATTGTGTTTGTTTAAATGAGTTTAAGTGTAATTGAGCTAAATGCTCCACTGTGTTCACCAGCTATACGCCAACTTTGTCTGTCTGCTGTTTGCTGCTGGGCAAACCATCACTAATAAATGGTAAATTGATTATTAATCAAACTTTAGTTAAGTTATCTTACTGTTAACAAAGTGATGATAATTAATAATGTTTACTTATCATCAGTAACGGTATTATTTCTGTTATTGAGTATTTGTTAATGATTAACAAATGATTTGTAAAGCTTTACAAACCAATTGAAAAAAACATTGATAAACATTATTTGGACGGCTATTGTAAATTTTCAGATTATGATTATACAGTAATATCTTGAAAATGGTTAAGAAATCAATGACTCATTATAAGCAGTAGTTGCAACATTAAATAGCCATCCAAATAATGTTTATAAATTATATACTTCACAACAATTATTAACCACTGACAAAAGTAAAAAAGAAAAAAAATAATTTCAATGCTTGTTACTAAGTTTAATTAACTATCAATTAACCACATATTAATGATATTATTATAATAAAGTGTTACAGGTTTATGCCTGCCAAGGCTGGAAACAAAGCGCATGATAGCGGAGTTGGAGGCCAGAAATAATAAGCTTAAAGCTTTAGTGCATAACTTTTTGATATTAATGAACGTCCGTTACAGTCAAGCCGTTGCCAATTGAGTTGCTACAAAGCTAATTAAGACTTTCAGCTCCACACAACTCTCTCTGTATTTCTCAGTATGACTATGTTCAGAAGATTGTGGCGTCCGGTGACTTTCCTGCGCTGAAACTCAAGTGAAGATAATTACCTCTTCTGAAGAATCCATCATGTTTTTTTAATCCTCTGTGTCCTCCTTGGCTACTAGCAACTGCGTGGAGGATGGGTGGGGGCGGTGCGCGATCACGGAAGGCTTGTATCATGTGGACGCGCCGACAGTTTTGTTGTCATTACTTAGAATTCCTAATGGGGGCGACAGAAACTACGCATTTTAGCTTTAATCATGTTGAAACACTCTCAGAGGGGAACTGCAGAGTTGGGTGGTCATTCTCCATACACATCCCAGCAGCATGCTGGCACACACTGTTAAAGTCTTGGTAGCATTTCCTGATGAATAACATGATGAAAAGGCTGTGTTCATATCAAACATTTACAATGTCATTATTGTCTCGTTTGTTTGCCTGTTAGGTACTGGCGGGAAGCTCAGCCTGATAATGGTGGTGGACATATCCATCTCGGAAAAGAGGACTGTGCCCATATCATAATAACTGGAGGGGAGAATTCTCAGAACTGGAATGATTTGCTTTGTAGTACCAGTCTGAGATGGATCTGTGAGAAAATGCTTTAGCATCGGTGCATAATCAGTTTTGAGTTTAAATGTTTTCGGATTGTCGGTTACAGACAAATCTAGAATGTCCTTCACCTGCAAGTCATGGCTCAGTTGATAATAAGGAAAATCATTAATCATTATATCATCAATCCACCTACAGTAATGATGGGTTCCATTGTCCCTGATCACTGTTGATGTGTCTCTGCTCCTGCATGAAAATCGTCCTGCTCAGAGTTCATTGTCCCTGATCCATGCTCCGGTGTCTCTGCTCCTGCATGTGACTCCTCTTGTCTCTCAGGTTTTATCAAGTAGAAAGCTGAGGCTGAAATCTTTTGCCAGGCTTCCGCAACATTGTTGACACTGTTGTTGCCCTCACCTGTATTGGGCTGCTCATGCATCCCAATAGCTTGAAGGTGAGGCTGACAGATTGCTTTAGCTCTTTTATTTGCAATTTCTTTTAGCTCATCTTGCAAACACTCACTCACTTGCGCTGCCAGGAGTTCTTCATAAACCACTTTGTAGTAAAGAGGGCAACAACCCTCGCTGTTACAATTGGACCAATTATTCTTCTTTCTTCTATAACAGGCTGTTAAGCTTTCACCAATGCTCCCAATGATAATAAGAGCTGTGATTAAATACAAGCCAAATTCCTGGAAAAAAGAAAAAAAACATCTATTTAATAGTGTGAGGAACACAAATCACAACATCATTGTGGTTTCAGACAGTTAAGCTTAACTTTTTTCAACACTTTTAACATTACAAGTTCTTTAAAAGCCAGCAAGCACATGCAGTTCTCGGCTGGAAACACATACAGTGTTCTGCATCGTCTAAACATAATATATGAACAAATGTACTGTGAGTTTGAAAAAATACATTTTTATAAAGATATAAAATAATTCCATTTCCCAAATAGTTTTGGTTTATTACCATATTAGAGTGCTGTGTGTTGTTACTTACAAGTGAGTCAGATTTATAACGGGCTTTAATGATGTTCTCCTCGTCACTCAGCTTTTTTTTTGCAAGGAATTCCAGTCTGAGAGGCGTTTTGGTTTGTCTTTAGGCAAAAGTACCAATCTCCATCAAACAGAACAGTGGCTATCCATACACCAGTCAGAGTGACATAGCTGATAAACAACTTCACAAAACAGTTGCAGATATGGTTGGAACATAGTCCTTGCCATTTGAAAAAAATCTTCCTTCCATGAAAAGACTCAACGATGCTGACAACCCAGGTGAGGATCATAGGAGGGAACAGCATGTACACTACACCATGTCGATGTATATATAGGACTGTGCGGCATGAGCATACAAAATCCATGTTAAATATGTACTGCAGGATGTAGAAGAGGACAATCAGCAGCAGCGTACTCACAGCCTTAGTTAGTATATCAAAAATGTTTTGAAGTAAAGCATGAGGTACAGACATGTTGGCTGAAATAGAATGGATTAAGATATTCTGTTTTAAGACTGCTCCAGTTGAATTATCTTCTTTGTCTTACTCTCAGAAGATCTTGTTCAAAGAGGTGATGCTCTCTCTTCCTCCAGCTGAGTGAAAAGGTGTCAACCAGATGAAAAACTTCAAAATGCTTTGCATTAAATGTCACCTTCATATAAATACATCTGGACAAACAGTGCCAGCCCGTCAGCACTTTCAGAATGATGGTACCGTATGCTTTCACTTCTCAAGAAACTGAGGAGGATTTCCCCAGACATGCTTTATTATGTGTAAAAAAAGGGATCCTCAATTTGAACCCTAATCATTTTCGAAGTTCATGTTCCTATGCCAGTTTCGTTTGGTGACTATACATTCTACCATTTCAAGGGCCTCAAGTGTGGGAAATAACAATTTGTGCATGTCGATGTTGCCTCGCTGCAATCTTATTGGCTGTTTGCCAACTACTGTTGTCGTCATTGTCTTGTAGTTGGCAGACCATAGTATTTTTTTTAGAGAAGATAATAACGTCAACTGCTGTCACCATGAACAATGTGGATTATCTTTAAAAGCACACATTTGAAAGTCTGTCTTTTTAAAGTAAAACTTGACATTAAACTCTTGGTGCCCACCAGCAGCCGGATATTGCTATAAACCAAACTGCTGGTTAAAATAATCCGATTTCACATTAAGTGGTTCTCTATAGGGCTGCAACTAACGATTATTTTCATAGTCGATTAATACGATTATTTTCTTGATTAATCAATTAATTGTTTGATCTATAAAATGTCAAATCATGGTGGAAAAATGTGGATCAGTGTTTCCCAAAACCCAAGATGACGTCCTCAAATGTCTCGTTTTATCCACAACTCAAAGATATTCAGTTCACTGTCACAGAGGAGAGAATAAACTGGAGGATATTCACATTTAAGAAGCTGGAATCAGAGAAAATCTTAGTTTGTATATATATATATATATATATATATATATATATATATATATATATATATATATATATATATATATATATATATATAAATGACTCAAACTGATTAATCGATTATCAAAATAGTTGGCAATTAATTTAATAGTTGATAACTAATCGATTAATCGATTAATCTTTGCAGCTCTAGTTCTCTAATAACAAAATGGCTAACTGCTAGCTTGTTGGTCATATTGGTTAATCTGTGTACTAGCACTCTTATATAGGGTTAACATAAAGTGAGAATGTGTTTAAACCAAAAGAGGTAAGATCAGAAAGTGATTGATTCCTGATGAATGCCCGTAAAACAGTTTATGAAGATGTAAAGCGATAAGTGCTACTAAATGTCACACTTCTTTATAAGGCAGGCAATGTCTGATAAATTTCACTTCTTATTTCTCCTGGTTGTACTGTATGTCATGTGTGTTTTAAATATATTACAACATTTGTCACATGCAGACATGGTTGGCAGAATTTTTTAGCGGTCAATCAAATGGGGGTTACTTCCCTTCTCATGCTGACGGTGTTTGTCTTGTTCCCCTCCTGGTACATTACATACATATTTGTAGTCTAACCAGATAAACCCTGTTCAGCACTTAAATGCATATATAACATCAAAACTCTCTAGGTGATACATTTGTGTCTTTGTGCCCACATGACTTTTGATGATTTCAGTTTTGCTTACAAATATGAGATCATAGTCTACCCTTTTATTTTTATATTTTAGATATGTGTTTTTATTTCCTTGTGCCGTTGGATATATACTGTATGTGGTGAAACATTTACAGGAAAAAAAGCTGGTTACCTTCGTTCAGAGTTTAAGTACCAAATGCCTGTTGTTTCTGCTGCCCCTGGTGCTTTTTTTAGTTTACTCCACCTTAAGTAAATTTAGGAGGAAATCCAGGGTACTTGTCATTCTTTTGCTATTACGTATACAGATTAGCTTCACAATACTATATGCTATAGTCACAAAAATAACCCAACCCATTTCATACCTGTACACATGCCAAATGCACCCAGCTGCTAGTTGGAGCCAATTATCTTGATAACCAGTAGTAGCATGCACCCTCATTTGACAAAAAGTATGAGCTACTGTGATGACGATGTCAAAAAGACTGAAGCACACGCCTTAAAGGTAATATTTACTTATGGTGTTGTGTTTCAAGTGCTGTGAGGGAGAACAGCAGACAGTCATTCGGTGGAAGTAGAAGAAGTCTGTGTGGCAGTAGAGTATGTGTGGGGACTATTTTTGGAGGAATGGGGGATCATTGACTTAAGCAACAGGATCAAATCGTTTCTTCTTCTCAAGAGGTTTCATCAGCAGCCATGGCATCCTTTAGCCAGATCATCTTCGGCAGGTGTGTGCATGAGGTTTTAATGTCTTCTCTACTGATGGCAGTTTATTTCTGAAAACATTAAGGTGTCTACAGTGGTGGAAAATAATAAAGTACATTTACTCAAGTACTGTCCTGAAGTGCAATTTTGAGTTTCTTTTAGTTTTCTTGAGTATTTTTGTCTTATTCTTCTTTATACTTCTCCATGTTTCAGAGGAACATATTTTAACTTTATTTGAAAGTTACTGGTTACTTTTTTTTATATTTAAGTTTATAAAATCCCCCAAAGTTTTATTTTGTGATGCTTTGCAGGGGCCACGTGCCCTAGGTTGGGAACTACCAAACGTTATATGGCAATCTAGTAATAATTTTATATAATATTCAGCCATAGGTTCATATATTTTTATATTTTTTCTGGAGAACCTTTGCTGCTTGATGTAGGCCTATATTTAGCTGATAATACTTATGTACTTTTACAAGATTACAATGCAAACATCTACTTCTGAAGGTATTTTAGGATTGTTACTTTTACTTAAGAAATGATATCCATATTTCTTCCATCACCGGGTGTCTACAGATTTCTACAGCAGTATAGGAGCTTCTTGTCTAGGTTGCTGTGAAGTTGATCTGCAGGTTGATTTTAGCCAAAGCCAGCAGTGTGTCTCTTCTCTTACACTTTCCTGTGTTTGCGTGTCTCTTTGTGTGTAGCATGATTACCCTCATCGTCTTATTCTCGGCCATCATCATCCTCATCTTAGCCCTGTCCCTCTCAGGTAAGAACAAAACAGATCCTTGTGAGATCCTGTTATTATGAGTGACGGCTCTGTTAGGCCTGAGGGGATACATGGGTGTGTTTGTCTAAACTAAAAAGCAGCTACTTCTTGTGGTTGACAACCCTGTAAAAAACATGTTATTGTATGTGTGATATTCTATATGCATTTTAGTGTGTAGTCGAATTTCCATCTAAAATAAATGGGGTTTGTAAATACATTCATGGGAAGGGCAGCTTTTTTCTACATTAAAGTAACAGTTAAAACACTTAGAGCACATCCTTCAACTATGGCGACACGGTCCTTATAAAAACTGACCTTTATAATTTGCATCTGGAACCAGAGCTGCATCAGAATACACTCAATGACAGTCATGGGACACATGTTTCAGATTTTCAACTTCAGGCAGCTACACACCGGGCCGATAATCAACCATTGGACAGTCTGGCGAGGTCGGTGACTCGAGTCTGTTCGGTGTGTTCCGTGCCGTCGGCCATCCGAGGGGCTGTCGGCCTTCATTTTGGCCGACCTGACATGCTCAGTCGGAGACAGGGCAGTCGGGACTCACCCGGAAATGGCGAGCGGAATGAGCGTGACTAAGCCTCTCAAAATCTGACGAAAATCTTTTAAACTGACAAACCAACATGACGAGTTCGTCCAATCAGCTGCCGGTTTTAATTTTTTGGGGTGACAATACAGATTAGCGCCGCCTGCTGTTATGGAGACGTATTACGTCTTGTCGCTTTGGTGTGTTCCGAGGCACTTTTTTGACCAACTCGGGGAGACTGATCAGTCCAACTGCCTTTTCTGCCAAGGGTCGGTCGTCTGGTCAGTGTGTAACTGCCTTTAAAGGCATACTATGTAACTTTTCGCTCTTCGGTCCCCCTACAGGTTGTCTCATTGGAACTACAGCTTGCACGGCTGTAGTTCCAAAGAGACAACCTGTAGAGGGACCAAAGCGGCGGGACGCGTGAGCTGTAGTTCCAATGAGACAACCTGTAGGGGGACCAAAGAGGGAAAAGTTGCATAGTATGCCTTTAAGTAGTAAGTGCAGTAGTTGATCAGTGTGAAAATGTTCAAAAATGTTCCCTTACAATGTTGAATGAAAAGTTCAATACTCAATTCAAATTGTAGATTAAAGGAGTTATTGGTCACTGTAATCATTTTTTCCTCTTTTCCATATTATCCATGAAGAGACTCTTCCTAATGGGAAGTCAATGCACTGTTAGAGATGGGGTACAATATCCAAAGAACAGCTGAAGGCAATATGAAGCTTCAGCAGTCACAGTTAGTCAAATCAAATGGGTATCTTCCAAAGTTTCGGGTGTTCGAATTCAATAGGGTTTCATGCTGGGCCACAGGGGTGGCACAGAAATGAAAATAGAGGGACTATTGTCCCAAAAAGAAGGTAACTTTGGAAGATAGCCACTTGATTTGAGCAACTCCGACTGTTGAATCCTCAGTTTAGCTTTTGTTGAGCTGGGACTATGGATTTTGTCTCCATCTTTTACATCAGAATCACTTTGGGAAGGGATCTCTTCACAGCCAGTATGGACAGAAGGAACAGTTACAGTGAGTGACCAATAACTCCATGGGCTTTTGAGTGAGTATTGTTTTAAAACAGATTTGAATAAAGGTAACCTATCCTTTAACCCTCTGAGGTATAAGGGCATTTTAACATGTCTTCTTGAATTCTCCTTTTATGGGTTTTTGCATAGCCTATAACCTGATCCCCATGTATTTCATATCAAAATGTTCAGAACAAACTCAGCATTCTGTATAGTGATGCCCAAAATAGTTCCAGAGCAATGTATATAGAAATAATGTGGCCCTAAACCGGACATATTTTTTCAAATCTCGTGTGAAAACATACCTACACTCAATTGTTTTGGTGCTTGAAATTAGTTTACAAAAGCCTCCGGGTTCACAAAAGAAGCATGATATATGAATAAAATAGTAAATAAATGTCTTAAATAAAATTTTGTAATATCGCTTTTTGAGTAGGAGTTGTGTAGGAGATCACTTGGACTCGCCAGTGCGTCTTTTGTCTTTTGTGGAATCCTTAAAAAAAAATCTTAGATTTGCGCCAAAAATGGGACTAAAATAACATAACCCTTGTGTTAAAGCTAATAATCAGAATATATTCTCCATTATGAGTCTATGCCTGTGTCCTCTTCCCACAGGCACCTTGTCCCAGGTGATAAGCACCAACACGTTGCCCGTTGCCAACCTCGGCGAGGATCAGCTTCTCAGCTGCTTTCTGAACACTAAAAGTCAACCAGCCGGACTCACAGACGTGTCAGTCACCTGGGACAAGAAGGGCCTGACGGGAACCGTTTACCGCTATCAGAATGGAGCTCCGGATCTTGCCGACCAGAACTCTCAGTTCAAAGGGAGAACTCAGCTCTTCCTCGATGCTTTGACCACAGGGAATGCCTCTCTGCTGCTGAGGGGTGTGGCACTCGGTGACGAGGGGGAGTACACCTGCAGCTTCAGCTCCTCTGGCGGTGGAGGGAACGTCAACGTTTACCTCAGAACAGCAGGTGGGATGACAAGTATTTCCAGTTTCACTGTGTTTGCTTTTGAAAATGAATCTCTCTTAGAACATTGGTAAAACTTTTTTTTAAGTCCCCCTAATCAGCATGTATAAGCGGTATATAGATTTGATGGTTTATAACACACTTTAATGTAGGCGTAAGCAGATCTAACGACACAGTATTTCATAACAATGATATCTTATCCTATGAAGATATATTGTTGTTAATTATGTGTTTGCGTCCACTTATGGGTGCCCACAGGGAGAGTTATAGTTGTTGGCAAATACTGTATACTTTCTTGAGATCTGGTACAACAATATAATTTTAAACAAGTGTTTATGTACTATTCATAATTGCTAAATGAGGGGTTTATGAGAACATTTGTGGTCGTTTGAGTTCTTTCCACACTACTCTCTTATATTGTTACTTAATTTATTTATTTTTTTGGGACTTGCAAGTAAAAAAAGTCTTGCACACTCTGGCTCCATATGCATTTCTCTTTTTTATTTAGATGTCGTTTCGGCCTTCAGGCGTTCTTCAAGATCAACAATTTTTTGGGACTTGACAATCTTGTTTTATGACCAATTGAAAAAGTTGCTATGCACAATGTCACTATTGTCTGAGCTTGAAAACATTTACAATGCAGCATGGACTTGTGATTTTTTACTTTCAGCCTTTTCAGCCCCAACATTTATATTCACAAATGGCACCCTGGCTGCTGAGGCAACCAGGTGGTTCCCTAAACCAAACGTGACATGGTCGAACTATGGCGGGGTCGTCCTGCGTGGAAGCACGAGCTTCACGTCAAACTCTGCGGGGATATTCGGTGTGGTCAGCATGCTGCAGTCAATCAACGTCAGCGACACCTACACCTGCACGATAGAAAATGACCTGGTGATCAGCATCTCTAAGGCAACTGTAACAGGTAATCTTGTATTGTCACTGTATTTTATGCCTTTTTTTTTACAAGAGTATCTGTACAGTATATGCTAGAGACATTTAAAGAAGCACCCCACATATTTTACACATGTATGATGTCTTCTGTGGCTCTCAACGAGATTTCTAACATCTGAGAAAATAACCCTGATGATGAGACGTGTCATTAGTTTATCTCAGATTGGGTCTTCAAATTGTTGACACAAAGCCTTTTCTACTAACTGGAGTGTGGAGTTTGAAAGACATGGGCATTTACTTGGCAGGGAGGGTAGAGAGAAGCAAAGTCCCTCACCTTCTGGTGGACCACCATGGGACCTTTCAGAATAAAATATGTACGGTAGTGAACGGCAAGAGACAAATCATTTCTTGATTCCGTTTGAATTGTGCTACGAATTACACATTTGTCAATTAAAATTTTTTTTTTGCAAGTCAAGAAAGTCATTAGCCTGACAAGCCAGACCCATATCAAGATGTTGGGTCTGGGAACTCACCATTGACAGAGCTCACTCCGAGGGGCAGGATAAACGGTTTTCTTTCAAATCCCTCTGCAAGCAATAGGATAGCGCTACAACCAGGCAGAGCAACGAAGAAGGTAGTAAAGCTAGTTGATAGATTAAACTTTAGTGCCATTCTTTGTTCTTTTCTCAAAGAAAAGTTTAACTCCAAGTCTTCCAGAAGACCGCTGTTCCCAGCAGCAGCAGCCATAAGCCCGCCTACCGACTCTATACACAATTGGTCTGACCAGAGTTTGGTTTTTCCAGATCACAAGTCAACGGAGAGTGACTAGACCCCCCTGGCTGCAAATTAAATTTGCTGCTGCTAGGGTGCGTCTAGATTTCTAGGCTACAAAGTTGTAATTTGCCGTAAAATTGTTCAAGTATAAGACTGTGAAAATATGTAATTGGAAAGACTACACAACCAAAAGTCGCTAAGTGACATCTTGCTGAAGCTACGATTTCTGTGTTTCGTAATGGGATGTAACGAGCAACAGGTCTTCTTTGTTCTTTCTCTCCCGGGCTGATTAAAAAGTCGCTGGATAAAACACATCAGGTAAGTTTCCATTATATGTGCGTGGAACATAAGTTACCTAGCAAGCAATGTGACGTATATTGTGTGAGACGAGATATGTAGTTCACTGAGTGGTTTCACACAAAACTAAGTGGTACTACGACAACCTGCGACTGTTTTGACTTCCAAAATGATCTTTAAAATTGACAAACATCATATGTGTAATTCATGCAGAATATCTCACTATCTTACTGTTTATTTTTGACCTTTTTTTTTTTTAAATAAACGGGGCCAGAAGTAGCTCAGTCTGTGGGGACTTGTCTTGGGAACCAGAGGGTCGTCGGTTCAAGTCCCTGTACGGACCAAGTACAGAGTGTGGACTGGTAGCTGGAGAGGTGCCAGTTTACCTCCTGGGCACTGCTGAGATATTGAACTGCTGGGGTGCCTTTATTGGGCAGCCCCCTCACTCTGACATTTCTCTACTTAGTGCATGTATAAGGTCATGTTTGTGCATGATTGCCTGCGTATAATGTAACAAGTCTAAAAAAATATTATAATAATTATAATTCTTATAATGTTCCTCAACCTTATTGAAGTGCAAAACTCAGTCTGTGGAATGCTCCCTTGATTTAACTGACATCTAGCAGACACTTCTGTTTAAAAAGTATAAAAATATGTTCAATGATAAAAACTATTTGTGTCATAGTGCACAGAGGTCAAAATCCAAACAATAAACAAACGTAGACATAATATATGATAAAATATGTATGTATTTATATATATAGAATAGAAAAATAAAGCAAAACAGATTGTATTACATTTAAATCTCCTGTCATATTTTCCAGACACTGGTGTTTCAGGGAACACATACTTCACCTACAGTGCTGCATCATCCCTGCTGGTATCAACTTACCTGAGCATGACGACCAGTGTCCTCCACATCTATTATCTGACCTAATTACACACACACACACACACACACACACACACACACACACACACACACACACACACACACACACACACACACACACACACACACACACACACACTCATAAGGTGAAAACAATACCTGCGTAATTGTCAGTAAGAGGTTCACAGTAGTGCAGCAGTAAATACAAATAAGCACGTCACTTCTCTTTCTCTCTCTCTCTCTCTCTCTCTCTCTCTCTCTCTCTCTCTCTGGGTGTGAATCTCTTTGTGTGTGCATGTGTTGTATTCAGTGACACAATTTGACAGTAATGATTAAATGTACATAAAAGCTAGTAATTTCTGAAGGTTATGTTATTTGGTTTCAATGTATTACAGTGGGTGTTGTTGCTGTGTAACAGATTTGCCTCTCGTGGTGCATTTTCTCAGTCAACATTTTCTTTTTCTTTTCTCAGATGTATGTGTCATGTTTTAAGTGAAGAGTCCATCTAGATTATGTGTAGGCCTGCTAAACATTTCTAAATTGCTTTTAGCTTGAGATTATTTTTTATTTGTCTACAACATACAGTTAATTGAATCACCATCCATGTGGAGAAACTGCAGAAAAATAAGAATACCGTAAAAAAAATGAAACTATTTCAGCATATGTGACTGTGACCCATAGAACGGGTTTATCGTATCAATTAGTAGCCTTCTGTTTTTTTGTATTACTGAGTTAATAAGTACAACGAATTTCAATTGTTCTGAAATGGGAGGATTTCTTTCAAAGTTTGGCATGTCAAATCAGAATCAGAAAAGAGTTTATTGCCAAGTAAGTAACACTTACAAGGAATGTGCCTTGTTGGTGCAAACATAAACAAACATATTGAACATTAATATGAAATAAATTAAAACTATAGAAACAACTAAAGGAGATATTGTAGCCTCAAAACTTATTTTTTAAACTCACACACACAAACACACACACACACACACACACACACACACACACACACACACACACACACACACACACATAGTGCGTCTCACTATCTTTGTGGGGCCCCGTTATTGACATAATGCATTCCCTAGCCCCTTATCCTAACCTTAACCATCACAACTAAATGCCTAACCATAACCTAATTCTAACCCTAATCCTAAAACAAAGTCTTAACCCTCAAACAGCCCTTTATCCTTGTGGGGTCCAGCATTTTGGGCTCCACAAAGCTGGTCGGACCCCACAAGTATACTGAACTCCTGGTTTTTGGACCCCACGAATACAGTTAAACGAGAACACACACACACAGTCTACATTACTGTAACACTAATTACCACTACAGTGTAATCAAGGAAAACTGGAACTCGGCATTAGTATAACAATTTGAGATTGTTTCTGACATGATAAAAAAATGGCTACCTATTTATTGTAAATAAAAATAAAGTGACCTATAGAGTGTTCACATGAAAATCGTTCCTATTAAAAGGCATTGTTCTGTCCGGCCAGGAGATGGGGATAGTTAGAGCCCCAGACTGGTAGTACAGAGTCCTGGAAAGTCTTTGGACCACCCCTGATAGTCTAATAGAGAGGCTCCCTATTGGTCTGTTCGTGAGTGAGGTGTCATATGTCCCAGGGAGCAGTGAATGCAGCCAACTCCTCCCAAAAGAAAAGTGTGACTTTCCGGTGGGATTTTAATCCGTTAAGTGAAATACATACAAAGCATGTTCGGTATCACATTGTGGAAAGCTGGTAGTTTTGTTTCATGTATTATGCAGAAGGACGGTTCCAGAGAGGTTTTCTTTCGGTCCCGACAGGTTTGTGGAGCTCGGTGGGTTTCACGGTAGGCTTTTCACTGGTTTGTTTGTGGCACCCATAGACAGCCATTGGTAGCACGAGAAGTCACCAAAAACAGACAATGTCTCAGTCTGAACAGAAAGAAAACGCGGAGCAGCCAACGTTAAACTCGGAACACGAACAAAACGGGGTCTTGGTGAATCCGAAAGCGGTTTGTAACGTGTGTAAACGCTTGTACCGGGACCCTAAAATCCTCCCATGTCTGCACACCTTCTGCTCCGACTGTATCAGCCAGCTGGAGCCGTTCTCGGTGTCTTCGCGTAGCCGCCGCGAAGTACCGGAAAACAGCAGGGGCGAAACGCTGGAGGAGGACCGACCCACCGTCACGGTGCTCTGTCCCGATTGTGACACCGAGGTGGACATCCCTCCGTCGGGACCGGTAGGGCTGACCACCGACCACCTGGCGCTGGATGACGTATTCCTGGAGACCCTGGTGACGGACGGCCCGCTGGGATGCGACCTGTGCGGCGAAGGAGACGCAAAGAGCCGCTGCGATGTCTGCTGCGTCAACCTGTGCGAGTTCTGCTGTCAGGCGCACAGGTAGTCTTTTCTATTCAATTCTAATATATATATATATATATATATATATATATATATATATATATATATATATATATATATAGATATAGATAGATATTAGTGTGTGTGTATATATATATAGGCTATAGCCTAATAGATTTCACTCTGTTCTGTTCTATTCTATATTCCGCTGCAGGAGCACAGGTAGAGTCTATTCTATTTTTTTACAATGTGTAGTGTTAAATTGCTTGTTTTATCCAACTATCAGTCCAAAATCCAATGGCATTGTTTACTTTTGAATCCTCACATTTAAGAAGCTCGAACCGCCAGATGTTTTTAGCTGGATAGTAGGTTCTCTTCTCTTTTGAGCTGGCACACTGACTGACTGACTGACTGACTAACAAGGTTATATTCTTATTTTACTTAAGTCTATTCTACTCTATTGTCTGCTGTCAAGCTCAAAGGTAAGTTCTATTCAGTTTTGTGTGTGACGTTCCAGCCTATTCTATATTTTTTCTATATGTTTAAGTTGTATTCTAGCTGTATTTCTTTTTTTTACCAGATGTGAGGTTGAACTGGACCTTAATGCATGACATACAGACATGTACTATGTATCTGTATCTGTTGTTCTCTTTCCTGTCTGCAGGCGGCAGAAGAGAACAGCATCTCACTCTGTTCAGTGTCTGGAGGAGCTTAAGTCTCGTGGTCGTCTGTGCCGCCCCGTCCTCTGCTCCCTCCACCCCGGCCAGGAGCTCCGGCTTTTCTGTCAGCCCTGCGACCTGCCCGTCTGCCTGGAGTGTGCCGCCACGCTGCACCGCGACCACCACTGCTGCCCCACCCATGATGTTATCGATCGTCATGGAGACCGCATCCGAGAGCTGGTCACGGTGCGCCTGCGACCTTGCATGGAGCGTCTGAAGGACTCACTGCAGAAGGTGCAAAAGAGTCTGTTTTATTAAGACTTAAAGGCGAACTATAGGAGCTTTCCGACGAGGGATTTTTGCAGTTCTTAGAACTAAACGTTCCTAGAACACTTTTTTTCGTCGTGTTCTGACAGGAAATATTTGGGGATTTCTAAGTTCCTCTGGCCGCAGTAGCGTACTTTTTTAGCTCCTACTTCAGAGCAGGGTCTTTTCCCTTTTCCTAGGTGTACTTGATTGGTCGAACTTATAAGTCACGCCCACTGCCAACTCGGAACTTGCAGACAGAGCAACAACCAACAACGGGACATTTTTAACAATTTTCACCATCTTATTCATCATTAAATTCACTTCTGACAACGTTTTAGGTGAGAAATTAACTGTTTAGATTCCGAATATAGGCAGTCTTGCGCAAATTGATGCCGAAATTACAATTTGCTTCAAAGTTTTCGGAGTTGAGGAGCTCCATCAAGTGAGGTGACAGCCAGCAGGCGCCTGCCCCGACCTCTAGCTCGTCGCTGGGCCAGTCATGCTCATACACCTCGCTGTGAGCTGGAGGTCTCTCAGACCGCTCTCTTAAATAAGAGGCTTTTATTTCGCTGTTGACAGTTCGTTTAAATATCACAACACATGTCCATCATAAGATTAACGGGAACCTGTGGTTAACTGTCTTTTCGGAATTAAACTCCACAAGCGTGTCCTGCGGCTCGCCGGCCGACACACACACACACACGCACACAGTCTCTCACACACACACACACACACACACACACACACACACACACACACACACAGTCTCTCACACACACACACACACACACACACACACACACACACACACACACACACACACACACACACACACACACACAGTGCAGCAGGCAGAGGCGGGGTCTGTTCCAAGTTTAATAAAGCCCCGTCTGTGTTGAGCAAAACATTACGTGAATTACTACGAGAATGGACGGAATGCGGAACTCGGAAAAGTTGACTGATGTGGAGGTGCAGGCACTACTGGCCATGTACGCCTTTGTTGTTGTTCTATGTGGCACTAAGGTCTAGTGACGATGCTATAAAGACCGTTGCCGTGCTTGTGTCACTCCCTTACCCCTCCTACCAGTCCCTCTGGCCACTTGGCCAGTGGGATTGCAAACGGAAAAAAAGATTTTGGGGGTAGAGTAGTTCTTAGAGCTGCTTAGAACTGTACTTTTCCTCTAAAAAGTACAAGTGCTATCCGGTCGGAAAGCACCTTATGTAACTTTTCCCTCTTCGGTCCCCCTACAGGTTGTCTCATTGGAACTACAGCCTCACGCGAGCTGTAGTTCCAATGAGACAACCTGTAGGGGGACCGAAGAGGGAAAAGTTACGTAGTACGCCTTTTTAAAGCAAAGTATGTTGCAGGGTGTGTTTGCTTGACACATTTCAACTCCACGTTGCACAAATTTAGGTTTTATGGTGATTGTATTGTGGCAAGTTTTAATCCCAACTTCAGCTTAATTTTTAAATAATTAAATGATTTATATCCACTCTGTTAAAGGTGGAAGTATCCCAGGAGGCTTTGCAGGCACGGGTGGATGCGACAGCGAATGAGGTGAGGGTGTTTGCAAGAGCCTACGCCAGCGCTGTGGAAGCCCATTGCCTATCTCTGCTGCACCGCCTGGAGGAGCTCCGTGTCCAACGCAGGTATGGATTTTTAGAAGTAAACACGGACCAGTATTAAGCATCTCAAAATCACTCCAAGGAATCTTGCTGAAAGTTAAACTAGGATTATATTCTATCTCAAAGTGGGACCTCTTCCTGACCTCCGACCTCTCTGTGAAAGAAAGAAAAATGTCTTCTTCGGTCGGATAGAGAGTTACAAAAGTTGTGGAATAGTTGTGGTAAAGTTCAACATATTATTACAATCATGGCTTCACATTTACTACCTCCGGCCACCTATTGGATCAGCTCAGAAAGTCAAAGACACATCTGATACTCTCCACCTATTAAATAAGTTATATCTTTCTGGCAAATGTGCCAAATCACTACAAAATGAAAATGTGTGTCATTATACATACAGTTTAAAGCCAGAATGCTGAGCACTAGATTTTTCTGTCAGCATGTTTGACATTGATTTAGCTATTTTGTTGTCTTACACTGGAACATAGTGTCTAATGTCTCCAAGCCTGTTTGAATTTTTATTTGTAACCGCACAAGCACTGAGTTTTGCTCATGGGACAGTAAAGTGGATCTCACTTTGAGAGTTGACAAAATAATCTCAACTCACGGTTCACTTACTAGCTTTTCCCGAAGCTTTTTAAATGCATCCCAGGGTCTTCATCAGTGGACAGAATTTACTTAGTTGTCACTCTATCAAGAACGCGATGAGGCCACTATGAGCCAAGAAATAAATGTTTTTGGATTATTATTTTGAGAATAAAGCTTGTGTAGACAACATGTTAAAAATCGGCAGCACTAACTGGTGTGAGAGGTACAAGGTGAGACAATAACCAGACCACCTGCTCTGAATTTGTTATTGCAGGGAACATTAGGCGTACTGTATTGCCACAGAAAAAGATACTCCTGCACATTTTACTTTTCTTTAAATATTTTTTTGGGGCATTTTAGGCCTTTATTACATAGGACAGCTGAATATGTGAAAGGGGAGAGAGAGAGAGGGGGAATGATATGCAGCCAAGGGCTGCAGGTCATAATTGAACCTGCGGCCTCTGCTGCAAGGACTGAGCCTTTATACATGGGGTGCACGCTCAACCAGGTGAGTTATCCAGGCGCCACATCACATTTCATTTTAATAGATGCAAACGGGCCGCCATGGTTTACAGTGCAGAAAAACCTCTCATCGGGTGCGTGGGAGATGCTGCTTGTCATTCACTTCTTGTCTTTGTCCAACAGGAACCAGCTCCACCTGCAGAGGGCGCAACTGCAGCAGGCTCTGTTGGACGTCGGCGGCGGCGTGGAATTTGCAGAGAGACTGCTGAGCTGCGGCTCAGACGCTGAGATCCTCAGCGCCAAAGGAGTGACACTGAGAAGATTGACCAGCCTGGCAAAGAACAGCTACGACCCCAACCCGGCAACCGTCGCCACCGACGACAGCAGCAGCATCAGCTTCATGGCCAGGGAGCCGGCAGGGGATGTGGATGGCTACCCGGTGGTCGGGGTGATCAACTCTAAAACAGTGGACCTCAGCAAGTGCACCGTCGAAGGGGAAGGTAAACCAGTCCTAATGCAAATATATTCTGTTTTAAGAGTAATGTCAGGATTATGTGGCTCTGTAGGTATTCAGCTTGTTCTAATGTTTTACTTTTTTCAACACTACTACTACAGTACCAGCGTTTTCTTAAAATGTAACTCTTGTATTCCAGAGATTTTCAGTAAGTACGTACAAAGCTATTTTATCTTCATTAGGCTAATACAAAAGTTAATATCCCAGAGTAAATTGCAAAATGAAGTATTTTCAAGGATCAGGTGCTCTTGAATAACGTTGCAGCTTTTTAATCTCTTTCCATTTTCTGCCTATTTAAAGTAAAGGTTTGTTATTTAATATTTTTTTTTATTGTCTGTGAATCCCATACAAAAAAGGAAAACCAAAAATGAATTGATCTTGCCCTGTGCTTTAGAGCTCCGCTCTTGTCCAAAAGCTATTCCAAACATATTAATGTTTTTTTTATTACCGTGAACATGGCCGCTGTAGTTTATCTTAAGTCGATCCTACTTACAAAATACTGGTGCTGTACTAGTGCAATACATCTGTATTAAATCATTACTGAAATTAGTTCCAACTGTAGTTTTAGAGATCTACATTTTCGGTAAGAACCATTTGGCTTCGGCTGAATGCCACAGACTGAGAAGTTGAAAAGCATTGAATAGACAGACTAACACATTGTTGGTGTTGAAGATGTGTTGGCTGTAAGAAAAATATAGAATATCACCTTTTCTTATCCATAAAATTGCTAAACTGCTCCCTTTCCCTCATCATTACAGTATCCATGTTTTCAATAGGTGTCTCGATTCAGTTATGTTTTCATTTTAAAAGCTGTGAAGGCATTAGTTATTCAGAGCAGCTATTATGATCGATATTTATTTTCCAAAGTGCTATTTAGCCCGGCAAGATTGCCAAAACTGTTCCTAGGGACCATCACACCACCCGTGGGAGTAGTTGTAGGCAGGCTGCTGGGGAGGTGGAGGGGGTGAGGTCAGCGATGACAGAGTTCTTCTGGAGCAGTTAAAGACTACTGTTACCTTCCTGGGTGCTTTGGCTCAAAGACTCAAAGAATTCCTGTGGGACCGAAGGAATGTTGAGTTGACTCAACAGGCCTGAAGGCAGTGCAATGAGGGGATGTACGCGCACACGCACACGGAAGGGAAAACCTACAAATGGCATTGCAAGTGGCTCCAGGACATATATTCTAACAACAGTAATGACTTCTCTTAAAGATAAAAGACATGTATCTCAACCTCCAGGGATTCATAATGGAAGAAAAACACAGTTAGCGTTTGCGAACTTGTCTGTTAGTGACAGAGGGCAAACAATTACAGGTTCAAAGAAACTTTAAAGTGCTCATATTATGCTCATTTTCATGTTCATAATTGTATTTAGAGGTTCTACCAGAATAGGTTTATGTGGTTTAATTTTCAGAAAACACCATATATTTGTTGTACTGCACATTACTGCAGCTCCTCTTTTCACCCTGTGTGTTGAGCTCTCTGTTTTAGCTACAGAGTGAGACATCTCACTTCTGTTCCATCTTTCTTGGAAAATCGGCAGCACTAACTATATATATATATATATATATATATATATATATATATATATATATATATATATATATATATATATATATATATATATATATATATATATAACGTTTAATATCGCAATAACCATATTACTTGTGATAAACAGATATTAAAATGTACTCAGATCTGCCTTTCCGCTGCTTTCAGTATACTGCTAAAATACAACAAATTGCTTGTTGAATTAAAAAAAACAAAAAGGTAATTTCCAACATTCTTGAACCAATTGAACATTAAATTGAAAACCAAAAAGGACAATACAGTTTATTTAAAAAAAAAAAAAAATGCACATCACATGTCAGTCAGTCTGACATTTATTTAATTTTTGAAGAAGTACATAACATGGATTTTCTGCTTTCCGTCTTTTTGGCTAGAAACGGATCGCTGTCGGAGATACCGTATAAACAGAAAATATTTAGGTGAATCATTGGTTAAAAAAAGGGAAAGGAAAAGGAATCGATTTAAAAAAAAAAAAAAACGTCGCCAAAAATAATCATGATACATACAATTTTCGATTATTTTTTTCCCCCACCCCCAGTGTGTAGTTTTGCCAATTTGAGTGTTGTTGAGTGCGTGTTTGTGTGAAAGAGACCTTCCTGCTTCTCCTATCAATTGTTTTTGTGTGTGTTAATATTTGTCCATGTCCTGTAGGTGTGTTTCTTATGTGCGTTACGTTTATTACAGAACATAATGTTCTGTATATGTGTGTTTGTCAGCTCATCCTTATGGCCTCTAACCTCTAATAAGTGGGGTTAAAATAAATCATTGCGTCGATGCATTGCAAACCTGGACGATTCTGCATCAATGCAGTGACAGACCGTAATCGATTATTGCCTACTGATGTTGCTTGCTGATTTTCTTTTTTTTTTTTTTTTTTCCTTTTGTCTGTTGTTTGCTGTGTTCAGACTCCGCTTCATTCAGGAAGTGTCTTTTTTTTTTTTTTTTTTTTTTTTAGATACAATGTATACAGAGCAGATACAATAAAAAGGGGAGTTCATAGATATATCTGAGTGCTTGGAATTTTTGATGAGTACATTCATGTGGATTGTATTTTTTGTGGATTTTTTATTTAGTGTCTTTTCTTTTATTGACCATATTATTCATGTGGATTTGTTATTTTATCATCCTGTTTATGATGTATGTTGTGTGTGTGATGTCTTTAAGCTACTGGTACATTTAATTTCCCCTTGGGATCAATAATCTATCTATCTATCTATCCATCCATCTATCTATCTATCTATCTCATGTGTAGCAATAATAATATTGAGGAGGTGACTCATCATGATGCATCGTGATATTGATCTGAATCGTTGACAGAAAAATCGTAATGGAGCCGTGACATCAGTGAAGAGTCACAACCCTAATCTCTAACCCCTTGGCCACAGGTCTACAGAGGGGCGTGGAGGGGCAGCAGGACCACTTCACCCTGGTATGCCGAGACTCAGCTGGGGAGCAGGTGGCACGAGGTGGAGAGCATGTCCTGGTCAGCATCGTTCACAAAGAGAAGAAAAACTGGTGAGTGTCAGAGAGTCCGGCCTGCTGTGTCAACATTTTAGCTTTCCGGGACCTTTCTGAGACACAAGGTAAGAGGGATACAACTTTACTTCAGCCAGACAAGAGTCCTGGAGCAAGGTAGTGATGGCTTTATATTCTAGAGCTGCAATGATTAATTGCTTAGTTGTAAACTATTTTGATAATTGATTAATCCGTTTGGGTAATTTTTTATGAAAACAAAGTAAACATTCTCAGTTCCCAGCTTGTTAAATGTAAATATTTTCTAGTTTTGTGTTGTAGTACAGTAGAGGTTGAAAGAGACAGTTCTTCTTTTTTTTTCCAAGATTATTTTTTGGGCTTTTCCGCCTTTAATCGATAGGACAGCTAGGTGAGAAAGGGGAGAGAGAGGGGGAAGACATGCAGGAAATCGTCACAGGTCGGAGTTGATCCCTGGACCTCTGCATCAAGGCATAAGCCTCTCAGGATATGTGCGCCTGCTCTACCCACTGATCCAACCCGGCCACTGAAAGAGACATTTTGTTGTGGGTTGGGACAGGTTGAAAATTGTACTTGACAAATTAATAAAAACATTGTTAAAAAAAAATAAAAATAAAAAAGACATTTGAGGACGGCATATTGGGCTTTGGAAAACACACATTGACATTATTTTAACCATTTTCCTGACATTTCTTTAGACCAAACAAATAATTGATTCATTGAGAAAATAATCAACAGATCAATCGACAATGAAAATAATCCTTAGTAGCAGCATATTATATACTATACTATATTATATTTGCGCTGGTGAAGTAGCTTTTTCATGGCGCACGGTGAGGTTTTATTCCCTCAGTGAGGGGAGTGTCATTGACAGTCCAGCAGCACGCTACTGTCGAGATTGATCAAGTGTTTGACCGGCTGCCAGCCAGCTGCTCGGAGCGGCTCAACAGAGCACCCCCCACCTGTGTGCTGTGCTATTTTTGTCACTTTGGTTAGAGGAGCTGCACCTTTATAGACCTCTCCAAAATCTAACCCAACAAGATTATTTTTTAGGGCATCTTTAGGCCTTTATTTCCACAGGACAGATGAAGACATGAAAGGGGAGAGAGAGGGGGAATGACATGCAGCAAAGGGCCGCAGGTCGGAGTTGAACCTGCAGCTGCTGCCTCGAGGAGTAAACATGTATGTATGTATGTATGTTCTACCAACTGAGCTAACCTGGGCCACAAACCAACAACTTTTAATTGTGTTTTATTTTAATTAAACATTATTTAATGAGAAAAAGTTGTTTTATTCCATTAATGGCAATGCCAGGAAGAGTCATATCTTATTGCCACAGCAGAGCCTGCAGGGTTGTAAAAGACAGTACTCACTCTTTTCACCATCTGTTTACGCTGCTGCCCTCTGGAAGATGCCACAGGGCCACAAAATGCCGCACTTCCAGACTGAAGAACAGTTTTTACCCTACAGCCATTCACACAAACTGAACCCCCCCCCCCCCCAATCCCCCCCTCCTCCCTACCACCACAATGATTTAAATGATGTGAAATGACTGCATATGCACTTAATCCAATTATTTTTACAGCAGCTTCTTTTATCGTATTTGATCTTATTTAACATCTATTCCATTTTAGTCTATATCGACGACGTTTCATTTCCCGGGATTGTTCAGGTGCCGCCGGAAATTCCGCCGTATGTCCCTCTTTTTCAGGCCGGGTGCTCGTCACCTTCCGCTTTCTTTGTGTTGGCATTCTAACCTCCTGTGGATTTGTGAGGACTATGGTTAACTGCTCCTCAGATCTCTCAGACCTCAGACAGCTAGCTAGACTATCTGTCCAATCTGAGTTTATTTGTTGCACGACTAAAACAACCTTTGAACGTACACGTTCCACCAAGACAAGTTCCTTCCCGAGTCTATTTTGCAGAAGCACCGTTGCTCCGTCCGGCTTAGCGCTGCCCCAAGACCATTGTGATTGGTTTAAAGAAATGCCAGACCCTCCGCCGCAGCGCTGGTGGCATTTGGAGACTAATTCTATCTTAATGTGCGAGTATGAGTGTGTGTTTGAGCAGAGTGAATGGGAACAGTTTTCTTTTATAAGACAAAGTTGTATGTAAATGGACTGTATTTATATAGCACTTTTCTAGTCTTAACGACTACTCAAAGTGCTTTTACATAATACCGAGGCTGCCGTAAAAGGTGCCACCTGCTCATCAGATAAACATTCACACACATTTACACTCCGATGTGCAGCATCGGGGGCAACTCTGGGTTCAGTGTCTTGCCCAAGGACACTTCAACATGGGACTGCAGGGCCAGGGATCAAACCACCAACCTTCTAATTGACAGGCAACCGCTCTGCCACTGCAACCCTCACGCAAACATGGCAGGCAGAAATGCATTCATTCATTCATTAATACCTGATTTTTACCATCATCAGTTATCCACAACAGCTTGCATGTATGAATGCCTGCCTGTTTAGTTTATTCACTGTTACAGCCGCGTGAGGACGCCATCTGTGTTTCATCTACAGTGTGTAATTTGAGTGACGTGCATTATTAAGCCACATTTAACACCAGATCTCATTACAAAGCTAACTTTGCAAGTTAAAGAAGTTTGTTACATGCTCTGCTGAGGGTTGTTATTGTTACACCGTGAATTGTGAAAAGGAGGTGATGATAAAATGCAAGAAACCAATGCCCTTTACATTCATTTCCAAAAGAATTATCAGTTACATTTTCTCCGTGATATTCTACAGTATTATTGACAAGATGATTTTCTTTTGTTTTCCTTTAGCACAGTGGAGACGACTGTGGTTGACAACAGCGATGGATCCTATGGAGTTTCATACATGCCTAAAGAGCCAGGAACCTACTCAGTGTGGGTTTGTGTCAAAGCTCAACATGTCAAGGTATGAAAACCGACTCCAGGAGAATGTCACACCAAAATATAATAATGCAGGGAATGCATTTATTTGGTATTATATATTTGAAAACACTTGTTGTTAATTGTGTGTTGGCAGCTGAGAACGGCATGTACGAATAGTTGAATGTGAAGTTGGACTGAGCCATGGTGCTGCCAGTTCACAGCGTACCACCTCAGGGCTGTTAACATCATCCTGACAAATTAAATCAACATGGGCAAAATTCTCTTCAGGCAAAAATTAATAATTAAACAGGCTGTGAAATTTTCCTTTTGCGATGCTTGATAACTGTTTGAGACAGCGGCCACTTTTCTGTTTATTTTGTTTTATAGTGCTCATATTATGATTTTTGGCTTTTCCCCTTTCCTTTATTGTGTTATATATCTTTTTTGTGCACGTTATAGGTTTACAAAGTGAAAAAGTCCAAAGTCCACCCCAAAGGGACTTACCATCTCCAACAGAAAACACTGTTCACAAACTGCTCCAAACAGCTCTATTGTAGTCCAGCCTTTACTTCTGTGATGAATGTGGTCACTTTGTAACACACGTTATAATGCTCACCTAGCTGCTAGCGTGGCACGCCCTCATACTCTGCAACTGACAAGCAGCTAGTAGTCCTTACCTAGGTACTGCGCATGTGCAACTCCCAACAAAGATAGAATAGAAGTGAGATGTCTCACTCTGTAGCTAAAACGGAGAGCTCAACACAGGGTGAAAAGAGGAGCTGTAGCAATGTGCAGTATGACATAAATATGGTGTTTTTTGAAAATTAAACCATGTAAACCTATTGTGGTACAATCTCTAAATACAACTATGAACCCAAAAATGAGCATAATATGAGCACTTTATTGTCGGCTTGTGTAGTGTCGACTCAGACGGACAACGGCTCCCTGACTCTTTCCCGTCTCGTCCTGCAGGGTTCTCCGTTTCTTCTGAATGTGAAGAGGAAGTTGAGGCGTCACAGCGGGACGTTTCACTGCTGCTCTTTCTGCTCCAGTGGAGGAGCCAAAGAGGCTCGCTGTGGCTGCGCAGGAACCATGCCAGGTACACAGGAGAGATCTTCTAAAATGTCTGGTCAGAAGGACAGTTTCTATTCAGTTTTTCACAATGATCAATCACAACAAAAATGGTACACTTTGTTCTCAGGTAGGCCATAGAGAGAGAAAAGCTTTGTGTGATGGCTTCTGTTTTGGGGAGAAACAAGTTATGTTATTGCAAATATCTGATATCTTTACTCTCCATGTGCAGTCTTTTTTTTTTTTAGAAATGCTAAAGAAACCGTTAGACTTCTTCAAAAGAAAACTGTCTATTGTCTATTTTTTAGGAATCATGCAGCCACAATACTTGCTGCGTTTTGAGAAAAGAGGCACAATATTCTCACTAAGAAGCTTCTACTGTCTTTATCACAAACATCATTTCTCTCTCCATCTTAACTCAGCATGTCCACAAACAGAGGGATGAGTAGAAATGGCAGGGTGAATGTGAAATGGCAATATAATGGCGCCTACCCACTGCTAGTACCAGCTCTACTCGGCTCGACCGCGGTGCCCTGTCCTCCATTTTCCATTGAAGATTAAGTACCGCCTCATGCGTGAGGCGAGCGTAGCTGGTCGTCATAGCGACGCCGCAGAAAACTGCCGTGAGCTTAACGCGACACACACACAGAACGTCAAAGGTGTGTTGTTGTTGCCGCAGCCAGAAGACACATTTAGTTTCAAAAGAAGCTGGGGGGAAGCAAAAAAACAAACGCCGCTGGCTAAACTATTTAAAAATGGCGGGTTTGTTCAGGACACCCCCATCTGTCGCTGGCAATGATGACGCAGTGATTAGTGACGATTCTCTCCAACCAATCAGTAGTCTGCAGGTTTTCACGTCACCTTTTGGTATCGCCTCAGCTCACTTGGAACCTTGACGGAGGTGAAAAAAGTATTTTTTTTTCATAATGGCAAGTAGAGTCGATGCGAGTCGAGCAGGTACCATGTAATGGAAAAACGCCATTAGTTGCACTACTTCAAAGATTGATGATGATATACAACATTGTAAGAATATGTGAAGGACATTTTTCCCTTCAGGTGTAATCATTCAACCGTAGGAGTCACCTTGTTTACATCTGCATCTATTTTGCTGTGTCCTGCACATGCAGTCATATATAGCTTTGTTAATATATAACGAGTATGAGGTTTACTTCTTGGAGAGTTAAGCATATTAAGATTATACACTTTGTATGTGTGTTTCCTTGTATGATTTAAAGATCTTTTTTTATTGGCTCTTGAGTTCCAGCGGTGGAAGAAGTAATCAGATCCTTTACTTAGGTCAAAGTAGCAATACTACAGTAAACATACTGTTACAAGTAAATGTCCTGCCTTTAAAACCTTAAATACGAGTGCAAAAGTATCAGCATTGAAATGTACTTAAAATATCAAAAGTAAAAATACTCATTATGCAGAATCTGCAAGGAAACTAGTAAGTAATGCTGTCAAATAAGTAGTAGTCGTGGAGTGGAGTAAAAGTACAATATTTGTCTCAAAAATGTAGTGGAGTGGAAGTGTAAAGTGGCAAAAATGTGTGCAAAATTGTACTTGAGTAAATGTACTTCCACCACTGCTACTTTCTGACTGCGTATAAACAGGACAGTCTGATATAAAACAAATCTGCTTTAAATGATTAGAGTTTTATTTTAACACTCAACAATCTCCTTCCCTGGAAGGACTTACAAACCCCAAAGTTTCTCTGTCTGTCTGTCTGTCTGTCTGTCTGTCTGCAGGAGGATTTAAAGGTTGCGGTCACAGTCATAAAGGACACCCCGGGAAGCCCCACTGGTCTTGTTGCGGCAGCACTGCGGAGCAGTCCGAGTGTTTGCCTCAGAGCGTGTTGGCTGCAGTTCCCCCCCGCGGCCACCTGCGGACTGTGGAGCTCTGAGGTGACGCAGAGACGAGATCTGTCCCAGATGATGGAAGGTAATAAAGGGCGGCAGCAACCAAAAGGTCAGAGCAGAGGGGGGAGTACGCTTATGCTTGTTGTTGGCGTAAATCTCAAAAAGGTCAGACAAGGAAAGCCCTAAAGACACAGTGACTGATGCGAGACATCAAAGTGGCTGTGTCTTGAGAGTGATCACCTCTGCCAAACGTTGGCCTGGTTGTGGAACGGTAGCCAGCTCACCATTACAGACAAACACCAAAGGGTGGGCTAAAGGCTCTGAATCTATGTGGCAAAAGTACCTTTTGTGTCTTAAACTCTGGTTGCCTATGACAAGATAGAGGAGAAAGAAAATGAAAAGCTCCACTCACAGCAGCACGTGTCTGCTCCTGAATCAAATGTGTTAAAAGCCTGGCTGAAGGGCGAATCTGTCTCTCAGAGAAGAGATAGTGCTGCTTCTTTATTCACCCACCATCATACATTCTCAAGCTGATTTATTTTTTTTACCTTGAAGCTGCTGTCGATTTCAAAAGGTGCAGAAATCAGTGTTTTTATATCTTAAATGTGAAATCTTGTTCAAATAGAAACATTGAGAGTCACCAGACTGTTGGACTTTAATACTTGTTGTGTGTTTTGGATCCTTTAGTCAAGAGATAATATCTTTTGAACCAAAGTGCCTGAAAAACAATTTTGATGCTGAAATTGTGAAACGATGGGTTTTCCCAATAAATACCAAGGAAGCAATGTACAATTATTACTCTATTATTTCTTTATGCTGATTTCAGGTAATGACTTTTTTGGAACAATAATCACTGAATATTCTTGAGTAAAAATTATTGTGTTTATATTAAAGTATTAGCACCAGGTACTTGTATTACTGTACTTTTTTGTAAGCTGGGTTTTAAATTAACATTTTTGATCATCAGCCAACATGGCTAGTACGTTTTTAAAGTTACCAGCCAATCAGATGTTAGACTTTTTTTCCTAACTAACTACACTGCTTTATTTCAGTTTCTCTGGTTTGGTTTGCGCCGTTCCGTTTGTCTTCTCCGTTTCGGTTTCAGCGTAGCTCGTAATCAATACCGCACGCTAGGCATGTTGCCAACTGTTGTACGACACGTCATGACAAAGTGCTCATGGGAAATGTAGGATTTGTACTACATCAATACTTCATCACCGGCCAAATTGTTCATTTGGCAGGTTGGTCTCAATTTAAAGCCCTATTTGTAAGTATATAATAACTACCAAATTTTTGATAATTACCCACCAGAATTTGCCATATAGGCTCAAATAAATACTATTAATACTGTTTAATGTGCCTAATATAATATTATATCATGGTACATTTGGTTTCAAAAATAAATATCAGTACATAGAAAATGCAACTCAATGATAATACTCCATTGATGAGTTGATGCCTATATTGTGGTGCCACGCACTGTTTTTAAAAGTCCGGGTTAATTTCATTTTTCTAGCTTCCTGTTTGTGAATATTTGTGTTTCCCTGTGTCAGTCAGCGTGTGAGTCGAGTGCAGATGTGAGTTGCGCATGCGTCACTTTGCGACAGACGCAGATCTGTTTTGCTGTTAGCCACAGAATAATGAGATAGGTACATTACATAGCAGTAATTTATTATTTAGCGTAAGGCATCACATTTTCACGGCATGATCCCCGACATCAGTTCTAGATTAGAGACTGAAGTAGCCTACAAGAACCTGCCGACGAGAGACTTCTGTAATGTCAATACAATAAAAATGGACCTACGTAACGAAGTTCGTTCACTGCTGGCTACAAGTTAGCAATCAAACACAACAAAGGCTGTCACTTGAATGGCGTTTTGAGCAATCAAACAATCATAGATAGCTAAAACGTTTTTGAAATGATTTCCATCTTCTGTTTCTGTTTGTAATGAGAAAAGTTTATTATTTTATGGATTTCACAGTGCAGCTGGATCCGGATCTCTTGGCATTGTGCCATAAACCGTTTAAATCTGAGCATGCGCAACTCACATCTGCACTCGACTCACATCGGGTAGGGACAGCCTGTCGGAAGCACTGTGCCTGTAAACACACAACCTTCATTTATTCTGAGATTGTTCATAATGTAAAATATTCTTTTTTGAAAACCACTTCATTTGGCTTTTGCTCTATGCACGTAAAGATCAATCTCAAGTGTTTATTAATGTATTTTTTAATGAGGGCAAAATCGTCACACCTGCACAGAATTGTTTTTCCTTCAGTTTCATTAGCAACTCCGCCATGCCTTCTGGTGAAGAGAGCTTTATCTGGGAAACGCTGTGACCTAGAAGGTGCAGTCAGCCTCCTCTCTGAATACAAAGTTGTTCCACTCCAGAGGCCATGTCACAGCACTGGCTTAAAACCACAAACGTGGAACTCATAATGAGCCAACTAATGCCTTTGTGCATTTTCTGTATTCGGGAATATGACTTCTAATGAGTGTGAGTTCAAGTATGTGTTTGTTTTTACTGCTTGTGAATAGCTAAATAGACCTATGCTAACACTTGAGGAAACATGAGGACTAATCTTTTTGATTTGTGGTCCAAGATCGATCCAAGAATCGACACGTTGCTGCTGTTCACACCTACTGTACATTCATCTAAGCAATGCTTTATTCTGCTTCACAACGGTTTACTGGAACATTTTAGCCTGTAAAATCTAAATAAACACATTTATTTCTCACTTTTCATTCTTTGCCTCATTCCTTGATGGAATTGAATTAACTGGTGACTCTAGTTTATTTGCATTGATGCTCTTCTGAAATAAAATAGTGCCTGCCAAACAAAATCCACCGTACTCTGACTTTTTTGTTGTTGATGTTTTTGATTTGTGTCTGTGGGCACATGCTTAGTGAAATAATCCAGATGTATCCATCTCTTGATATCCAAACGCCACACACAAGGAAACATGAGAACAAAACCCAAATACATGCATCATATCCTCAATGTCCCATTACAAAAGCTCATTTTCTTATATAACATTTCTAACTGAAAATATGCCTCCTAATGTAAATTCATAAATTGTAATTCATATGGAATTAAAACAAAATCCTGTAATATTTTCATGTCATCCCCGGTAGAAATTACACCCTGTCACGCTGCATTAACTCATATATTGTAACTCATTCATAAGGATTGGCAGAAAACGTGACGGAGAACAGTTATTTATTAATTCATGCAAAATTGTATTGATTTATTTTAATTTTGTTTTTATTTTGTTTTTTGTCTGTGTTGTTTCAATTTTGCTATGTGAAGCACTTCGAGTTGAAATGTGCAATATAATATCCGCATTCATACGCAGTGACTGCGTATTTTACAACTTCATTAAAAGCTTTTTACAGTTCATTAAGCTTGGCAATCCCTCTTCAAACCACCGGGTGACAATAGAGAGCTACTCTTTTAATTTCACCAGCATGTCCTCTCTGCCTTTGACGTTAACCTTTTACGTGCTTGTTCCTACAAATCCTTCATAATCTTCGTTCTCAAAACCCGTCTTTACTCCTGATGAATTCTGCATTATCATGAAATAAAATGTGGCTCAAGATTGACTCTCTTAATATGAATGTTTGATGCATGTGGACCTGTTCCACTAAAACCCATCACAGAGCAAGTTACATCAGCGGCGATGGCACTGCTTAAACACGGTAGTTGTTCAGATTGGAGGTCACTGTGGGTACACACACACACACACACACACACACACACACACACACACACACACACCTATTACGTGAGGGCAATTGTGGGTTAAAGATGATGGAGTGGTTTAAAACCTGCCTTTATTATTGATTTCTCACTTCCTCCCTTCTTTCAGTGAAGTCAATCCAATAGGAACTAAGCCCACTAACACACACACCAAATTGAACAATGAAAATGGCAGCAGGATGCTCACAGCGGCTGTGAACCCCAGAGAGAAGGACTTACGCCAGACCTCATAAAACTCCTTCATTCAACATTGCGCTCTAGACTAATGTACCTTGTAATCGAGAGAACCAACGATCATGATACAATGTTGTCTCACAGACCTCTTTTCTTTTGTTTAATCTTTTACATTTGGTGCTTTTTATGTTTTCATGGTTTGCCTGTTACACTTCCACCCAAGAGTTATAGAAAGTTCTGCTGCAGAAGAGACCTAAATGTGGCTTTCATCCTCCAAACAGGCAACCTGTTTTTTTTTTAGTGAATGGGCAAATGCAAATGACAAAATAAAAAAAATAAAAAGTGTACCTTTTAACTGATTAAATAAATAGATTGGCAGGTGGTAAATTATACTGTTATGTAAAACATTCCTTGGATAAAGACTAAAAGTGGTTGATATTTTAGTAAAAATTCACTGGTGTGGTCACCCTCTCATTATGCATATAAAGAGAAGAATAAAAAGAGAAATAAACTCTGTTGATGACAGAGATGCAGGTAACTGCATCATGTCACCTCATATCCAGTGTTGTGACAGCATCTGACATCCTTCTTTGAGAGACACTCTATCTCCAGGCTGCATAAGAGCAGCACTGGTTTCCATCATTGTCAAGGCCACACACACACACACACACACACACACACACACACACACACACACACACACACACACACACACACTCTCACACACACACACACACTCTCACACCCTGTACATTGAAGGTCACCTGAAACGCACTCTGAGAGAGACAGCTCTACAAATGTGAACACACTGTTAAAGAATTCCCTTTTGGAGAATCCCTGTGTGTTGAGTTGTGAATAATTCATCTTGATTTGTTAAAATTAGTGTGTTGTCAATAATTCATGGGCACCACGGAATCAAGTTATGTAACAAATGAAGCATACCCCAGCAGCAGTTATGATTTGGACAAATTGTATTGTTATTCTATTACCAGCCTGTCCTCACCCAGGAAACGGCCATATGGGTTGATTATGCAAGCAGCTCCTAATGACGCACAATTCCATTTCTTGTTAGGCGGCGGCCTCTTGTTGCTATAGTAATTATCATAAGAGCAAATGTGGAAGTGAGGTGGCAAAGTGTAAGAGCACCAAATTCCCATGGATGTATAATAAGTACAAAATCAGTGTAAGGGGAATTTTTGGAAATCAACCTATAATGTTAAGGTATAAGGATTTGTTGTCTATTACTATTGCTAACCAGTGGTGGAATGTGACAACGTTCATTTACTCAAGTACTGTACTTCATAGGTACTTGTACTTTACTTTAGTATTTTATTTCGCATATAGTGTACATTTTACTTCACTTTATCTAACAGCTTTAGTTATTTTACAAATTAGTAACAAGAACTTGTAAAATATGTTTTTGACATACAAATTAAACTCCCCAACCGAATATTTAAGTGCAGCTGAACAATTTAGTTGATTGATAGAAAAAAATAATTGGCAAATATTTTTATCATTTAAGTAATTTTTTATGCAAAAAAAAACATTTCATGGTTCCAGCTACACAAATGTAAAGATTTGCTGCTCTTTTAATTTAGGCTATTTTGTCATTTTACTTTTAATCATTTAAATACATTTTCCTGATTATACATACTGATTATACAAACTTTTAAAGGATCTGAGTGAATATTTCCACCACCACTGCTGCTGACACAGAAATGCTTACAAAATCAGAACAATACCAGCATTTGTGTCTTCAGAATAAGCTTGCTGTGTGTGTGTGTGTGTGTGTGTGTGTGTGTGTGTGTGTGTGTGTGTGTGTGTGTGTGTGTGTGTGTGTGTGTGTGTGTGTTTGTGGTTGTGTGAGCAACAGAGACTGAGTAACTGCAGGTCATTCAGGCTGATCACTGTGTAACATGATTATAAAACAGAGAGATTGGGCCACAGTCATGACAGTAATATACTTACTGGGCTCTAAATGGTGCCTAACCAGCGCCCACTGGAAAATAGTGCAGTTGGTAAAAGCCAATGAAGCTTGTTTGTTTGAAACGTCTGCTGCTGCTGTCTTAAGTTCACGGACACACTGCTAATGGAGCAATATAAAGGCCTTGGGCTTTTTTTATTTTTAAATTGGACATCCACCCAGAGTAGATCTAGACCTCACTCTATAACATACAAGGACCCAACAATTCTAGTAAATCCCCTAAGAGCAAGCATTTAGTGTGACAGTGGTGAGGAAAAACTTCCTTTTAGGGAGAAACCTGGGACAGACCCAGGCTCTTGGTAGGTGGTGTCTGACGGTGCTGGTTGGGGGTGTGATGAACAGTGGCAATTATAGTCACAATAAAGATAATGGAACAGTGACTAGAAATAGTAGTTGTAGTAGTTCATGGCATAGCAGAGCATAGCAGGACGTAGACGGACGTAGCAGGACACTGGCTCCCATTCTTCTTTTAGAGACTCTAGGAACCACAAATAACTGCATTCTGGGAGTGCAGTGCTCTAGTTGGACAATAAGGTACTATGAGCTGTTCAATATATGGTGGTGCTTGACCATTTAGTGCTTTGTTGGTCAGGATAAGGATTTAAATTCAATCCTGGATTTTACAGGAAGCCAATGCAGAGAAGCTAATACAGGAGATATATGATCCCTTTTCTTAACCCTTGTGTTGTCTTTGTTTCAAACTTGAAAAAAACACATTTTTTTCTGACATTTGTGACGCCTTTTTTAACAATTTGTTTTTGCTTTTTCCAACGTTTTAAATTTTTAAATTTTTCTTCTACACATTTTCAGCGCTTATTTCTACGTCCAATATTTTCTGATATAAAACTAAAATTTAAAACGGGCCAATGTGACCCAAAGTCAACACAAGGGTTAAGGATTTTATTTGAGCATCCTGATAATAAGGAATTACAATAGTCCAGCCTGGAAGTAACAAATACATGGACTAGTTTTTCAGCATCGTTTTGAGACAGGATGTTCCTAATTTTGGCAATGTTTCGAAAGTAAAAAGAGGCTGATAACAGCAAGACATTTTAAATGTACTTGTTACTTTAGAAACATCACATCACTACTTAAAGGGGAACTATGCAGTTTTTTTTAGCTTAATTTACCTTAACTGAACAGCTTCGGAGTCATTGGAATGGTTATATGACTTTTTTTCTGGTTGAATGGTGGTCGTCTCGCTCCCCCCTAGCGCCTGTGAGCGGAAAAAACACCCTTGCAACTTTCGGCCGGCAAGCCTCCGGCCTCAGCGTCAGGAAGTATCGCGTGATATCAGGTCTCGCGTTGTAACGAATTGCTTCACAGCACTGCACACATACGCCCATTCAGGAACCGACTAACAAGGTAGCGATGGAGTTTTTCACACTATCGTCATGACTGAGCTGGCAAAAAAGAAGCAGAAAGCTAGGAAAGCATTGTCGGAGGAACAGAGAAACAGGAAACGGCAGACTGACCGAGCGAGGAGTCAGACACGAGTAAACACTGGAGCTGACAAATATCCATTCCGAAGCTGTAGGGGGAGGTCTATAGAGAAACCTGCGACTAAAAAGCGAGAAAACAGTAAAGAAATGGCCAAAACTGCATAGCGCCCCTTTAAAGCTTCCAAAACAAAACAAGTGCAATGCAATCAATACAGCCTCAGAAAAACCTTCACCTCGACTATAAATTCGGATTGTGTCATTTCAATTTGACACAAATGTTGTGAAAGCACCTGAAGGTAAACAGCTCAGCTGGTTGTGGTTGTCTGTTATATGCTCTATGTCGACTTTGATTGATTGATTAAATCAATCAAAAAGTAAGTAGACTTTATTTCTATAACAACTTTCAAACCCATTTACAAAGTACACATAAAATACAACCAAATAATCATCGAGAATGGTCAATTACAACCCTTTAGCTGCGTGGATATAATCTTGAATAAGTTTGACTATTTAATACAACATCTGTTTCCTGCAAGAGAACCTTTCCTCTTCATGTTTGTGCAAATATGATACAAATGTGGATTTACTAATCGCTGCATCAATTATGGAGCGTTTACAAAATAATGTGTGTTTAAATATTTAATTGAATGCAAAGTAAAGTTACTCAGTTTAATGAGATTGAGTGTAATTTGTCATTGCACCTTTACTAGCCTATAAAGCCATACATCACTGACAACATGATACCCTTATCTCACACTGGATCCTCTATATTTTAAAGATATTGAAAGGTGATATTATGTGAGGTGAGGATGTCTTTTCAAATGGATATGTATCGTTTTCCAATACAACTCTGGTGCAACAGGAATGATTGATCACGCCCGCTCGGAGCAGCAGAGTCAGAAAACAACAAACAGACCTGAACTAGTTTGATGGGACTGAAAAACACAATGAATACTGATGATGTTATAAGAGGAGTGAGGAGGGAGACTTCTAATGATTTCGACTGAAGGATAGATCAAAGACAGATATACAAACAGATTGGAGGTATACAGAGAAAAAGAGGCTGTTTGTACTACTAAATTCATTTTACTGCAACTGCTCATTGTTATCCATGCAAATTGTAAGTTTTTTACCTTCCTGGATTAAAGCTATAGTTTGTAGTTTCTGTCTCTCAGGAATTCTAAGTAATGACAACAAAACTGTTGGCGCATCCCAAGGGGGTAAGCGAGCGTCCACAAAGCATAGCTCCTATGGTGCCATTTTGTTGCTATCAAGACATCACCCGCCATTAGCATCCCATTGACTGCCATTCATTTTGTCGCCACTTTGACAGCAAATAACTTTACATCTGAAGCATTTAAAGACTCTATTTGTCCATTGTTTATTTCTAAAGAAACATGACAATGTATAAAATGCTCCATTACCTTGTACCTCACGTTATGGCTCCGTAGCAGACGTTTTTGTAAAAATAGGCTAACGATTGTGTCATAACCACATGACTTACTGTCGCATAGTAGAGGAATTACGGTATTGTATTGTTACAGGAGAAGCTCGCAGGCAGTTTCGACTTACATTAGCTGTTTAAGTTAATTACTAATGTTAACTAGCATTTTAGTTAGCAATAATTAGCCTGTGTCTATGTTATCTCCTTACATATACCTACGTTCTCCATCTCTGTAAGATTCAGAATGATTGAGATTTCTCTTGGCAAAGCTACCAGAAGACTTACAACTTTCAGACACGTTGCTCACGTCACATCTACGTAGTCAAGCTCAGTTGAAGGCTACGCAGTAGCGCTCAGCCATCACCGGAAAAGTGCTTCTAATGGCCTTCACTGGTCTCCGTAGAAAACAACGGCGTCACTTTGTCCACTTCTTTAACTGTCTAAGGCACATCCACATGATACAAGCCTTCCGTGATTACGCACCACCCCCACCCCTCCGGACGACACCAGTTTCTGAACATAGTCATACTGAAAAATACAGAGAGAGTTTTGTGGAGCTGATAGTCTTAATTAGTTTTGTAGCAACTCATTTGGCAATGGCTTGAATGTAACGGATGTTCATTAATATCAAAAAGTTACGCACTAGAACTTTAAAATTGTGTTTAGATGTTTTGGGTGCTTTTGCCCAGCTCACCTGAATCTCACCATACCTTAGTTTTCTCTCATTTTCTGTTTCAGGGTGAGGTGTGATTGCACATGTAATATTCGCAGATTGCATTTGAGGAGATTTGCAAAATGTGGCTGCTTTCAACTGAAAAATGACAAATCTACTGTCACAAAAAATGGTGGGGGAGTTTGGCTAATCAGTCTTCTCTATTAGAGAACTTTCGGAGCTTAGTCCATCTATCCATTCATCTTCGTCCGCTTATCCGGGGTCGGGTCGCGGGCACAGCATCTTCCAGCAGGGGACCCCAAACTTCCCTTTCCAGAGCCACATTAACTAGCTCCGACTGGGGGATCCTGAGATTCCCAGGCCAGGTGGGAGATATAATCCCTCCACCTAGTCCTGGGTCTTCCCCGAGGCCTCCTCCCAGCTGGACGTGCCTGGAACACCTCCCTAGGGAAGCGCCCAGGGGGCATCCTTACCAGATGCCTGAACCACCTCAACTGGCTCCTTTCGATGCAAAGGAGCAGCGGCTCTACTCCGAGCTCCTCACGGATGACTGTGCTTTTCACCCTTAGGGAGACACCAGCCAGCCTCCTGAGGAAATCCATTTCAGCCGCTTGTACCCTGGATCTTGTTCTTTCGGTCATGACCCAGCCTTCATGGCCATAGGTGAGGGTAGGAACGAAAACTGACCGGTAGATTGAGAGCTTTGCCTTCTGGCTCAGCTCTCTTTTCGTCACAACGGTGTGATAAATTGAATGTAATACCGTTCGCTCTGCACCGATTCTCCGACCAATCTCCTGCTCCATTGTCCCCTCACTCACGAACAAGACCAAACAAGAGCTCAGTGCCAAGTTATATAAGACAGTGCTGCAGCTTTACTGATTTTAAATTCAAGATGAAATAATGGTTAAAATCAACCCAATCGTGTCCCATCATGCAAAGATGCAAACACTTGGATCCTAATGTTGTGAAATCTTGTTGATCCTGTTGTCGCTGATGTTGTTGTATAGTGAATAGGTACCGTGTTCATTTTCTCAACCAATATGTTATTGTCTGTTTCCTGCCTGGGGACCTACAGATTTAAATTAGCTTATAGCCAACTCTGGTACAGTTAAGAAGGCGTGCACTGTCCTTAGCGAAAAAATAAATACAAAGGTACAATTCACTTTTAAATGAAGTCACTGACTTTCTGGAGCTCTGAGCTTTTACAAAATTGTAGCATTACAGCAAATCTCTGTTTTTTACCTCTCCATCGAGCTAAAGTTGATGTATAATATTTTTAGAGACGTCGCTTTTAGAGACTCCTGAACTTTATTTTGCATTCTAGTGAAGTTTTCCAAATATTTAGAAAAGAATATTAAAACGCCTGTGTACAAAATGATGCACAATACATCTAGAATTTTCCATTCAATGCAAATAGTTCAGGCACACAAATATTAAAACTCAGATTTTAATGCAATACAGTACTTGATCACGCTTCCATGAAATCTACTGCAAAATGTGAAAGAAATTCTACTTCCAAGTCACATAGGAATCATTGAGTGAATTGGTGGTTAAAAAAACAAGTCTTTTCAATTAAACCTCAAGTTGTAATAATTCAGATTGGAGGTGCTGTCCCACAGTGACTGAGATAGACTCCCCATCATTTTTTAGATAGGTAAGTATCCATATGCGTTATGAAGATGTGCTTCACACAGCCATGTGGACAGAGCTCTGTTTATGTACCCATCTTGCCACGCTGTCTGCAGGGACTCATGATCACTGTTCTTAGGGCGGTGGGAAGGCGCTGCGTCGCACCATTACCTGGAATGTCAAAAATCAAGAGTGTATCGTAGAACCCCTTCTGGGCACTGTTATCGCCACTAGAGCGTGGAATTGACACTTCACACACCCGTTATCCTCTGCGGACACACATACACATGCCGCTGTTCACCAGAGCCAGAGGCTGCAGTTGACCTTGCCCCTGCACTGACAGGCGGGTTCCTTCAGGTGCTCTGGTGCGGCACGTCGTCCATGTCATAATTCACGGTTTCATCCTGTCAAGCAAAGAGCTGAAGGACAGGCGGCTTTTGGTTGTGTTTACCAGCTGAAATACAGCATCTCATGTCATGCAAAGGCCTTCTTTAAAGATTTTGTGTCCGTATTGTTTTGTTTTCTGCTGATTCCTCCTCCTTTCCACAAAGGATGAGTGTTTTGTCTTTGCAGCATTGTTCTTTTTGGGTGTGAAATGCGCAATAAATCCTTCCCAGTCCAGCAATCCATCCCGCTGACAATGATGATTGAAGATGCATTGAAGCAAAGGACACCCTCCCTTCTCTCACTACCACACACCCTCCTTCTCTGCAACTTGGCTGTGAAATGGAAACAGCCTTTTTGTGTCTGCTCAGCTCTTTTTTTTTTTTGCGTGTGTCTCCTTGCACCCTCATCGGCCCTGGCGTCAAACCCAACCGACCATCCTCGCTGAGCGGGGAGGGTGACTCACTGTAATGCCTCTCTGACGGGAGGACTTCGCAGTGATTACGGCACTGAACGCCGCAGCACTGCCACTAATTCACTCACTGAGGGGTGTCCTGTAAATCAGACGTCCCAGTGGTCCTGCTGCTGCTGAGAGGGAGGCCGCAGCCGGTGGCAGCTCAAGGACCAGCTGATGAACTCAGCGGCCGACTGTCAGCACACTCAGCAAAACGCTAGGACTGTCGGTTGAACTTTATACATTGATAGATTACCTGTCAGAGAAAAGCTCACTTTGGTATGTGGGCTGACAGTGTCACAGTCCAGACTAACTGCCTGCTAAGCTCTACTTCAATATGGAACAAAGACAAAAGGATGAGAAATACAATTCTCCTTTGGTGAAGTAAGCGGCTGGGGAGTATTTTCATGAGTTTTATTTGTGAGATTGATTGGGAGATATATGAAGGGAGATATCTATCTATTTCTTCATGAGAAAAATATTGATTTACACTATGCCTTTAATTTTCTTTGAACGCCTAATTAAAGGGCCACTTTACCCACATTTACAAAAATATATATACACATCTTACTTATCTCTTGTCACATCTAATCAATAGTTTTTGAGTCTACAGTCATGCTAGCAGCTCTATAAAGACTGTACCTGAGCACACCAATGGTTTGAGCTAAATGCTAACGTCAGTATGCCAACATGCTCACAATGACAATTTTAACATGCAGATGTTCGGCAGGTATAATGTTCACTATCTTAGTTTGAGTGTGCATGCTAACATTTGCTAATTGGCACTATACACACAAAGCTAATGAGACTGTCATTAGTTTTGCAGGTTCCAAAGTATTGGACAAATTAAAGATTTGACCTGGATGAAAAGTCAGGGGATCACCAAAGTTTTAACATATCATCCTCTGGACACCATGGATACCTGCATCAACAGTGTCGAGAGGATTAATGTTCATCCATTTATCCATTAATGTCTGTACAGAGATTAATGGCAATCCATCCAATATTTGTTGAGATATTTCAGTCTAGACCAAAGTGGTCGACTGATCAACGCTGCCATTCCCCTTATCTTAAAGACATCCACAAATGCTCTATAAATTCTAGACACCAGCTAATTCAATTCAAAGTGCTCCATAGACTTCACTACTCCTGTACTAAACTACATTCTTTCTATCCTTCTGTCTCCCCATACTGTCCAAAATGTAAGTCTGCTGAGGGCGCCCTGGGTCACCTCTTTTGGTCTTGCCCTAAGCTTAACAGATATTGGTCAGATATCTCTGCCTGCCTCTCCATTGTTCAAGACTGTGACATTGTACTAGACCCGTGTACTGTGGTTTTCGGCAGGACAAGTCATCTAAAACTGTTGCACCACCTACATCGCACGACTGTTCAATATGGCATGATTATTGCAAAACGGAATATTTTGACATTGTGGAAAAGCGAGGATGTCCCCTACTTTAAGACCTGGCTAGCACAGATGTCCAACTTGCTACATATGTAGAAAGTACAATACAATGTCTCCCTCAACTCTTTAACCTTTGACGAAATTTAGCAACCATTTTTATCTTATCTATCAAGAATGTCTTAAAATGCATGATTTTCACTTGGTGACTGTGTCAACTGGTTTTACTGTTTCTCAGAAGAGCATCAGTTCTTTCTTTTACTTTATTTCTTATATTTGATCCTGTGTTTGTACATGTATAATGTATGCATACTTTGTTACAATATTTTCTTTTTCATTTAGCTACCTAATTGTTAGTTTATTGTTATTGTTTGTTTTTTGCTTGTCAATGGGTGGGTTGCTTTGTTATGTTCTGCTGTGCTTTTTCTTGTTTGTTAAACAGAAAAGCTATAAATAAAATATAAAAACAAAACAAAAAAAAAAACACTGCCATTCCCGGAGCCACCATGCTAGCATGGCTTACTACAAATGTAACGGCAACATCAGTGTCCCAGCTACTCTGGATAATCTAGTTTTCACTAGAATAACTTTCTTCCAAAGGAATACTCCCTTTGAAAACTGTTCAAAGATTATCACAGTGGTGCTACAGCAGTACTTTTGCTTTTTCACACACACATTTTAAACTGCCCAAGGCCTGCTGACCTTTTCATGCTTTCAATCATCCATTTCTGTATTATATGTACTTATGTTGAAATGGTAGGTTGTATGTTTATGTGGTCACCTTGGGCTTCACACACTTGTTCTACTGGAGTGAGAGACTGAAGTTCCAGCCAGCCAGGTTTGTGGCCCTCACCCAAGTCACCCCACAGGAAAGCCAGGTATTCAACTACAGGGGACGTTTCATCACTGAGGTTTCTAACAAATTACACCCTTCACTTGCAGAGAAAGCCGAGCAAGCTTTTGGCTGGGAGTGTGTTCTTGGCTGGGGCGAAAGGGAAAACTGCTCTGAGAATTGAAGAAATGCTACTAAAAGCAAAGTGACACCTGTCTCCTATGTTGCAGTGTCTCTCTGCAGAAACAGAAGATGAAGCACTCGTTGTCAGGGCCAAAAAAAGGAAAGAAAGTTCTCGGCCTACACCAGGGGACGAATATGATAAACTGTGTCCTTCCTGGCGACACCGCTCATGCTGCATTTGATAAAGGAGAGTGCATTTGATAAGATTTTTCAATTTTGTGTGCCAACCATTGATGATTTAATATTCAGGCTGTGTAGTGACTAGAGCAGGTCGCTGCTGCACGTGTAGCTGCCAAAACATGAAGACATCAGCTAAATGTATCTCTATCTGGTGTCTCATTTCTTTTTTTAGTTAAAGGAGAATTCCGGCCAATTTTTACGTTAATCTTTATTGCAATAACTATGCGAGTACTGTCGATAGAAAAAAACAAAAAACAGAATCGGTGTTGGCAACACAGAGTTGCTGCAGCTACGTCTACCAGCTTCAACTTAGCTAAAATGGCAGTTGTCGGGGCATATTTTAGAGTGCCTTTGTGCCTCTTAACAGACACAAAATGCAATTAAAATGTCTGTCCAACATGAACAGGGCCCTTACGTGACAACAAGATGCGTTTTCAACTCAGACATTGTTTAAATTCACCTACCCGGTCTCGATCCTGCCAGTAGCTAGCTCACCCTGCTAGCTGCTAGCTGCCGTCTGGGATGAGTGTGTTGTTCCGGGCTTCTGTGATAATCATCACACAGCAGTTCTGTGTGTATTTGTAGCTCATCCATTTTGTGTGTGATCATTCTGGTGTTGGTGAGTAGGAGGCTTGGCAGTGGCGATCTGTGTGGTAGTTCCCTTAGTCAGGCTAGCAGGCCCTACCGGCATCCTTGCTTCTGCTGTCTCCGCGCCTTGGTCGCCTTCCGCTCCCTACAATAATCCACTGAGCGCCCGGTGGTCTGGTGGATGTCCTCCAGAGGACAGGTCATGCCTTCGCGACGAAAACTTTAAGTTTATTCCCCCTCAAAAATGGGTAATTGAGCACTGTAGTAGTTATGACCATATCAGTGACTATGTAACAGTGACTATGTAACAGTGACTATGTAACTACATGGAAACGGGCCAAATTATGTCTGTGGCTTGCACAGTGATAGCGTTAGAGAAGGCTAGCTGTAGTCTTGCGCTGAAGTCCTGTTGTAGCAGGAAAAGGGAAACAGTGTGTGCAATCTGCACACTACTGTTTTTTTTAGGGGGGAATAAACTTCAAGATGTGACATGACCTGTCCTCTGGAGGACATAGCCAGACCACCAGGCACTCAGTGGATTGTTGTCGGGATGATTATCACAGAAGCCTATACTCATCCCAGACGGCAGCTAGCAGCTAGCAGGGCGAGCTAGCTACCGGCAGGATCGAGACCGGGTAGGTGAATTTAAACAATGTCTGAGTTGAAAACACATCTTGTTGTCACGTAAGGGCCCTGTTCATGTTGCACAGACATTTTAATTGCATTTTGTGTCAGTTAAGAGGCACAAAGGCACTCTAAAATATGCCCCGACAACTGCCGTTTTAGCTAAGTTGAAGCTCGTAGACGTAGCTGCAGCAACTCCATGTTGCCAGCACCGATTCGGGTCATTTTTTTTTTTTCTATCAACAGTACTCTCATAGTTATAGCGATCAAGATTAACGTCAAAATTGGCCGGAATTCTCCTTTAATATGGTTATTTGTCTGATTATTATTTTCTTGCCTAAGGATTGTATGTATGCAAGTCTTAAGATCAAGACCATCATAAGGTCAACATTTATGTCTTTGCTTGTCTGTAGTGATACCAGGGTTGTCGGACTTGGGGTGGAAATGGGACTGAGTACCCAGGGCCCTCATGTGAGGAGGGCCCAAAAAGATGCTCGAATGAATAGCTGTGGATGCGGGGAGGGGCCCACAGAGAATGCCTTTCTGCAGGCCCCAGAATTTTGTGCTACGCCCCTGAGTGATACTGTATATACACGCCTTCCACTTCAACATTGTGGTTGAGTCTTCACCCACGCATTGCTCTCCGCTCATGTTAATACGGATCCTACATTTCGCATAATGCAATTCGATAGTATCCTTTCATTAGGGCCTCTTTGCCTGGTAAACACATACCACTTTCAACCTCCAGCTGTAACACAGGCTTTCTGTTGTGAATTTGAAATCTGCAAGCCCTCAGCTAAGATAACCCTGATAACATCACAATGATGTCATCATGTTACATTATAGGCCTACAACTGTTTTACAGGCTGAGTAACATGACGAGTAAATGGACTCAATTGTCTATTATATGTGCTACTGGTGCATGTTTGTCTATTTTTTTCATATACTGCATATATTTTCTTACACAGAAATCTGTTATTAATCAGGTTTCTGTTGAAAAATAATTCTGATCTCAGTGAGATACCTCTTCAAATACAATGTTAACAAACTAACATAACAAATATAATTTCATCCTGGTTAAGCAAGTTGCTTCTCAGAGATATTAAACATGTTGCACATTCTTTTGTTTAATTTATTTTTAAATACAGTTTGCACAAAAGTTGACATTAATCCCTTGGTCGGTCATTTTAGAGCAGAAGATTGAGGAAAGAACCAGAAGACATCTTGTACTCTTCTGTTCCATTAAAATCTCTTTAAGTGTCTAAGACCAGTGCGGAGATATGCTTATTATAGCCTTATGAGGGCAACAAAGACCTCTATTTTATTCTGTCCTGTTTTGCTCTTGCAACAGTTGTTTCGCAGTCTGCAGAAACTCTATATGCAGAAAAACAAACATTTTTGTAGGATTGCTGGTTGCTGCCAAATGTGAGCCTTATTAACAGGATCTGACACTGAAGATTATTGCACACATCATATGAAGAGCTTATAAAATATGATGTTACAGAATGAATGATGTTATATTATATTAATCTATCTATCTATCTATATCTATCTATCTATCTATCTATCTATCTATATTTTGAATGCAAGACTTTTAATTGCAAAAGAGTATTTTTTAGTGTTCCTCTACCAATGGGTATGGGTACATAATTTGAGCAAATTTGGTGAAAGTATGCATCACACAGCTGCATTTCAGCATTACAAATTATTATTACTGGTTTAAGGGGAAGTAAAGGTGGTACCATAGCAGGTTGGGGGGGTGGCAGTCTTAACGTTGTTAACGATATTGTCAGACGGTCCCTAATAACGTCCCTTGTTATAAATAATAATATACAGTAATTCTGCCTAATGAAATTGTCAGACAGTCCCTAATATATTTGCCTTGTTATTAGTCTCGCTTTACCAGACCTTCCTCCAAAGCGCTGAAGGAATACATCATAATTATACAGTAATGCTGCCTAAAGAACTTGTCAGACGGTCCCTAACTCGGGCAGGCTGAGTAGTTGATGCTGGATCGCCGAGCAGCAGCAGTCTGTGACTCTGCCAGTCCGTCGCTGCAGTCCGACAGAGCGACCAGTCATCAACATCCCCTGAACGTGCGAGGAGCTGTAACGCTATGTGGTTCTGAACTGACGGTGTACGGTTCAACCGGAGCAAGTTACGACGGTGTGGACATTTGTGGACATGAGGACACCTGCTACTGCGACTTCTTCCAAAAAGCGGACCGTCAATCCTGACTGGCATCGTTTTTCACCGAGCAAATGAGAAAGGTGGTGATGCAGCACAGCCGCGTCTACACAAGAGTCCGCCTCTGTCAGCTAGCGTTAGCAACCTAGCCAAATAGCTAGCACCTATTATATACGTGCCGTAATCAACGGTCGGTCTTTACCAGCTACGTGTTAGCTAAAATGCCAGCGAGCACAAACACGTATGTCGGAATACCTCCGCATTGCCTTCAGTTTATTTCGCTGTTCGTGTTTTCTGCTAGCCAACATTAGCTGAATAAGTTAGCCGCTTGTTAGCATTTTGTATCGGCTAATCACCTCACACAGACTGGCACTGTGAGAATGAACTTGGTATTCTGTGAGGAGACGCCGCTCTGTAGAGACCCGACGGAAAACAACTGGTTACAAATAAATAGGCTCAGATATACATGCATGTTAACATTAGCTGGAATGACGGGCATTAACACGATCGCTTATATTGGTGTTTAAAGGGGCTATTAGCTTGATTTTCATCCATTCATTCTTCATTATTAGCACTTAAGGGGAGACACTACAGATGCATAGGGAAAATATTTTAACTAATAGATATCACAATGAAACTTCCCCAGTTGATTACTTACATTAAGACAATCTATTTTTGCATTGCACATTTTCTGAAATGGTATGTTTAAATATGCAAATTGGGCTTTATCTTTTTAAATATATGCCAATTTGCATACATTTCCAGAACAGAAATCTGAACATTGGAAGGCCAGGTTGAAAATTCTTGTTTAATTTTGTTGACATGTTAGAGTCGAAGGTTTTTACAGAGGGACTTTCTCTTTTTTTTATCACTCCATAAATGTCAGCCAACAGAAGTGGAGATTTCTGGCTCAGACAGTATGTATTACAGAAGTATCAGTGTATTACTTGCATTAGAATATTTCTTTTGGTATTACAAGTTTTCTGAAATTCTAATGTTTAAATGAAAAGGAGGCATCATCTAATGCTAATATTTGATAAATTTAAGAGAAATCTACAGGCGCAAATAGACAAAATGTACCTCAATGTATATTTAATTATTATTTTTTTCACTAGTCTGGGAGAAGACATGTTATGGAAGCAAAGTGGCCCAAAGCCTCAAAATTGAAGAATTATGTTTTCCCCTGTAGTGTCTCCCCTTAAAGCAGTTGCTGAGCGTCTTCTTTTTGCATATATGCAGTCACAGGATTGATTGATTGATTGATTGATTGATTGATTGATTGATTGGTTTTTATTGTGGGTATAAAAACAACAGCCATAAAAACATCCTGGATGCTTAGTCAACCCCAGAGGTTAGCACATCAGATTCAGCTTTTATGTTCATGTAAGTGTGAACACGTACAGGCAATTTGACTCTGGCTTTTTGTACATACACAGAAATAGACAAGGACAACAATGCTGAACAAGGTAAACATAAACATTTGAATAATTTGTACAGATAAGTTTGTATACACTAGTATATATACACATACATATATACATACACCCATTTAGACAAACAGCCCTATGAGGATAGTAAACAATACAATTGGGCAATGGTATAGTGCAAATGGTGCTGGAATAGATACAGATTTATTATTTTAACAGGTTGCTTTTATATCCGAGGTGGGTGAATATGACTGTATATACAGAGTAAATATGACAGATTTGACACACAACAGTATATTTGACAGATATGACACATGACCCTCATGGGTATTTACTAGAAGAATTGCAGTCAAGATGTAATGCAACAAGATACATGCATGCAGTGTATTTATCTTACATGTCCTGCCTCTCTCTCAAAGGGTTGCCACCCAACTGTGAATTGTCATTCTAGTCGACTGGTGGATCTGAATGGCAAGGGGATGTGTGATGTTGCTCTTCATCGCTGTCATTCTTTGTCATTTTGTCACAATATGTCTGATGTAGCAAGCTACACGCCACTGCAATGCTATAAAACCGCAAACTAGAAAGCTGGGTTCATTCCGCAATGTTAAGTTCTGGCCGAGATGCCAGTTGAAGTGAAGGCAATTGTTTGGTGATGGTCTCAGATATTGCACAGTCTCTTGATACCTTAAGCCTCTGGAAAATATGTTTGTCATTTTTTTCTCATGGCCAAAGGATTAAGTGTTTTGTGTGTGTGTGGGAGAGAGATTCTGAGGCATTTATTTTTTAGGTGATATGTTATTAAATTCACCATAGCATGCGAGAGGATTGTTTATTACTATAATATTTTAGCTATCACTTGATTTATGCCATATCAGTTTCTTGGATTGTCAACACACGTTTGTGTAATTCAGTTGGGCTCAATAGATGCTTGTCAGAGAGAAGCTTGGTGAGATGATACTAGTGGTTACAAGGGACATGTTGCCATGGCGGAGAAATGACAACTAAAGGAAAGCATAAAAAGGGTATCAGCTATTCTATCCTGACAGAATCCTGACCAGGTTTTTCTAAAATGGTGGCAAGTCTCTGGTAACTACGCTTAGAGCGGTAACTAACAAACACTACACTCAACACTGACTCTTTGCCTGTTCTGTCCCTTTTTTTCAGAATCGTCATGAACATTTTCCTGCTGAAGAGTCACTCCTTCACTGAGGGACCTCGGCCCTTTTTGGTTTCTGGACTTATCAATGCAGGGATGAGATAATAAAGTCAGCCAGCTCGCGCATGCTGCTACAACAACACCTGTGGCACTTGTAAACCCACCCTACCCTGCCCCCCTAACCCCTCCCCAAGCTAAATTCAATTTGACAGTCAAAACATGACGACACCAGCTCTCCTGCCGCTGTCGGGCCGCAGGATACCCACTCTGTCGCCGGGTGCCTCCTCTTTCCCGCACCACAGGGCTACATTGAGGCTCTCCGAGAAGTTCATCCTCCTCCTCATTCTCAGTGCCTTCATCACCTTATGCTTCGGGGCCTTCTTCTTCCTCCCGGACAATTCCAAGCACAAGCGCTTTGACCTGGGCTTGGAGGATGTGCTCATCCCTCATATTGACTCGCCCAAAGAGGGGAAGCACGCTTCTGGACAGGTGGTCATACATGGACAGGGAGGACATGATGAGCACAGACACAGGTAAGGACCAAGTTTCGACAAAAAAAAAAAACTGTCCTGTCTCATCTTAATGAGATTATTTGTGTTCTTATGAAGGATTAAGAGAATAAACATGACCTACTAGGTTTATTTTTGGTTCTTTGCCCAAGTTACATGACACTCAGCTATTTCCTCTAAGCCATGGCAGCAGGTATACTGACACTCATCACTTATTCAGCAGTCTGTTGTGACACCTAGGGGCATTGCAGAGTGATATACAGACTGTTTAGATCCACGTCAGCACAGCACAGATCTTCCTTCTTTATTTTCCTTTTGTGCAGCTGAGGTTGCTCTGAATACTCTCAACCTTTTGTGCCTCCATTGGATGTTATTGTTTTAAGTTTTTGTTCAACAGAAATTTGATCACCTTGGCCACAGTATTCTCGTATTGTCCCAGGGGCAGACGTGGTTGAAAGTGATGAGCTATAACCCACAGACAGTTTGAAAAGCTTTAGTAACTGCTTAAACAGGCTCGGAAATTACTGCCTGCCATGAGCCAAATGCCGGTACATTTTGGCTGCAGCTTTTACAATTGTCATTTGGTTTGTCCAGCCTCTTTGGATGGTAGCCAGCGATCGCTTTGAGGCTCTTTCCCCCCTCCTAAATCAAATTCATATTTGGTTACTCTGAGTGTCTTGTGCTATTTGGAATCCACTTTGCTGGACAAGTTTCAAGCCCTTCTACCAAATGTACTTACCTGATTCAAGTTACTTTAAATGAGTTCTATCATAATTACATTTCAATGCAATTTTAATTATTTACTGCAAGCCAGTAAATCAGCCCTGGATGCTATTTTGTGATGTGAAAGCCACATAGCTTTCATTTTGGGGATCTAACAAAATGGTAACTCCTATTCTGGAATCATGGAGTGTTTATTTAGTTTTGGGATTAATTGCCTTTTTAATGTCTGGTTCTGTGGGTGTTCAGAGCCTCTACTTGTTTATAGCCAGTGCACTACCTACGCACTACCTGAATAATTCAAAAATAGTGTACTTATTTTCTTTCTTATTACATAAGTACCATTTGATTGGCATTACACATACACATATGCATCAAACTGCACTTAAGTGTGTTATTCTGTGATGACAAATGGCTGAAATAAAATGCACAAAACGCCAAACAGTAGGTGGAAAGGATAATTCGATGGGAAAGGTCTCCTCCATGCTGGTGTAGGAGGTCATTAGTTTTTCTGAGCGCTGGGAAAGGTGTTAAAAGCAATTTTTCAAACAGTTTCACAGTGGGTGCTGGGTACCATGAATGTTGCCTCCTCGTCCCCTGTGGTGCTCCTCATTTTTCCATCCTAAACGCCTTCTAGAGCTTGGAATTCTGCCTGCTTGAAATAACGTAATTATTTTAGTCCAGTGACTCGGAAGGAGCAGATCGTTTGGGGCTCAAGTGCAGTTGTGAGTCCTAGTTGGAGGTAGCTGGGAGTTTTTAAACATAAAGGTAGGAGGCTTGGAGATGTTCATGCTTCTCCAGAGGTTGCAGGTTAAAACATGTATGAGAAGGGACTCACAAATGGAATACAGGAGCATTTGGAGCAAAACGTGACTAGGTTGCATTCTGGGCTCTTTTGTTGTTCGGTAGATTGGTAATAAAGATTTCCACATGATCCCTGTTGTTTTTCAGTAAATCCCAGTCAATGGCCTTTGCACATTTGAGTGAGCTGTTGTTGTTCTTGCCTTAAGCATCCATGATTGTTTACATGATGTACCAAATAATAGGTTTTGGCATAAATGTGTTCTCCCCTTAGGGTGCAGCAACCAATAGTAGAAGGTATTTCTTCCTCTAAATAGGCTGGATCTGACGCATTTTTATAGCTTTATGATCTACTTCATGCATTTGTAATTGCAGGTTGCAGCCAAAGCTCACCTCCTTTGGAATATATGACATAGGTAGCATGTAATTAATTACAAATGAATGACTATGGCGTTATTAAAATAATATGATGACGTGCATTTGTGAGCATTTTCATTTAGTTAAGTTTTCAAGAATGTGATATGTTGTCTTTCCACTGATTATGGCATCTTATGGACATATGTTTGATTTGCTCTTTGGTATGGCTGCCTCAGCTGTTCTTAAAGTACTCATTCAAACATCCCCCGGAAAATGATTTTTAAAGAGACCCTCAGGAGCACAGGCAGGCTCGTGATAATTTCACCTTTTTTAGTGTATTTCGGCCACAAAAAAACCCCCACAGAACCAATTCTCTGTTCACAGGTTTACCCTGTTAATAGTCTTATGAAAGCTTTTGAGAGAGCAAAAGTTATTTAATTTGCCATGGGGTAATCCATCTATTCTGGTTAAATCTTGAGATATTGACAACAATTCAAAATTCCTGAGAATATGCTTAAAAGGCATTGCACACATCTGCTCTGTGCTGTTGTGGCAGTCGTGTTATGAGTGCTTGTTTTTAACATTGAGGAAAAACTGTAAGCAGAAGATTTGGGAACCATTTGCATGTGCTTGGCTGTTTTATTCTTGCTGATGCAAGGTTTAGTGTTGTGTCCTAAACACAAGCAGTGTCTTCACAAGGATCCCATGGCTCAGACAGAGCATAACGCTACTTATCAGGTCCTAATTTCTTAGAACATTTTATGTCTTTACAATTATAATTTCTATCAAACAATTTGTCTTTACAGCTCAGTTTGGCATTCAATCATTCTGTTCTTCAGTCACATACTCACCTACTCTCCTGCCATGCCCCTCAAATTAATCAGGTTTACAACCAAGGAAACATTTTCTCTGTTTTTTTTTTTTAAATCGGGCTCTATGACATTGTTTCCATGGCTGCTTGACTTGGGCTGGTCCGTAAATGTGGTACAGTGTTTCTGCTAGAACAGGATGAACAGCTGGAAAAAGTTGTCAATAGTAGCGTTCCATAAGTGGGCTAATCTGGTTTTACTGGACACTGCCCACTATGGGCTGACAGACTTGCTAACCTTTTAACATTTAAACTACAAACATCCCATAATAGAAAACACTCTCAAAGTACAAGGGATGATACTTTCACTCTGCTGAAATACATAGATTTCTAGTCCTCGAATATAATGATCCCCACAATTTCAAACATCATTTCCAGAAAAAACATGTTATATTTAGGCCAATATGACTCTGCCTTTTAAACAAAATATCAGCTCACCCAACTTGAAAAACCAATATGTTTTCCCAGTAGCTTTTAGTGCCATTTAGCTATGCATTAGTTTGTTTCTTTTGGGAGGTTTTGAGATGTCCAATGCTGACGTTTCCAATCCAGTACAACAACGGTTGATGTTATTTGGTTTGTGCATTTGGTATCCACTCCATTTACTCAGGATAATCGTCAGAACTTCATGCCAACCGTCCTAATTGAAAAAAATGTCTACTTGAGTATGACTACCAACTGATTATTCCTGCACAGCAGAAGGTATTTCAATGTCAAAATGTATGTAAACTCGGAAAAAGTTCACTGAGTTTGCCCTCATTTACAGTGACTTTGAGTGAGACAAAAACCGTTGCACAACAGGATCAAATATAGGACTACTGCTAGGATGAGTGCTGGAAAGTGATCTTCTGTGCAGAGATTATTGCTGCTGGCTAGCCCCTGTATTGTCTGAGTGACCTTTTGGGATGGCAACAGTGGTCTGTGTAAGAGATCTCAAAACCTCATTAAACCAAGATTAGACTATCTGTATTGCTAGATACCACAAGGGGTAAGTGGGAAAAATGCCTGATTGCAAAACCTCAACAGTGGAATGATTTAACAGTAATTCTTTCTCTGATTTTTAAATAAGGAGCAAACATTGTTGAACACGTTAGCTGGTTCAGTGGCTGTTATTGAGGTTCACAGCAGCTGCAACAATCAAGGAAATGGTGTGTGTGTGTGTGTGTGTGTGTGTGTGTGTGTGTGTGTGTGTGTGTGTGTGTGTGTGTGTGTGTGTGTGTGTGTGTGTGTGTGTGTGTGTGTGTGTGTGTGTGTGTGTGTGTGTGTGTGTGTGTGTGTGTGTGTGTGTGTGTGTTATAAATGTGTATAGAGGGACTTGTACCTTGGCTGGCTGCATATGATTATTAGAAGGATGGAGAGTCAGGAGCCTGTAGTCGACCATTTACAAGGTGAAACTGAAATGAGACACCTTTTAATGGCTGTCCGGAGAGAGCTAGAAATCACTTGGATGTAATGCTATGTCTAGCTCAAAATACTGCGAGACCATTAATGATTCTGCCTCCGTTTTGTTTTGGTCCCACTCAACAATAAAGAAGTAGCCAGGAGCAGTACTCTTCATCTGAGAGGGGGGCAAGTTGACGTGTTGACAGGCAGTGACATTTCTGTAAAAGAATAACCATAGACGGTGGGTAGGCTATATAATAAGGAAGGCGGCAAAAAAATCCCTCTTAATATATAGACATTAGACACGTGGACATCATACATGATATTTAGTTACTGTAAGTGTGGACTGAATACTGTGTTTCGAGAGAGGCAGTTTGTCTGGCAAAACATAAATAATGATGCCACCAGGCTAACGGGTAATAAATGACAAAGGCTATTGCAGGTTAAGAAACATTGTATTTATTGCTCTCAGAAATGCATAGGAGATAATTTGATATGATTATCGATTGCCGACTTGTGATAGTATGACCATATTGTGTTATTGCTGTATATCAGGGGTCTTTTTTAAGCCAAGGACCCCTTAATTGAAAGAGAGATGGAGCAGGGACCCCCTACTACATATATTGTATAAAATTAAGTAGCATATTAAACTGGGCCTACAATAACATGTGGGGCGGCCTTTATACCAGCGATCTCCACCAGGGGGTCTGAGACCCCTAGGGGGTCCTCAGAGTCAATGCAATGCATTGACTGATCAATGCAATGTTAACTTTTGAAAGTTTTTTCAAAAATTAAAATGTCTTAAAATGAATCCAACATATTATTAGCAAATTATAAATCCCCACTGATGATAGGCTTACTGGCTCACTAATGTAGCCATCCACAGATACAGTTAATCCCAAAGGATTCACTGTGCCACATGTTCAGTATGTTTAACATTAAAAGATGATTGATAAAAATCATAAGAATTATTATTTTATAGCTTAGTTTTCTATACAAAAAAATATTGTGTAAAGGCTTTAAGCCGCCCTACACGTTATTGTAGGCCCAGTTTATTATGCAACTTCATTTGACACAATATATGTAGTAGGGGGCTTGGTTTAAAAAAACATTGAAGATCCCTGCTTTATACATTCATTTTTAGGGCATAAAATACCAAGCTATTAAAATAACCTACACATTTTTAGCATGATTTTATAAATCATGTTTTAATGTTAAACATACATGATGTGGCACAGTGAATCCTTAGGATTACCTGTATCTGTGGATGGCCTTAGTGACCATCTTACACATAGGCCAGTAAGCAGTGAGGATTTATATTTGCTAATAATATGTTGAATTCATGTTAAGACCTTTTTAACAATTTGGAGGCCCCCCCTTCATTGACTCTGATGAACCCTTAGGGGCCTCGGAACCCCTCTTGAAGATCCCTGCTGTATATTACTGCTAATTTAAAACTCAGTTGTAGAGGTTTTAAAGGGGTTGATGTCATTTTGCGTGCATGTGCCTACAGCTGAGATGATTAGTTGATTAGGCTGATCGATTACTCAAGCGACATTAAAATAAACTATTTTGATAATCGATTGGTAGTTTTAATCATTTTTTTTAAGCAAAAAATGCCACACATTCACCAGTTCCAGCTACTCCAGTATAAACTCCAGTATTTACTGCTTTTCTCTGTTTAACGTCATTGAACATTAAATATCTTTGGTTTTAGACTGCTGGTTGGACAAAAATAGCTATTTGCAGATGTCACCTTGAGCCATGAGAAATTGCAATGACTAATAGACTAGACGATGTATAGAAAAAGCAATAGTCAGATTAACTGATACTGCAAATAATCCCTAGTTGCAGCCCTGTATTTGCCATAATGTGATGCATCTATGTTGGAAAATATTTTTTATTTATAACAGGATATCAATTCTACCCACATCACCCAGCTGTACATTACAGTTGGCCTGAAATTCTAAATCCTAAATAAAGCATTGTTTCTGAGTTCTCTGACGACGGTTACTTGTCCATTCAGACAAAGAGCAGCCAAATGAAGATCTCTGAATTGTGTTATTCTGTCCAGGTTTGGAAACTACAACATGAACATTCATACTGGGTACCTGCCAAAGCGCTCAGTAGGTTTCGAAAGGCTTGCCATCTGCCACCAAAATTAATCACAATTTGGCTGTGTAGTTGTGCTTTTTAGTGAATCCGTTATCAGTTAGTGCTCCTGTGTAATCTTGAGGAAAATGTATATCATGTGTGTGTTTTCTTTTACAAGCACAGGAAAATATGCAGTTTTATTGTAGTGAAGTTTTTTTCTTCTCTGCTGTGCAGTTTCATTTGTAGGCCAGGGATTTTATACAGTCCCTCCAGAAAAACACGACTATGTGATCTCATAATTCAATGCATAATCAGCCAAAGTCTGCATATTTATGCGGGGCCGCATTTTTTCAAATACGGTGCACTTTCGCCACATAAATTGCAGATTTCCGCGCAAAATATGCGGGCCTTGCATGATTTCATAATCCCTGCATTTTCGTTGCAAAAAAGTCACGTATATCTTAGCAGAACGTTGAAAAATGTTGCATTTACTTCACACAAGAGCAGCCATTTTCCCCTGTTGCCATGGGAACGTTATGAAGTGATGTAATTACGCGACGTGAACATCATCGAAAAGCTGCAAACCCCGCGATGAAGCCATGATGAAACCGCAGTTTTTGCAAGCTCCCGCAATTTTTGCAAGTTCCCGCAATTTCATTGCATAAATATCCCACATATTCCATCGCATTTTTTAAGAAAACGTGCCGCATAATCAAGGATTATACCCTCCGCTTTTTTCTGGAAAGACTGTAATTTATACAGCACTGAAGTACCAGTTTTAGGATTCTGTCCATCACCTTCACAACTGAGGGGCAAAAACAGCCTCCTGCTTTTCAGAGATTGCTCCAATCAATACTGCAGTATCTGTTTTTGGAATGATTTTTTTTTGGCTCCATGGTCCAGTAACTATCAGATAATCTACCAACGGCTCTTCAAGTGGCTGAGTGAACCGCCCCATGCATCTGCATTAGTATGAATTGCTCATGCAAGATATAACAGTTGTCAGTCTGCTCTTTCCTGTCTTCTGTCATAAACTGCTATCTGAAAAATAATAAGATACTGATGGAGACTCTTGTGTCTGGAATGTTTGAGAGTAAAATTTGTTAAGACTATTTCCATCCCCCCGAAGCTTTAAATGATTTCACTCAAAACCTTTGTACAAAGGTGTCACTCTTATCTTTTCCCACATGTCTTCACCTCTCACATCATATGACACCCCTCTCTTAGCTACTGACAACAAAGACTCTGTGGAAGCCCAGACCCCATGCTATAAGATGACCAATTTCAGAAATGTTGATTTAAGCAGTGTGACATTCGATACTGGAAAAGAAGCTAAAAGTTTTTTTTTTTTTTTTTAAGTTTTTTTTTTTTTTTTTTTTATAAAAGCTGATGGCACTTTCACTTTAGTAGGCAATTTGAGATTACTGTCAGTAAACATTTTTGCAGAGGACACTTAAAGCCATTATATTAACGTGCTTCTGCAGTTTCAGTGCATCATGTTGGTGCCAGGAAGTGGTATAGCAATCTCAACAATCTCCTTCTGTAGCTTTTATACCCATACTATCAATATTATGGATTCATTTTTCTGCTGTGGTGACCTGTGTTGTAAGTGTGTGCACTATGGTGTTGCTTACTTATTTTTTTCTTTTTTTAGTGTGATGACAAGTGGGTCATGTTATGTTCAAACACAGCCAAAGGTAGAAGAAAATGTACAAGCACAACCTTTTCACACTGCATCCCGCTCATAATGAGGTTTAGTGCTGTGACCGCAAGTAACCTGGTTTCACCACTTATTGCCTTGCCAGTTATTGTTAGTGTTGCAGTGCCATAGCTTGCTTTTGCGCTCTGATATGGCCATAAATCAGCATCAAAGCCCCACAGATCATATTTAAGGCCTGGGCCAACATCAAAGTGCAGTTATTTATCATATTTAGTGTGATCTTAGATATAATTTCTGTGTCTTCACGCTTCATTCGGCCGTCAGCTGCAAAGTAAATCTAGGTTGGGCTGTGTTTGTGCCTTGTGTGTGTATTTCTATATGTGTTAGAACCTCTGTGCTAATAAAGGAGCACCGGCTTGTACGTGCACCTCGCCCCAACACACACAAGTACACACACTGTCAAGCTAGCTCAACCTGGAAAGAATACCAAGGTGCTGCAGTCGGTGCAGAGGGCTCATGAAACCATCCATAACGGTTTGTAGATTCAACAGTGGCATAGCTATTTAACATCTGTCCCTGTTCAGAGCAAATGGAGGTGGGAATGAATACCGATACTACCTACATGAAAAAGGCTTTTCGCATATCAGTCACCACTGTTGAGCTGTTTTAAATTTTTGTCTAAAGGCTCTGCTTTTGTCGCCCAAAAGAATGAAAACTGGAAATGACGGAGCACGCTGTCGTCAGTCATTGTTTTCATCAGAGAGTGTTGACAGTAGTCAAGAAGATACTGGCGTTCTCTCGGGCTTCTTCTTGTGGAAGAAGAAAGATGTCGCGGGCGAAAAATAAGGAGAAACCGCACTAAGTGGGTGAAGCCATGGATCTCACAGCGACAGGCTCAAGGAGCTTGCACTGATTCGCTAGTCAAGGGCTAGCACTCCACCAATCAGACATACATACATTTGTTTGAGTCCGACTGCCCACCGGCCGATTCAACAAGTCAAATCGGCCAAAATGAAGGCCGACGGCTCCTCCGACTGACGACGGCACAGAACACACCGAACAGACTCGAGTCACCGACCTCGCCAGACTGTCCAACGACCGATAATCGGGTTGGTGTGTCAGGGCCTTAAAGCCAGTCTGTGGGGCTGAATGTATCCAGCTTGGGGTTGAATTTTTGTGAACCTAAAATGGAGCTTTTAAGCTATAACATCATTGCAATTTTAGCTTTGCACCATGATTGCTTTTGCCATCTGACGGGGGGATGGGGGACTGACAACCTCAGCCTGTCAGTCAGTCAATAGGGCATAGTGAACACAGTGGTGCCTGCCTGTAACAGAGGAAGTCTAACGTTAACCCACACCTCTCCGTTATATACGCTGTCTACGTGGAGTTTTGAAAAGTGTAAACATACACACGCAACTGATTTACCGGCATTGCCGTGACTCACTGTAACAAAGTTGACGTTGTTTCGCTCCGTCGGCACCACAGCTCTTCGTGTGTCAGCAGTCGGAGCTCCGCTCTCTGTCAAGATGCAGAGACGTCCGATATGCTCGCGCTTATGCGCTCTCGGGTACTGAAATTTGGCACCGTTTGATTTAAACTGAATCCTCGTCTCGTTTCCTCCGTCCTCGGTAGTACCGACGTTATTTGTTCGGTACCCAACCCTAGTAATGAGTGGCACATAACATGAAGTAACATGGCACTTTATTTTGTTTGAGTTTTAACTTGTTCAGTGGGACAAGTAAATTTCTCTTCCACTTCCACAAAAAAAATCCACTTGTCCCAGACAAGTGGACAAACCTTAATGCCGAGCCCTGTAAAAACTGCTTATTTTCCAATTCATGGCAGGTTTTTTATTATTATTTTTGAATGTGTTCTGCAGAGAAGGGAGACTGGCATTGGTCACGGTTTGGAACAAAAGGGAGAAAACTGGACAGAGTAACACGGCAGCCATATTGTTCGTTTTTTGTTTTTTTTAACGACATAGTTAAGGCGGCAAGCGTGTCTTGCTTAGGCGGCCGCCTAAGCTGCAAAGTGCTGCGGGAACTGCTGTAATTCATTTGGCAGGCCAAAAAACGAATATATTTTTTCCCACTGGGCTGGTAAATTATAAAAGGCATTCTCTTGTTTTTGCTGTTTTAGTTGCCAGCCAGATTTTTTGAGGAATATAGGCCCTCCAAATGATGTCTGGTTGCTTGCCCAAGTGACTGGCAGGGTACTCTAAATTTCCAGCTGCAACAAGGACTTGGCTTTGGGTAGTTTTTTTCTTTCTCTTTCTGGTGTTGTTTTACTCTATTTTTTAAAGTAGCCTAGTTTTCACTAGTAGTTTCTGACTAGCAGCCATTGTGTTGAATTCCAACAACTCAAATTTTGCCAAAAAAATGACCATCCTTTTGCACTTAGTCAAAGCATTTTAATTATACAAGGGATGTTTTTATTTCAGTGACTGTCTTCAGATATGACATTCTAAACAGATCCTCTTGGTGCATACATATGACGTGACATTTTAAAACATAATTGAGTTTTAAACATTTAGCACCAAGAGTATAAAGAATAATTATAAAGAGAACAAAAAAAAAAATCCCTATTACCCCAAGGCCTTTTTCTAATTTTGGCAGTCATTATTACTATGGCCATTTAAAATCTGTTCTGTTGGCTTTAGAATAGCTATAACTACATGCAGAATGAGATATCAATATAAATTCATCTTTCAGATCCATGTTCATAGTAATTTCACTAAGACTCATCCTAATTAATTTGTCTGTTGTCAGGAGATTTCATCTAGTACAGTTGGTATTAGAGCGAACAGCCGGCAGAATGAGTAGTGGACTTCCATCAGGCATAATCTCCTCATTACCACTGCTGCTTTTTTAATCAGATCTGCTGTCTGTGTGTCTCATTTCCTGTCTTTCGTTCTCTTGTTTTGTTTCCATCTTTTTCATGTGATCATCACAATGTATTCTCTGTAGTACACAGCTGCAGCCCGCTCACATTGGCTGAAGAGCAATGTGTGTGTGTTTGTGTGTGTGTGTGTGTGTGTGTGTGTGTGTGTGTGTGTGTGTGTGTGTGTGTGTGTGTGTGTGTGTGTGTGTGTGCGTGTGCGTGTGCGTGCGTGTGCGTGTGCGTGTGCGAGGAGATAGGGTGTATGTCTCGGTGTCTAGTTTGTGAACCAGGGTTTTTGCTCATGCTTATGTTTCAGAGGCTGTGCTACAGCACAGGTTTTCATTCATTCTGTGTTTTCATGTCAAAGAATACAGTTTCTAGTTTTACAAAACGCCACCTTTGACTGTTATCAAAAAGGTATATAACAAGAGAGTCTCAGATGTCACCAATGCAAACACAGGCAGTGATGTTGAATGAACAGTAGTTTTTTTTTTTTCTGATCAAATTGAACTAATCTTTGAACACCCACATGCATGCAGACTCCCTGACTAGACATGAGGAATACAGTATTTTATCACCTTAATTTATTCATTTTTTACTAATAAAGGAATGGGATTGAAAATGGCAACCATAAAGACTTGGCATCTCGTCCCAAAAAAGATACAGTCGGGACATTTTGGAATACAAAGATACAATTCGGGGCTCAGAGTTAGTCCAAATAAATGTAAGAACAGGAAAGTGAGAGTGACGGAATACATTTAACCAAAAGCTTGTGACTTACATGACCCTCGGCAGGCCTAGTGCAGAAGAGGGACTATTTGCTGTGGCAATTTGTTATTATTGTTGACATTACTAATTAATTTAAAGAATAAACAGGCAAGTACACGTTTTTTTGGTGCTAGCTTTTGTGAGTGTCCGTGCATGTATGCGTGAGAGAGAAAGTGTGTGAAACAAATCAGTAGTGCCCATTGGGAGTGTGCCTCGCTCTGTGACGAGACCTCTTGAAAGCCAGAGAAGGAAAAAAAAAAGAGACACTTGTTTGAATTGGTTTGCGTGAGTGCCACACAGTAAGTTTTTAGTGACAGAACGACAAGATTCAAGAAGAGACCCAAACAAAGAGACCAGAATAAGAAAGTGGAGAGGGAATCAGGGAGAGAGAGAGAGGCAGGGAAAGACAGAGTGAGAGAGGCACTCAGGAACGACGTGACCATGGTTTACTACAAAGCTTCTCACCACATCTCATCCCTGGCAAACACTGGAGCTGCTGCCTTGCTCCACAATGGCTGCCTGTCAGTTAAAGCAAATGGGATCAAAGTGAGATCGCTCAACGGCAAATTAAGACTTGGCCCTCAGGTTTCCGAGGCTTAAATTTAAAAAAAAACTTTTGGAATTCACAGGCGACTTCAGCCCCTGTTTCTCAATAGCCGGTACAGCCACACAAGCTGTATTAGAGCCATACGGGCCTGATAATAAATGAGTCTTGTACCAGAGCTGTAACACTCCGGCTGTTGGATTTATGATTGGCCTGTGGATGGGAAATGGGATATCTGTTTTTATTCTCTGTGTCATTACTCTTGGGGAACCTTTTAAGGCAATGAAGATTCGCAGGAATGCCTGCATGATTGTGATTATACTCAACATGGACAGAATCAATGGGAATGGAAGAGTTTTCATCTGTTTGTTCTAAATAATATCTACTAAAATAATTTTTATGTTTTTGGAAGTTGCCAAAGCATCCAATAATTGAAAAAGAAAGAAAAAGATCCGTGATAGTCATTGTTGGCCAAGTGTATTTTTGCAGCAGCAAGAAGTTACAGGATACAACCAGGAAAAAGATGCTCTATTGCTCACCATGAAGATATGTTACTTTGTGGTTTTGCTGGCTCAACCCCTACTACCACTCTCACCCTTTAGTGGACTAAAAACAGCACAAGTAACGGAAAGAAAATTGTCTTCTACTGTTGACAAAATTGCTCATGTGCATTGTTTTTGGCAGAGCAAAAATGGGAAAATGGGAGCATCTTTCAGGATGTTTCTCTCTCAAGGTTTAACTATTGAACCTCTCAATCATCAGACTCTTTTCCACACTTGGAAAAACCTTATCTGGCTGGGCTGCATCCAACCGGATAGTGCTTATTTGTTTGATGGCCGGCCTGTGCTAGCTGCAGGAGATGGACTCCTGTGTTTGGGATGAAGGAATTAGTCAGCCAGCCATTATGTAGGTCAGAAGGGCTGGATATGAACATGGGTACAGACCAAGGGCTGTCAGGGCTCAGGTGTTCACCTGAAACATAACAGGGGGGAAGATAGATGACTTATGTACACATACGTGAGAGAGGGGTAAACAGAAATGATGAGGGGAAAAGTGAACGAGGGCATATCTGCATTCACATAACATTTTTCACCATTAAAGATACTAAGGATTATGTACTGTACATGGTTCCCGTCAAATTCACAAAGTTATTCCGCTGGGTATTGTTTACATTTAGGGTTTGATGACCTTATTTTTGTAAACCGCTTTGACAGTATTCAGATAATTGATACACACAACACTTGACAACTGGGAGGAACATTTTTGTGACAAATAATTAGAAAAAGAGAAAGGATGAGGCTAAGATAATGCAAAGATTTATGAGACAGCTAATTGTAAAAACAGGACACGGAGAAGTTGCAGTGTTTCCTTTAGGATTTTTTTTTTAGCAGTGGGGGCAGGTCCGAACACCCCCCCACACCCTCCACATGAAACGGAACTGACACTTCGCTGCACACAAACAAATACATTTATTCACCTCTATTCACACACACAATGAGGCATATTTTCTGTTGTGATTGAACTGTATTTTTTGAGTTACTATATAAACCAACTTTGATCTTGACATATAGGCTAAGCATTCTGTAGCAAATGACAATAAACCCACTATTAATTACATTATCTTAATGCAGTGTAACTTCTTCAGCATGTAAATAATGCACCTAAAATACAAACGTAGGCGAGGGCGTTCAGCAATCGCTATTATATCGAATCAACAGCCACGTGCAATTTAGGTCGCAGGTGAGGAATACAAACAACAAAAATCACCAGTTAACTTAATTTAAATTTGCAAGACCAGGCTTAAATGAACTGACAACATAAGTTATACCACTTACAGTTTTCAAGGACGTACACACACAATCTCAACTGGCTTATTATCCGGACAGCGCTATTCTCTGACATGCTTGCTAACAATGCAGCCCTATTTCTGATACCGTGGGGGGCAGAAATGTTGGTCAAATCAACATAGAGGAAACATTGAGTTGTGAAATATACTTGAGAGAAAGGGGTGTGTGTTTGTCAAAGAGAG
>CM042327.1:6940519-7328019 GCA_023566125.1 Zingel zingel
ATACTGAAACGTTACTGTTTGTCTTGCACATTCATTTCTCGGTCTCATCAGCTGTGTGTCACAGTCTCAGTTCTTTTATTTCGTTGCGTTCTTTCACATTGTATTTCCTTGTTATTTTTCTATGTATCTTTTACACATTTCTTTTCACTCTTGCTCACGCACTGCGGTAGACTGCTGAAATGGCCGGAGCTTACGGTGCCTTTTGCTCAGTACATGCTGCTAAAGGCTGCAGCCCCAATTAAACCTAGACAGGATAAGCTGTAATGGCAAACGGATGGTTGAGTCATGCTGATCACACATTGTCTTTTCCGGCTCCTCTGGTAGCCCATTTTTTGTCCTAAATAATCTCTCTATATATATCATAAATAAAGTAATATATAAATCTTTTCTCCTCCTTTTTTATAATTTTATTTATTTTTTGCTCTGTTTTTATCTCTTTACTGCCTCTGCCTATATGCTCTCTCCAATTGGGTTTTATTTCAGGGTGGATGTGTTGCCTCGGGTCGGGAGCATAGCCATGTAGTTTTTTTCCGGAGGTACAGTGAGTTTTTTTCACCTGCGTCTGTTCGGTACTTCGGTGACTCACCCTGAACCTTAGTGGGAAGAATGAAGGAATGTTTGTTCGCATCTTTGGAATAGGTCAATAGTTAACATTACTGTAGTGTCCCCTTTTTTTAAAGATTATTTTTTTTGGGCTTTTCCGCATTTAATTGTTGACAGGACAGCTAGTTGAGAAAGGGAGAGAGAGGGGGAAGACATGCAGGAAATCGTCACAGGTCGGATTCAAACCGTCATTTTGCATGTCATACCCCATCTTCCCTTTTTCCCTTTTTACATTAATCTAGTTTAGGATGAGTTTGGATTGTATTTAGATATTTCATACAGTTTACTTTTTAATTAATAAGGGGAAAAGGTGGCATCCATATGCAGCCTGTTCAGAGAGTTTTTTTAAGTGTATGGTCAGGTGCAACCATGTTGGATGATATTTGTTGATGCCTCCCACTCATCCTTTGCACCTCCCTAGTCACAAAACTACCTTATATTCATGTTTCCCTTCTGTATTTCCCTTCTGTTAAACATTCTTCAACCAGTATCCAATTGCAGCTGACATGCATTAGGCCCTTTACTTTGATGAACTCCCTTTACAGTCGTCTGAAGGCGGCAGTCTCGCTAAATCACCTGCGCCACGTGCCTCTGTCATATCACCAAACGCTCCCAAACACGCCACCTTTTTCATGGTTCCTCTGGTGAAGTTGGCTCAGGTTGTTCTTATCATGCCATGTATACAACAAACACATGGCTCCTCACTCTGCTTCTCCCTCCTACCTTTTTGTCGATCAGCGGGGACTGTGTATGGATGTAGACGTGCAAATGTAAAACAAAGATTTACATACTCGTCTGGTATCTCAAAGCCATTATTGGGTGCAGTCTGAGTTAAAACGCACACGCTTTAACACACACACACACACACACACACACACACACACACACACACACACACACACACACACACACACACACACACACACACACACACACACACACACACACACACACACACACACACACACACTCTCACACACTCACTCACTCACTCGTTTTCTCTGAGATGTTGAGCTGTGGAGGTTTGCAGCCGAGTCCACACGGATCACAGCAGGTTGTCAGTTCTTTCCAGAAGGTCATTGATAAACAGACTTGCATGTTTGTACTCGGATGACTCCTATTTATCGGACTCACATCTAACAACTATTTTGATAATCGATTAATCGTTTGAGTAATTTTTTTATTAAAAAAAGTAAGATTTCTCTGATTGTAGCTTGTTAAATGTGAATATCTTCTAGTCTCTCTCTGTGACAGTAAATTGAATATCTTTGAGGTGTGGATAAAACAAGACATTTGAGGACGTCATCTTAGGCTTTGGGAAACACTGATCCACATTTTTCACCATGTTTTAGTATTTTTATAGATCAAACACATATCGATTAATCGAGAAAATAATCGACAGATTAATCGACTATGAAAATAAGATTGATTATTGTTACTTCACCGTAAACGGTAATTTTGGAACTGACAACTTCAGCGATACAACCGGGTTGATGAAAACTTCAGGCACTGACTCAAGCGTCAAGGAAACGTAATCCTCTGTCCCTATTCATATCATGAATAGTCATGTTGATGTTTGGTAATTTAGTTTGTTGCCTCGTGCAAGACATCAACTAGAGAGTAGACATCGAAAACACTTAAAGGAGCAGAAACCATTCACGTTTAAAATGTATTTTGAAGCATACACAGTTTACTGCTAAGACTACAATTATAATTTCAAGTGTAAAACAGCTCCTCTCACATTGAAAAAAAATAAAAGCCATGTTTGATTCCATTCATGTACTTCCTCCCACACTGCACCCATCTCTTGAATGTGATTATTACAAAGGGTATGACCTATACATGGAAATATGATTAGTTACAGTTAGAGATGGTCCGATACCATTTTTTGCTTGCCAATTCTGATACCTGAACTTGCGTATCGGCCAATACCGAGTACTGATCCGATACCAGTGTGTCATATATTTTATTATGTTTTAACAAATGTATACTACTATCCCTGTATGGATGTGATATGATTTCTATCTTTGTTGACAGCCTGGCTCAGGTTAAACGCCACAAAACTTTCTTTTATTATCCAGTTTGACAGTCAGTTATAACGGAAAAAGAACATGAATAAACTATTTTAATGTCAATTGTCTTTAGGGCTTTATTATATGTATCGGATCGGTGCATAAACTCCAGTACTTCCCGATACTGATACCAGCATTTTAGGCAGTATCGGAGACGATACCGATACTGGTATCGGTATCGGAACATCTCTAGTTACAGTATTGCCCAGCCAAAAAAACAAAAAAAGAGCCTGTCCCACAGGAAGCTCATCAACCTGGAGCACAGTTGACATGTATGTATATTATTTGAAGCCCTCATAACAGGCAAGCAAGATTCTAAGACCATTTTTAAATCTTTCTTCCTTCAGTAAGAGCAGAAGAACAGTACAGCGTCATCACCCTCTTGTCACCTTTGCTTCAGCATCCCAGCGTTTGTTTTTCAATACTGACCCACTTAGAGTTGTGTCCACACCCTGGGGCTTGTTACCAACATGTGAAACCAAAGATGATGTTTATTATTCCGGCCCGGCTTGCCTTCTCATTGTGTTCCTCTACACCTGTCCTATTTCCTGGAGCAGATGTAATTGCAGAGTGGTGGGTGGGTGGGGGGTGGATTTCCTATTAGAGACTGATGGGTTTTATATTTTCCAAAATAATCTGAATTAGAGGTGGGTGAGTTTTAGTCTGATTTCCTGCAGCAGAGGTTTTTTTAATTTATTTTTTTAAGATTATTTTTGTTGGGCTTTTCCGCCTTTAATGGACAGGACAGCTAGGTGAGAAAGGGGGGAGAGAGAGGGGGAAGACATGCAGGAAATCGTCTTAGGTCAGACTCGAGCCCTGGACCTCTGCGTCGAGGCATAAACCTCTTTGTAAATGTGTGCCTGTACTACCCACTGAGCCAACCCGGCCACACGCAGAGGTTTCTGAACCTGCTTTTTTAGTGACCACCTCTACTAACATCATAATAATTTGATATTCTTTAGACCTTCAGGGTAAGAAATGAGCAGAGGTGCTACACAGCAAACACGCGTAACATTTCCTGTGTTACTCTCCAACACACATCACACATCTATTTCCCAGAGGTTCGGGGTGTGTTCTCAAAGTTCATCTTAAATTAATTTGAAAAAGAACCCCCTCTGCACACCCTTCTTCCCCAAACGGTTAAGACTTTTGGTTAAAAGAACTTTTCCACCCAGGCAAGATTTGCAACTACTTTGTGGAAGTTATTGGGGATCTAAACGAAAACTACAAAAAAGAATAATAACAAAAGAAACTTACCTTCCGCCTTTTGCCTGCCTCCTACAGGGAGGAGGAGGAGAGCCTGCGGGACAAGATTCGGGCGGACCACGAGCGAGCACTGCAGGAGGCAAAGGAGAAGCTGAGAAAGTCACGTGAGGAGCTGCAGGCTGAGATTCAGACAGAGAAGAACAAAGTAATGCAGGACCTGAAAAAGAAGGATGCGGGGCCTAAACCTTTGCCACCCGTCCCCATGCCCAAAGTGGTGGGCGTCAGTGACGGTGAGCCACCAGAGCCTGACGCCAAAGAGAAACGCGACAAGATAAGAGAGGTGAGTTGACCGCTGATTAGTAGGTTGGATTCCATTTTTTTTTTTTTACTGGCATTTACTTCTATGGTGCCATTTTGAATAATGTACATGGGAACCCATTATGGTGCAGGTTATTTCACTGCTTCTTACTGATGGGGTCGACTACACACTATGAGGGACTCGTATTAGTAGGAGTGCAGCAAGAGCAATCAAAAACTGTAATAAAACTGCACTTTAAAGGGATAGATAGGGATTTTTTTTGAAGTAGTGGGTTTCTATGAGGTACTTCCCCCGGTTGGTGTATTACCTACTGTAGATGGCTCGCCTCCAGTTTGTAGAAACAGGCAGGAGGACAGTCATGGAAGCTTAGCTATGTACTGCTGTGGACGGGGGCAGGAGCTAAATGTATTTCATACTATCAATGCGTATATTTTTGTTGTCAATAAATCTATCAGTATAGATTTATTTTGGGTTTGATTAAAAAGTTGGCCCAGTGCAAAGTTCATCACTGTGAAGGATCAATAACTGCAATCTTTGCCTCTAGTTATAGTGATTGGATTGGGGTTAAATAATCCATTTAGATGTAGTTGTGAGGGTGTTTGTAGCTGTGTGGTGCTGCTGGCAGCAACACCTTTTAACAAAATGATGAAACAAATTGTACTTTTTTATAATTGAATCAGCCAACTCCAAGTACTTTCAACATTCTTTTCATTCATTCTAACATTAATTAGAAAACCTATATTGGGCCCACACTTATTATTCTTAAGCAGTTGTTGCATTGCTTATTTGCTTTCTGTTGGTTCAGTGTCTTAAAAAAATTGAAGTTAAAGCAAAGCATTTTTCTTTGTATAACAAAATATGTTAACCCTGAGTGGATGTAGAAAGACACATGCTTGCATGAATTAAAGCGTAAGTTAAGTTATTTTCCGATTCTCCGGAACCTGATGTGATGCAGCTCTGTATTGGCAAATCACGGCTTTTCCAAACAACTACTGCTAAAATGATCTCTTTTTTTTTTTTTTTTTTTTTTTTTTTTTTTTTTAAACCTTGAGCTGGTGATCACGATAAGTGAGTTATGGTACGAGTAGTTATGAGTTGATAACATTATTTCATGACACTTTTGTGTCTCTATATCAGCATATTTGTAGTCTTTATCTGCACTGAATATAATGTTAACTGTGGAGAGAAATCAAGAAAATCTGTCGGAACCAGCAGGATACTTTTGCTGCTCTGTGGACCAGTCATGCCACTCGCGCCCTTTGTTCCTCCAGAAACAGAAATTAAACTCAATTTTATGCCTTCCAAATACATATTTCATAGACTGTACAGAACACAAAATCCTTTTTCACCACTTTGATCAGCTCACAGCTCTGTGCAATTTTGCTATTCTTCTTATTACGCGCCCCGAACATTAGTGGCCATTAAACCTTTGTCTGGAGATAGAAAGCGCTTTAGGACAATAAAAGAAAAGGACTGGAATGGATTTGACTATTAACTGCTCCCATACTATTCACCTGTCACGTCATGAGGTATTGCTGGCCCAGAGCTGTTGAAAAAAGCTGGCTGTTGCAGGTAATGGGCCGTAATACAAAGGCACAGTTCACTTTCCATAAGGTTTGTTCATCAATAATGTTGGAAAAACCCTAGTTGGTTTAGACAATTTGTCGAGTCGCTAATGCAGAAATCAAAATGTTTAATCTAATTCTAGTGGTAGAAGGTAATGCTTCCCCCCAGGTTTTCATTACTTTTCAATGAAGAATTCTTAATATAACTTTATTCATGTTCTCTCCTCTTTCATTTCATTTCACACCTTTATTTAAAACTCAAGGCCCATTGAGGGAGACCCTCATTTTCATTGGGGCCGAGTGCACAGCATGCATTAAAGCAAATTGCATTATAATAATGATAATAACAATAACCTTTAAATTACAACAGATAAAAAGTTTAAACAATCAGGCTAAACAGACACAAGAAGATGCATAGAAGTCATTTATCAAAGCCTTAAACTGACTGATAGATGGGGGAGAGACCAATTTTAAGGTACTTTGTGCCGCATTCCAGGAATGTGGAGCGGCGAACGAGGAAGCAGTCTTGCCAAGCTCAGTCCTCAAGTAAAAGCCATTCATTGGACTGAGTGGAAAAATAGATTTACATATGGAGTTAACCAGATGGAAATGTAATAGGGTAATTTACCAAGAAGTCATTTACAGATGAACACCAACCAACGAGCATATCGCCTCATCTCAAGATGTATTGGAATCAAGTACGCTTTGTTCCTGCTTTAGCATAACCTCGTAAGCTAGATGTTAGATTGATGCGTCGGTGTCTTGTATTTTGAAGAAACAATTTAGAATTTTTTTATAGGATGTCAGTTGATCACCTTTTTAAAAGCATGGGCTGACATTATAGGCCCAAAATGTGGTTTCATATAGTAGTTGAGAACCTGCTTTTTTAAAATTTTGTGCAAAGAAGAGAATCCTTGTGTGTAGTACGGTGGCTACGTCAGAACACAGCTGTCCAGGGCAGAGTATATAAATCACATGCTGTACATATGTAAGTGCAGCGTAAGCCCTCTTCAGAAACTCAAACATCCTTAACCCATTCAGACCGGATCTCACACCTGTGTGTGTTTACCTTTTAAGACCGGATCACGCATCTATGCGTAGTCACCATTAAGCCCGGCAAACGCGTCAGTGTCATTTTGAGCGGTGTCGTCTTTTTCAAGGCACGTGGCCAATTATATGCACTGTGATTGGCTGAAATATTCTTAGGGTGAGTGACAGAGATGCTTAGGGATTTTTTTAAACACGTGAAATGCTTTGTGATTGGTCGAAATAAGCCTACACATACAGCACGTTTTCTTTTACCGGTTTTGGTCGACATTTTTAAATACCGTGCTACTGTTCCGTCATGGCTGACTCAAGTGATATTGATGAAGTTATGGAGGATGACACAGGACCAGATTTAAATGATATCCAGGGTGATGTTGATGTACCAGCCGATCGCGAAGTTAGAGAGCAGTGGATCCAAGCGATGTCTCGAGAGGGAGAGGAGGGTATGCGCAATTTCGTTGGCTTCCAAGAAGAATGGAAGACCGACAACTTTCACTCCCGTGAGAAAATCCTGTGTGTGTGTGTGTGTGTGTGTGTGTGTGTGTGTGTGTGTGTGTGTGTGTGTGTGTGTGTGTGTGTGTGTGTGTGTGTGTGTGTGTGTGTGTGTGTGTGTGTGTGTGTGTGTGTGTGTGTGTGTGTGTGTGTCGAAAATGATATATCCCACTGCTTGTTGTGACAGTGTCTCAACAACTATTGGATAGATTGCTCTGAATTTAATAGATATTCATGGTGTGAATCCTAATGACTTTGTAATCACTATGGTGATCCTTTAACTCTTCATCTCATCATCAGGGCAAATTATTAATTTGTCCAGTACTTTTATGACAAAATATCTGCAATATTAATGACATTCCCATCAGTCTCAACCTCTTAATAGCAGCACGATGTGCGAGTTGTGTTGAGTTGAATGTATGAGTTGAGACTTTGCTGTTCTGTTGATCTGTTTCTTAGTGCTATGGTTTCTTAGACGCTTTTATCCAAAACGACATCCAAATAATAAAACAAACTAAATTAACATAAATTAAAATTGTTATGTAAAGTAGAAGTAACCCTATGTTTTGTTTTGTTTTGTATCGGTGACGTTCACTTGTTACTTTGGTACCTCAAAAGTATAAAATAATGAAATACAAATGGATCTGTACTGATTTCAAAATATTCTTGATGTTTTTGTTGTTTCTTGACAAAAATTATTATGGCCAAGCAAGTCAGTCAAGTTGAAAGCCAAAGAAGTAAGCTCTCAAATGCTTTTTATTCCATGTTTTTATCTGCTCTAGAACCTGAGAAATTAAGGTTTTAGTAGGCGTTGACAAATTTTGACAAATATTTTTGGAAACCCTTAGGTTTTGGGAGAGGGTTTACAGAAAAGTACTTGGGCATAAAAAGGCCTTTTTTAGCAGGCGTTTTAGGCCTAAATGGGTTAATTACGCTTTGCAGGGAAATGACGCAGACTTCCTTCGACTGACAGCTAATTGGCAATTGCAGTGCAGAATCACCACAGACTTGAAAAGAGGAATCTCGTGGCCTACTTTTGCTCGTCGGGAGGCGGTACAATGTCCCAAGGAGTTGGCTCGCCAATCACTCAGCTGTAACTGTTGAATGATAAGCAAACGATTACTGATCCGTGGCTGGCATTGGAGAGAGAGCACAATTGTCTCCCTACAGAGAGCTATGGACTGTGGCTGTAAAGCCCAGATGAATCAATGGCCAAAGCAGTCCTCTTTAAGTGTTTAAGTGCAATCTAAATGATGCTGCTCATAAAGAGACAGCAAAGGTTTCCAATCAATACGTGGAATATCTGCAGAGATAGGCAATGAGTATCCCCTCCTCCATCTCTTGTACATAACTCTCTCTTTTTCTCTCTAGAATCCTCCCTCATCCTTTCACTCGCTCTCCTTGGAGACTTGACAGTGCTTGGCAGACGTCCTTGTATGTTGATTGCAAACCAGGTCTATACTGTATATATATGTGTGTGTGTGTGTGTGTGTGTGTGTGTGTTTGTAGCACAATTGCCTCTGGGCTAGGGCACAGCTCAGCTTTCATCATTCCCCTGCACTTTGTCTCTTTCTAGTTCTTCCCCCTCTTGCTTTTTCTTCTATTTTGCATTTAACCCTTTCTCTCCCTCTTGCTTGCTCTTTTTCTTGTCACTCTTCAGTTTTCTTTTTTCTCCTAAATATCTCATTCCGACCATCCCCTCCTTCTCTTGCTCTCTGCAGCAGTCTCCTCCCTTCTGTCTCCCTTTTTAGCTCAGTGTCATTTGGCAGACTCGTCGAAGAAATATCCCTCATCTAGTCACTCTTACAGGGCTCATACAATCATCTGTTGTTTTGAGGATTGCTGTATTGATTTGTGCTGAACAATGAGCTCTTCTCATCCACAGACAACACAGTATATATTTGAGTCTAACAGAATGGTCATGGGTAAATAAAAAAAGAAAAGAAAAAAGAAGCTATCTAGAGAATGCAAAGGGGCAGGTTGACAATCCATTCCTTAGCTTTGTGTTGTTGTTTATCATTTTTTACTTCCTTTTCAACATGGATTATGGCTGGGCTACAAATTATTTGCCTTTTTTGTAAGGCAATCATGTTTGGTCATGTCATGCATGATGGTCTCTTGTAAGCCAGCCTTTCGTAGCATGTTGAAGGAAGGTGACATTTGACAACCAATCCCTTCTGCAGAAGCCATTATGTATTTCTATACATTATGTATGGTGCCAGATGTCAACTGGGCTCCCTGCTGCTAAATGTATTCCTGAATACAGGTATTAACCTTTTTAAGAAAGTGGACTTGTACATGTGATCTATTCAGTGGTTGTTGCATTGTTGCAATTATAATGCAATTAAACTGTTTAGTGTGCTTGGCATTTTTCACATTGTAGGTAAGATTGCAGTAATGTTGCACACGGGGGAAATCTTCATCGTCCACGTCAGAGATATCAGGAAAGAACTACAGCAAAACTTCAACAAACTGGCAACAAATATTTACACTAAAACAATAAATTCAGATAGTTTGAAGTTTGTTTCTGTGATGGTTTCACTTGTTGACAATCCCCCATAAAAACATAACACAACAAAAGAAGCTAACGTAGGCTATTTAAATGGTGTGACTGCAAGGTGGTAATAGTGGGTGTTACCATGTTGGGTTGTATTCTGATGTGTTTTTTCAATAAGGGGTTTGAGGGGAGAAGAGCATGATTTATATATGTAATATACAGTTGTTCAAAATAATAGCAGTCCAACATCACTAACCTCATAAATCACATTTTTTGGTAGAAGTGATATTTCTACATGGCAAATAATTTACTAGTAAGTGTTGTAGAGTCATAGAAAACTTTTAGACCCAACAGTCATGACATGCATGCTACTCATTCTGTGTAATTGAATCTGTAATTGAAAGGGTCATGTTCACAATAATAGCAGTGTTCAATTAGTGAGGTGATTGAGTCTGTGAAGAAACTGGTGTCAGTTATGGCCCATATTTAAGGAAGGAAGGAAGCAAATATTGTGCATGCTGGTTATAGTGCATTTCACACTGAAATACTCAGCAAAATGGGTTGTTCCAGACATCGCTCTGAGGAACAGCAGACTTTGATTAAAAAGTTGGTTGGAGAGGGGAAAACCTATAAAGAAGTGTAGAAAATTATAGGCTGCTCAGCCAAAATGATTTCAAATGCCTTGAAATGGCATCCAAAGCCTGAACGACGTGGGAAAAAAACGGTCAACTACCATTCGAATGGATCAAAGGATAGCCAAAAAGGCAAAGGCTCAACCAATGATCAGCTCCAGGAAAATCAAAGAAGACTTAAAGTTACCTGTGAGTACTGTTATGATCAGAAGAAGGTTATGTGAAGCAAAGCTTCTAGAAGCCCCCGCAAAGTCCCATTGCTGAAAAAAAGACATGTACTGAATAGGTTGAAATTTGCCAAAGGACACATTGACTGGCCAAAGGAGAAATGGGGCAACATTCTGTGGACTAATGAGAGCAAAATTGTTCTTTTTGGGTCTAGGGGCCGCAGACAGTTTGTCCGACGACCCCCATGCACTGAATTCAAGCCACAGTACACTGTGAAGACAGTAAAGCATGGTGGTGCAAAAATCATGTTATGGGGATGTTTCTCATACTGTGGTGTTGGGCCTATTTATTGCACACCAGGGATCAGTTTCAGTACATCAAAATACTTGAAGAGGTCATGTTGCCTTATGCTAAAGAGGAAATGCCTTTGAAATGGGTTTTTCAACAAGACAATGACCCAAAACACACCAGTAAGTGACCAAAGTCTTGGTTCCAGATGAACAAGATTGATGTTATGGAGTGGCCAGCCCAATCCCCAGACCTCAATCCCATAGAAGAATTGTGGGATGACATCAAAAATGCTGTTTCTGAGGAAAATCCCAGTAATGCAGAGGAATTGTGGAATGTAGTTCAATGGTCCTGGGCTGGGATACCTGTTCACAGGTGCCAGAAGTTGGTCGACTCCATGCAACACAGATGTGGAGCAGTTCTCAGAAATAATGGTTATGCAACTAAATATTAGTGCAGTGATTCAAAGTAAAGCAAACCCTTGAGACATTTTTCAGTTTATACAGTAAATGTTTGAGTCTGTAAAGAAAAATGCAAATACTGCTAATTTTTTTTCCTTTTTCTTCACTTTCTGTAAAGGTATAACACAAACTTGATCAATTTTGGTCATGTTTTGATTTGGAATTATGGAATTAAAAGCTATTCTAAGGATTTTGAGCATTGTTCCATTTTTTTAAACACATTGCTATTATTCTGAACACAACTGTAATTTGGACCCCCTGCTCCGAAGCCTGGCATCACCACACAGCTAGCATACGCTAACATCCTCCATGAGTTCTCCTGGAACTCCCAAACAACAAGTATGTTAAGTCTGTTTCTCTCTGCTGTTTTTTTTCACATACTGTAGAACCAGGCTGGTCAAAGTTAACTTAACTTAACTTAACTTGCTGGTAAGAAGTCCGCTGGAACAAGCGCTAATGTTAGCTCATTTCAGCTATCGTAGCTAATGTTAGGCTCTATGTGAAAAACAAAGGCAGAGAGAAACAGTTACATGCGGTTTGGGAGTTCCAGGTGAACTTTACTGCGGTCAAGAAGTCAAAGTGTGCACAGAGAGTAGACGGCCGCAGGGCTATTCACAGACGGGTGTAAATGTAAACACAGAGAGAGAGAGGATGATCCGTAGAGGCTGAGTGAATTAGTGCACTGTGCACAGCTCTACAATGAAATAAGATTTTACTAATTTTAAATAGTAAAAAAATAGAAAATCAATATGTGGCAGTCAACGTTGATATTGTGGCGGGCCACCATAAATAATTCGATGTGTGGGGAAACACTGCTTTGCTTTTGAGCACTAACAGCGATGCAGGAGCTTCAGTAGCTGCTTCTGCTTCAGGGTCAATGCCAGATCAGCCATAAGGCCTGTGAATGTGTGTGCACATTTCCATTTGAGCTCAATTGTTTTAACAGATTCTCAACCATGCATTGATGTGTGGAAAAATGCAGAAGGCAGCAATTCTCTATATGCAAACACTGTACACAGACAGCAGCAATAACCCACCGTTTATACCTTGACATATGTAGTAGTAGGACAGATCTATCAGCCAAACCTAAAAGTTTAATTATGTGTGACTGGAGAACTGCTGGTAAATTCCTTTATCGGATGTAAGGCAGAGAGCATCTTGATCGTTTTAAGTACAGGAGAGGTGTAATGAGCCTCACCAATTTGAGTGCAGGTGATGGAGAGAGAGTGACAGTGAAGCTGGCAAAGGACAAGATCACCTTACAATGGTTCTCTGTCCCTCTGGGTTGCCGCCGCAGAATAACAGCTCTATCTCCAACTTTGTTTCTTTCTCATCCACTAGTACAACAGAAGAAACAAAACCAGGGTCATCCCTTTGGCGTTTAATTAGTCTCAAAACCTGCACACATAAAACCCAGGCGTGTGCACATGATACAAGCGCACAGAACAGTATCACGAGCACAAAAGCATCCTTGCAAAGGAGCATTTTTGCTCCGCGTGTACAAATGCGGTCCTACGAGCACTGGGCTGTGACAAGTGCAGGCTCGACCCTCCCTACGCGCTTGCAACTGCTCAACACTTGCTTGTCAAGTTGACTTTTGAGACTGGAGACTTCTGACGCCTTTTTTCGTGGCAGAAGTAAGTAGTAATCAGTAGTAACAGTCACCTCTACAATGCCTTTAAAACAAGTAAGTCATGCATAACCAAAAAGTAAACATAGGCTATTTGTGTCGAAAGCAGTGGCATATATGATCCATGTAGTTTACATTTGCTACGAAAAAAATTTGACCCAATGCAAAGGTTAGTTAAAAGTTAAGTTTTTTTTCAACCTGGACCCTATTTTCCTATGTTTTTGTTTCTAAGTGACTGATGGGAATAACGATCTTTGACATTGGTCTGATATTAAGCAAGACCGCTGCTGTCGGCAGTCAGCCGAACAAACTAGAGTTCCCATCCCATCCCATCTTCGTCCGCTTATCCGGTATCGGGTAGAATTTAAGTTAATAGGGCAATTGTGCAGCTTATATTTATGTTCACAAAAGTGCTTATTTTTCCATTGACAGGCTCAGATTAATATTCTAAGTGTCTGACAACATTATGGAAAGGATTTCTAAGGAGGTCGACCTTTCTGTTAACGAGTACGATCCTTTTTTAAACAAAAAACCCTGAAAAATTGCGTTCACCAGAGCCACCAGACTCCATGTAAATAAACGGTAGTTTTAGCATCATAAAATACACTTCATTCAAAGTCGACAGAAACAAAATTAAACTATGAAAAGCCATTTTGGGTCGTCTTTCCTATCTTTCCTTACTTATCCAACAATCACAACTGTAGTTTTGCTTGAAATAAACATAGTTTACTGATTTACATGTGAAAATATGTTGGCTCTATACACGCTGAAAGTATTGTTATTTTAAATGGAGTCTGGTGGGTTTAGCGCTATCGACCTCCGAGCTGTTTCTGGTTAAACTGAAAGGGCTTAAAGAGGTTTTAAAAAAGGTTTATCTTTCTAGGGATCCTTTCCATAATGTTGTCAGACACTTAGAATAATAATCGGAGCCTTTTAGTGGCAAAAACAGCACTTTAGTGGACCAAACTGACACTGAGCATTTGCCCCATAGAGTTACATTGCAGCCCGGTCTGTGGCTGCTGGTTGCAGCGTTCACGCTTTATACTGGATCAATTTCAGAGTTTGTTGTTCCTATCAGTCACTTACACACAAAAACATAGGAAAATAGGGTTCAGGTTGTAAAAATACGAAATTACCATTTACATGTCCAGTGTGTAACCCAGTTCATGCAAACGAAATTTTACATTTGCGTTTTCATGATCGCTCCATATTCATGCGCCATCTTGAAATACGTTAGCTAGTAAGGGACAAACGGGTGATACTGCTTTGCCTTTCACGTTTTCGCTGTCACATGATAAACTCACAGGTGCTGCTAATGCTGCTAATGGGTATTGTCGCTTCCCGGCCCCGGCAAGTTTGAAGAAGGAAACATGGAGGACCACACGTATTCAAAATCCAAATTTCTGCAACAGGAGTCTTCTTCTTTGCCCAGAAAAATAAAAAGGATATTGAAAAGAGCAAGAGGCCGGCATCATCAGAAAAAAGCATGAAGGTTACCGTAGCTGTAATACGTACTTTGAACTGCGTGGCGCTTGAGATTTGATTGCCATATATGATTTCAATGGCCTGGTTGACCAGTCAGACCAACGATCTGGGTGACGTAGCAGCGACAGTGGCATCAATGGGTTGCTGCGCTTCAGTGGCCGTCGTGTTGAATGTAAACAAAAAGCTGCTTGCCGTCGTGTAAAGCATCGTGTGAAGCCCACCTCAGCGGGTGTGATTGGTGCCTTGATTAGGAAAAATTGGAAATGGGCTTGAATGGGCTCTTGGCTAAATTTGCCGAAGTTCGTCAGGGTTTTCCCGGTCTATGATCTCAACGCTAGATGGGAGAAATTCCCACACATTGGACCTTTTAAGTTCAGCACTAGCAACTGCTGCATGGAAGTGCAAGTGGTCGGTCTAGTCGATTTTGTCTTTTTACTTTTCTTTTTGTTTTGAGCTCTACAGGCTGAATACTGTTCTTTGCGCTCGCAGAGCAGAAATGCTCCCTCCCGAGGATGTTTTTCCACTTGCGGATACTGTTAGGTGCGCTTGTATTACGTGCACAAGCCTAGTTTTTATATGCGCGGTTTTGAGACTAAACGCCACACATTCTTTTCCGCCTGGATCAATGAGCAAGATCACAGAACTGACAGGGAGATAAGTTTTTGCTTTTCTTTCACCTTATCTTTCCTGTTGGCAAACTGTCTACATGTCTATGTATGTTTGCATCGGAGTGTGAGCATATGTGTGTGTCTTTGTCTGTATATCATAAATAAATAGTATGGTCTGCCTGGCAGCTTTTGTCATGTTAACTGTGCAGCACTGCAAGTGATAAAGAAGAAGCAACCTGCATGCAAGGGCATCATAGATCAAGTTCAATTTTTTTCCCTCTCGAGAGTGAGCAGGCATGGCTTTTTATGGTTTCAGTAACTCTGATCTCTGACATTTCAGAATTGGCTGCCAAAGACCAAGGTGGAGGGCTGCAATGTGGGAATGGGTTTCTGCAGGTCCTCAGGGACCAAACAGAAATGTTTCAAGTGTGGGTTGCTTTAATGTTTAATGTGCTGGGAGCTTGCAATGAGTCTAACTAGGGGTGAACATAGGATTAAAAACTAAATTTAACATGTGAAAATAAGGTATAATTTGTCATTGCCGTAACCTGTTACTGAGGCAGTTGATGTTTGGATCTGCATTAAGCAGTTATGTAAAGGAGTGAACTCAAAAAGCAAGCCATTATTTCAGCATTAATAATCTTCTAACTTTAGTGCAGGTAATTACATGAATTTTGAATGTTTATTCAGGAGTTCTGTTTTATAACACTTTGTGTGCACTGCATTTAAATGACTCAACAATTGCCTTAACATGTGCTGTCTTGACCTAAACAAAGTCAGTTTTTTTCTTTGAACAAGCCAAAAAAAAAAAGCCTGACTGAAAGAATCCCAGCCCAAAAGTGCTAAACCCAAAATCCAAGCATGTTCCAAAAAAAGGTGAAAAGCACATCTAAACACAGCACAGAGCCTTCATGTGGCTCTCAGTGCTTTGTGCCAAAACGCCTAAGTGTATTTCTATTGTGATGTGAGCCAAATAAACAAGTGAAATATGAGTATTTTGGCCTCCTGGATTTAATTACAACGTGCTACTTTTCACCCTTTTTTGGAAAATGCTCAGATGGGAATATCTGTTTTCACTAATGAAATGGAAGCAAATAAAGGATAATTGTCCACTGTAACCATAAAGTGGTCCTGCGCACTGATTTGAACTTTATCGTCTAAACCAGAGACACTGTTATAAAATGATAGCTACTTATAATCAGTTAGGCAAAATCTCTTCTGGTTGACATATGTCTTTGGTTACCTATCTCATCACTTTGATTAAAATGTGGCCTTTTAGATATGGTCATTGTCTCCTAAAAAAAACCCCATTTAAACATATTTTTGATCCAAAAAATTATGGAACTGACATCATGGGAGTAGTGAATTGTTAGATTTGTTTGTAGGTTCCATACATTTCACTGCTGTAACCGTATTGTAAGCCATTATCAGTTTGAACTCTTGGCTCGGGAGCTGTGTAAAAACAGCCTATCTAGACTCCTTTTTACTGTTAAGATTTTGCTGGGAATGTATTGCCACCCTCTGCTGAAGTTCCATTAATGTATTTACTGCAAGAAGCAATTCAGATGTCACATTCTCGCCACCCTTGTGCATCTTCTGAAAAGGCCTTCCATCAAGCTGGATAGGGAACCTCCATGGGGGGAGTTGGAAGGAGATGAGAAAGCTGAGGGCTGGCATTAGGGGGCTATGAATCAGTCAAACTGACTCTGGAGGTCACTCAGAGCAGCACATAACTGCAGCTCAGCTCTCCAGCTCCCCAAACCTCCAGAAGCTTGCCACTGTGTGCTTCTTCTGTGGGAGCTAAGCTGATTTGTGTGTGTGTGTGTGTGTGTGTGTGTGTGTGTGTGTGTGTGTGTGTGTGTGTGTGTGTGTGTGTGTGTGTGTGTGTGTGTGTGTGTGTGTGTGTGTGTGTGTGTGTGTGTGTGTGTGTGTGTGTGTGTGTGTGTGTGTGAGAGACTGTGGCACATAAGGGTGCATGAATCACTGCTGTTGGTCATTTGGGAAAGAGAATGGCTGGGGGCAGATTGTGCTTCTTTTCTATAGCCAGCAGGCACTTGGTTGCCATTGTGAAGGTCACAGCTCCTACTGTAATAGACTGTGCAATCCTGTTGGACTTCAAGAGGGAGGACAACCTGCCTCTTGTGAAAAAGTCAGCTGATTTTTTTTTTTTTTGTAATTTAAAAAAAAAAATTAAGATCCTTTTCTGGGCTTTTCTTTTGCTTTTTGATTGATAGTACAGCTGTAGATGGGGGGGGGATTGAGGGGGGACGACATGAAGCAATGGGCGAGTGGAACCGAACCCGTATCCACTGCGTTAACGACTGAGCCTCGGCACATGGGGGGCACGAAAGATATGAAAGAAAGCACTATTTAATTTAGGTTACATTAATGCACAATTTCAATTACAGATTCTTGTGCATATTAGAATATGTTGTAGCAATTGTTGAGCAGTCTTAATGAAGCCTGCCTTAAGTGTTTATTTGTTGGTTAACCCTGGGGCCACATTAAGAATCAAGAGATTTCTGCAGTAATCTGCGACCTCTCATGCTGGCACACTATTGCACCTTTCGGGCAGACTTTTAAATCAGTCTGCGGTCTTGGACAGTATTTGGACAATTTTCAACCAATGAAATGAAAATACAAGCATGTCTTGGGTGGGCTAGCCAAATACATTCATCAAATGAGAAACACTGTTGCCTTTTTCATAAAAACCCAGCACCATATTTGAGGCTTCAGTTTTCACTCTCAAGCTTGTCAGTCGATGTGGAAAGGTAGAGGAAGAGCGTTTTTTCATCTCCCTCAGACTCTGACCTTAATAACACAGGGCCACTCCTGGGCTGCCAGTTCGTTGTAAAGCGAGCTTGGGCTTATAATGTGGTATGATTAATACATTTACGGTGATATAGAGGCTGGGTCACATGGAAATAAACTGATTGCCGTAAAAGGAGATAATGGACATCTCCAGAGACAGTCTTTCCAATTCTCTGGGGTACAGAATAAGACACAAGGCATGATTTATTAAATTGTCCTATGGTCTTCAGACACAGATACCACATGTGCGTGAGTGTGTATATTTATCTGTTTGAACTGGGGACAGGAGCGCTTGAGATAAGTGAACTGATTGATAATACAAAGTACAAATTGGGGTCACCTTCAGACACCAAAGATGGCCTGACCTTAGTATAAACGATACAGAGATCGATGTGTCTCTTTTTGAGTCACTCCAACAAATTCCTTATGCTGTAAGCTGTAAGGTAATGATGCTACACTAGCTAATGAGGGGGAATGTAGTCCTGCTTCCTGAACCACTTAAGGGTATGTAGTTTTTAGCTTTCTTTCTGATCACTTTGAATAGAAAGAAATTATCCATTAACTGCATGTATGGACTTGAGCCCGATTTAAAACCCTTCATTTTATTAAAATGGCTGTAGAAGTTTTAAACTACAACTCAGAGTTGTTTGAATGACAGACATCTGCTCAAGGTACGGTGTAGCGTTAGCGTGCTAAGTTGATGCTTTCTCTGCGGAGTGCAGACTGATTTGCTCTCGCGAGTCACGTGACCAAATCGCAGCCTTTGCGATTAGGAAATCGCGTTTTAACATATCGCGATATAATTGCAAATGCAATTAATCGTTCAGCCCTATTTAAGCCTTTTAAATGTCACAAATACAACAATACTTTCTCTGCATGTCTAAAACCTTTTGTATGAAATGCAACTAGGCATAGACCGGTTACCGGTTTCAAGGTGTCCCGTGGTTTGAAAAGTCACAGTTTCTAAACCACTCACATTTTATGTCATACGTTCCTAAGGTATGAGCTGTTTTTTATGAGCGGTCAAAGACAGAAAGTGCAATTTAGAAATCCCTCCCCCTGCCAGTGTGCAGTGTGTTTAAAAAAAAAAAAAAAAAAAAAAAATACATTATGTTCAATGGGAAATTTTTTTTTTTTCTTTTACCCAGACATTTAAAAAATAATACATTTTAAAGCTGTAATTGTAATACCGTGACCCCGTGATAATTTTGCTGAAGGTTATTATACCGTCAGAGTCTTATACCGGCCCATGCCTAAATGCAACAACAAAGACATTTGACCTTGTTTTACTTAAGTAAATGTTATTTTTTCTGCATTTGAAGTCCTTGCAGACACAAAAAAAAAAAAAAAAAAGTGGCATGTTTAGTAAATCAGGACGGGTACTAATAAAGCTGTGTGTCTTGTAGCCAGGCTTCACCACGTTAAACTGTTGCAGTAAATACATAAAATATCATTATTGGCAAACATGTTATTGTAAACTTAATTAAAGAAAGAACTTACTAGGCTTTCTGCTTATTAACAATATACATAAGAAGTAAAAAGGGTATTTCACTCTCCTGCCTAATTAATTTAAAGGTATTAAAAGCATGTGAATAGTAGATACACCTGTTTTTAAAAGTATGTATAATAAAGTATATATTTGTGGAAAGGATTACAGTGACTCCCAGCTTTACCAAGCAGCTGCCACAGAAAAGATAATGAATCATGCAAAGGAACAGACTGTGTTTGTATGTCTGTGTTACTTTGGAGAGTTGTCAGGGTTGAATGGGCTCTCTTCATCCTACACCACAAGCTGCTAGTTGTCGTCATGCTCCACAGTCCCAGATGTAGTAATTAGCACTAGGTACTAACTGACAAGAGAAAGAACCACCACCAGGACTCACTGGGAGAGTAGCAGCTGAGTGTGACGGAGAACCTAACCCTTACCCTAACCACTGAGGCACAAAGTGAACGTACAGTAAGAGATGCAGGACCTTTGACATGACATGGGTGGAGCATGGTTTATTAACTGCAAATACCCTTCCTTCACTGGTTCAGTTATCACTCATAAAGTGATCCATGAACCATACGCTCATTGTCATTGCTTCTGTCAAAGGCTTGTCACACACTTTGATAGCACTTTAATTTATTTATGGCTTGTATCTCAATGTGCTGGACAAGAAGATGCATCATTTGACAGAATTTCATAACTGCTCAGATTTAACTATACACTGGGTAAACCCAGCCCGATCTGCCGGCGATTTGATTTTGCCCTGCAGCTCAAGCTGGAACCCTGTATGTTTATCTATCCTGCTTCCGTTACAATTTTGCGGGGACCAATCACAAACTAGCTTATCCACCTGGCGTGCTATTGGCGGGTTTAACACGATGAGGATAGAGAAGCGACCAAGCAGCTTCTTGTTTACATTCAACGTGACGGCCACCGAAGCGCAGCAACCCGTTGATGCCGCTGTCACTGCTACGTCACCCGGATCGTTGCTCTGATTGGTTGAAGGACCATCCAATTGCATACAGAGTCATTTGAACTATGACCGTTGATCACGCCTCTTGTGCAGTAGAAAATACAGAGCAGACTCCCCAGACTAATGTTCAATCTTAAAGGTCCTATGACATGCTGCGTTTTGGATGCTTTAGTGGCCTTAGTGGTCCCCTAATACTGTATCTGAAGTCTCTTTTATATAGGCCTTAGTGGTCCCCTAATACTGTATCTGAAGTCTCTTTTATATAGGCCTTAGTGGTCCCCTAATACTGTATCTGAAGTCTCTTTTATACAGGCCTTAGTGGTCCCCTAATACTGTATCTGAAGTCTCTTTTATATAGACCTTAGTGGTCCCCTAATACTGTATCTGAAGTCTTTTATATAGACCTCAGTGGTCCCCTAATACTGTATCTGAAGTCTTTTATATAGACCTTAGTGGTCCCCTAATACTGTATCTGAAGTCTCTTTTATATAGACCTTAGTGGTCCCCTAATACTGTATCTGAAGTCTCTTTTATATAGGCCTTAGTGGTCCCCTAATACTGTATCTGAAGTCTTTTTATATAGGCCTTAGTGGTCCCCTAATACTGTATCTGAAGTCTATTTCCCGAAATTCAGCCTTGGTGCAGAATTACAGAGTGACCAATTGCCACTCTGCTTGTTTTCAAGCCATAATGTCTCTCTCTTTCTCATGAGTGGGCCAAATTCTCTGGGCGGGCAAAGCAGAGAAAGGGGAGGTAACCTTTCCCCTTATGACCTCATAAGGAGGAGATTCCAGATCAGCCCATCTGAGCTTTCATTTTCTCAAAGGCAGAGCAGGATACCCAGGGCTCGGTTTACACATATCGCCATTTCTAACCACTGGGGGACCATAGACAGGCTGGGGGAACTCATATTAATGTTAAAAAACCTCATAAAGTGATTTTTTTTTTAAAGATTGAGCTTGGTCTGGTGATAGCGAGACTAATTTAGCAGACTGTAAAACTTACAGCATACAGAGCTGTGTGTCTATGATTTTGGCACTACTGGCGACCTTTTGATATTACACAGAGCCAGTGATTCAGTGTAAATATTATAAATATTGATTGATGCAGGTTTAACTTTCCTTGTCAGAGTTCACAAAAATGTTGGGTTTCGCTCCTACCTTTTTTCTGTGCCCCCTCTGCAGCCAATTTTGCAGTCATTGCCGATGAGATTCAGTTCTAATTGTGGAATGAACCAGCCACTTCGGCCAATCCAAACCAATTGTGCCTGTCCTTTCCCTGTGGCTCCCAAGATGCTGTGATGGCAAGAGGAAGTTGTCAGAATCAATCACAAAATGCTGTAGTTTAACGTCCAGTTAGTATTCCAAGGTCCTTTTAAATAAGCAGTTTGTCAACATTGTCGAGCACCCTGCACTGTTGCGCTTGTCCTTGGCATATGGGCCAATCAAAATTTGATTTAGGAACCAATCAACACAGATCACAGGGAGCCAGCCAACACGCAAGTGTCCATGTCACAGTGTGTATTAATTTGATTTATAATCCTTTGTGTGTGCATCAAGTGCGTCATGGAAAGCCATGAGGCCAAGAACACAATGAAGCTCCTGGCCCTTGTCTTTATTAGCTTGGCTGCCTGCCTGCTCCAAGGAGAGAGATGGAAGATTTGGATACTCATCCTCACATGGTGGCATAAAGAGGCAAGCAGTTAGGCAGGCAGACATGCTGGTAGGAGAGAAACGCAAGGTGGCTGATGGGCAACTTCCTGCTATGCGTTGCAGTGCACTAGCTGTTTGTGTGTCTGATAGCTTGTTTGGTTTCTATTATCCTGCCTGATACAGCACACACATCATTTATCTTATACTGAGCGCTTAGGGATCTCTCACCATACTGCAGAATTAAAAAAGTTACACAGGAACGGATGCACAAACATGCAGAGCTTTGCTGCTACAGAGATGCTCTGCTACAGTACCACGCTCTGTCTGTCTGCAGGTTCTCTCAATCTAAATAGTCCAATCAGTTTCTAAATACTGTTCTAACTAGTACACATTCAGTTCAGTTGTGAATTATTTTGAGTAATTGCAAAACTGTTCATATTTTTGTACGTAGCCCTTTGTTTTTAATTTCTGTAAGTAGTTTTTTTTTTGCCCTTTACTCATCCATCATTATTGTCCCCCTTTGATATGTTCAAGGTTAGTGACAACCTCACAATATCAGACCCTTGGTAAAAAAAAAAAATGAAAAAGGAAAGACTGTTACATAAAGTATGTGATAACAATGAAGCTTAAATAAAACAAAATAAACAATAACACAACTGTGTGCCGCGGCATGCAGGGCATCAGTGCCAACTTAGTCATCATCATCAAGGTCGTCTTAGAAATGATGTGACAAGCTGACAGGCATGTGGAGTGGGAGGGGCAGGCAGATGGACGGATAGGAAAGCTGCCGTGTTGACCGGCAATATAGAGAAAGAAATCAACAGATGTCCATGGAACCAGACAGTGACTGACACAACCACATACAGTAGACAGGAAATGTACATTTCGGAGGTTGTCGATGCCTCTTGAGTAAGGGCTGTGGAGGAGGAAGAAAGGTTTGAAATTTAAAGAAAGCAGCAGTGTTTCAGTAAAAGCTGGCACTCTTTCCTTCCCTGGCTGTGTCATCTTCTCTATTTGCCCTGGAGCGCCTCCTCTCAGCATCAGCAACAATCTCGTGCTCTTTTTTTTTTTTTTTTCTTTCCTCATCTTCCTCCCCGAGCCGATCTCTTTTAGCCTCGTATGAAATATCATTTTGTTCTATCCGGTAGACAAATGTCTACAGATACAGAGAAAGTAATGCACTAAAACAAAATACAAAGAGAGCTTTTAAAGATGTACTCATTTTGTGCTAAATGGGTTTACTGTCATACCTACAATTGTGTATGTGTCGAGGGACCTGCTGTCTAGTTTATAGGGCAGCCTTTATCTTTACATCACGCTGTGGGCAACATGGCAAACTTTGGTTCGGCAGCATCATTTTCCAGATTAAGTCTTTGGGGTCATGCCCTGCTGAACCTCCAGTGATTCTCTGTGTGTGATGGGGGGTGGGTGTTTTTTTTAAACCATTATTTAGGTTCAGTTCACCAGTTGTTTGAGGCAAGAGGGGTCTCATTTTACATTATCATGAATATGCAAGACATGTAGCAGTTTATTGAATAATTGGTTGATTAATTAATAGCTTATCCCTGATGTACCAGTCAATCTAAAGTTGATAGAAAGCAAAGGAAAAATACAAATACACACACACATATATATATATATATATATATATATATATATATATATATATATATATATATATATATATATATTGCACTTCAGGGTTGAATGCACTTATTGGAAGTCGCTTTGGATAAAAGCTATATGAAATGTAATGTTAAACAAAAGAGGTCTTTTTTTTCGCACCAGCAAGGGTTATAATTATGCCTATAAGTATTTTTTGGGTTATTTGGCAAGAATCTGCAATCATGTCGTTATTTTACTTGAGAATTGAGAACTGTGTGCAGGCTATGTTTCTGTTGGTGCCTTAACTGGCTTTAGTGACAGCTTGACTGAATCCAGGGACAACAGCTGTTGTAACTGAAATCACATTCTGACAACATGCTAATTATATCTACGTTATGTAAAATTATGATGCAAATTGAAACAGCATTACCCAGCCATCTTTACCAAGTCATTATCTGGAGTTATGATCATGTGAGCTGCAGGATTTGTGGCTGTGACATTGCACTCTTGCTTTGCCAAGTCAGAAGACTTCACAGCTTCTAATGTGCTGCTTTGTTGTCAATTTTTTTTTCAGATGATGAAGCATGCATGGGACAGCTACAGACAGTATGGCTGGGGTCATAACGAGCTGAAGCCCCTCGCCAAAAAAGGACATTCAACAAATATCTTTGGTAAGCCGGACACACCCCTCTCTCCCACTGCTTTCTGTGCCCATTTGAAGTTTGCTCACACAGTTGTAAATCATGGATGCATGCATGATTGCACACACACTCCGTCTTTCTCACACTCAGACACATATACACACTCACACATACGCCCTGCCTTTTCTCTCTACGGACAAGGTGATGTGATAATACAGCCGGCAGGATGCATATCACTTTGGGAAGAGTGCTTGCGAACAGAAGCACAAGATCACGGAAACCACAAGCAGACAACACACACCACTGAAATGCCAGATAGAAGAAAATGTATTTGAAGTACTGGTAATATTTTACTAGTCCTTACCCAGTTAAATGTTACAAATGTTAGATTTTGCATTAGACAGTAGGAGCACAAACGGTTTGTGAGGTCTTTGTCAAGTCCAGTCATAAGGGAACTTCCTGTTTGAAGTGAGAAAAACGTTGCCATTGGCAGTGATCGTTTTTCCTACAGAATGGTCAGTCCAGTGCAGCCTCTCATCATCTGCGGTTTGTGTTTTCTGGGCTGTTTTTTTGGCATCGGCCTCTGCAGCTGCCATCTATGATAACACAGGTCACACGACACGGAGAATTTTCAAGAAACACACACATCATACTGTTCAAAAATCAATCCTGATTTCTTGCTTGACTAGTTATGCCTGTTATCTTGCATGTAGTTTTCCAACATTTGCCATCTTATGAGAGAAATGGCATTTTTTGACTTTGCAAGAGCAGTGAAGTCAGGTGTGTATATGTTGTCAGGGCAATGCGCAAGCAGTGTCGCAGATGCTGGTCAGTGAGGAATATGCGATTGTGAGTTTTAATGGCATTCATGTGTGAGAATGAAGACTCACAAGTGTATGTTGAGCCAAACATTGTCAGAAGAAAAAGTGCAATACCCCTTGAATGTGGAAATTTCTCTTGGCTGACTTCATGGGTCCAGAATTTTTCAAAACCTGCCTGCTGCAATGACTATCGCAAGTCATCTGACGGCTGAATGTCAATGAGTTCGAGTTGTAAAGACCCCTAATCCAATGACGCTACCAGCTCCTTCCCTTTCAATGCAAAGTCTGCCTCAACATTCACACAGAAAGGGTCCTTCACAAATCTCATCACTTCACTTGAGATGCTGAAATCCTCAAACCTAGTGGCAAAGTTGTTTTTCAATGAGTCAATAAGCCCTGACATCACCTTGGTAATTTGCAGGCCAGATTTCCTCAATGTGGGGAAGTGGAGCATCTTGCCAGGACAAAGATCAGCAGAGAAGAGTGAGAGCTTTCTTTGAAAAGCATGAAGTTTCTCCACAAGTTCTGCGACCGTTTCATCTCTGCCCTGCAACTCCATGTTGAGTTGGTTCAAATTATGGAAAACATCACTCAAAAAGCAAACAGCAGCATCAAACTCATCATTTTCCATCAGAGACAGAAACTTGCCAGCTTTTTTCAGTTTTGAAGACCGGAGAAACATCAGAATCTCTCTTAGTTCACAGAAACGTTTCAAAGCGTTTCCTTTGCTAAGCCATCTAATGTCATTGTGAATGAGCAAATCTTTATATTCAGCAGACATGTCAGTCAACAGCTTGCGGAAAAGGCGGTGCTGTAAACTGGAGGTACAACGGATGATCTCACCTGCGGAGCCGCAGCTGCCATCCTCCCGGCGAGCCCCTGATCCCTGCCTGCTATCGAGGGCGCACCATCCGTCACCAACATGTTGACGCGTGCCAAATCCAAGTTGTTCTCCTCAAAGAATGACGCAATTTTGGTGAAGAGAATCTCACCGGTAGTGTGCCCCTCCATGGCAATTAGTCCAAGCAGATCCTCTCGAAAACATTCCCCATCAAACAATCGCACATAGAGGCACAGCTGTGCAATATCACTGTTATCAGTCGACTCATCCACGACCAAAGACATCACCTCGGCCTTCCTCAGCTTGTCCAAAAGCGTCTCGAAAACGTCCGATGCAAGGCACTCGACTCTCCTCATAGTTGACGTGTCAGAAATTGGAATTTGCTTCATCGAAAATGTTTTTTCGGATTTTCTCATCTGTTACCACCTCCTCAATGGATGCCAGTATACACTCCTTGACTGTAAACGGCTTTTTCTTTTTGCCCAATATCCATGCCACTCGTAATGATGCCGCAGTTGCTCTCTCTTGGTCTGTACAGGCCCGAACCAAAATGCGACGTCTTTGCTCATAACAAAATGTAAGCCCTGTTATCTTCTGCCTCCGAGCAGCAGAGCCCGGTGGCTAAGTAGCATCAAAGTTGGTGTGTCCCCCAAAATATATGTCTGGCCGAAACAGGTAGATATTCTATCTGTTTTGCCACCATGGCTGAAAGGGGTGCATACCGCCTCCTACTGCACGAAAGAATGTATAGTTAACCATAGTCATGCACTGTATGAGACTACCCATACGTAATAACTACCCTTCACTCCAAGGGCCGGTACAAAATCCCTCAGGGGCCGGACCCGGCCCTGGGGCCGCCAATTGAATAGCCCTGGCATAGACAGTATATAAAACATAAAACAGTTTAATGGTTCCCTTTGGAGTTTTAGACCTCAGGTAGTGCTATAGAGCTGTTTTTCTATGAATGGGTCCTCGATTTGTTTATCTAATGTACGCCCGCGAGGACGCACATGCACATGGGTGACACAATACACAGTCCTACCAATGGTGCAGCACTATTCCACTGATCATCAGGTGGCGGTAACACGCCAAGGTACGCAGCAGTGTCCCAGCAAAGGCAGGGAAGAACTGCAAGTAGGGCTGGGACGGTATGGATCTTTTTCTTACCGCAGTTGAAAAGCAAGAAATTCCCGCGGTAGGGCGGTATACCGCAACCCCCTTACGAGAGTAGCGTAAGTTAGAGCGTGAATGGCAGGGTGCCTTAAGTGAGTGACGTCAGTGCCCCTGTGGCCGCGCAAGGAAAACGAGCGGTAACGGAGAGTAGCGTATGAGTGCCGCTGTGAGGAAAAGCGAGAGGAAAAAGAGATAGCAAAGTTGAGATAAAGTGAGTTAAAAGTGAACAATAAATCAACAAGCTAGAGCTTCTCAAGACACGGTGGCTTTATCTATTGTCAATACTGCCGGTAAAGTGAATGACGTTACCCCCGAAAAACATCGGCTTAAACCTTACAACTATGTTGCAGCCTTGGACTGTATAAAAAGATTGCAGCACAGTGTTTCCACAGTGTTTCCATTTCAGCTCAATGTGAGAGTCTTTACTGAGTTTTGCTGTCATTTAGGGCCACAATGCTTTCTCTCATCTCCGTCGATCCATTCCACAGACAGTGCACAAAGCTCTTTTGTCAATAAAGTAAAATATAAATAAAATAGTTAGCCAACAATGCCGTGTGCAGCCCATCTAGCAGCTGGGGCAGACAGAGAGCAGAGAGGGCGACTCGGCAGTCCGCTAACTTGTTGCTCTCTCTACCAATATAAGCTGCTCTGTTTTAGGCTATGAAATGTGCATGCAGGCTGAAATTCAACCATGCCGTTTTATCGGGATAAAGCTATAAACAGAAGCTACCGTGTATGGAAAAGGCAAAGACATTTCTCCGATACAAGACATTACACAGGTACTCTCGCATATAGGCCTAATAGTCAACACAAATGGAATGTTATGTGTCATGGAACATTGCGCTCCCCAACTCGCAAAAGTTTGGATTTACTCCATCTTTTGATAAGTTGTGTTTAGAAAACCTTGAATCCATGTAAGACACAATGTCATCAGACACAATCCATGTCAATAGAGTCAATGAATCCATGTCATTAGACACAACGTGCACACATGTGCAGGCCAGTGTTATTTTGCGGTGATGACGGTGACGAGCTCAGACCCGCGGTAGGCGTCACATGCCCGCGGTATTGCGGTAACCATCCCAGCCCTAGCTGCAAGCTAGTAAACATGGATGGAAACAATGCTGGACTTTGTTAACCCTCAAGAATACACACAATGCATGTTGGTGAGTAACACTGAATGTAAACATAGCTTTTGTTATTTGCATAGTATGAACCCACTAACTGGCACTGGTGAGGTACACGTTGGCACTGTTGAACACAACTCACCACACTAGAATACGCCACTGGCTTTTTCCTAGAATTTTTTCTGGTGTCAACGCGACCGATACTCCAGAGAAGCTGCTTTTTATTTTTTAACACTTGCTCCCCCGTCTCCTTGGCCAACTCTGCCACTACACCCATCTCTCTTGCCAGGCGATAGCATGTCTTCCTCTGTGGTCTTGTAATTGTCACAGTGAATAAAGACGGTGTAAAAAATATCCAGAGACAGTCCAGATTCCCAGTTTTATAAATTAATATTAATAAACACATTTTGTGGTGAGCAATAGCTGGATAAAATGGCTGTGAGTGCCTTTGCCTTTGTATAGTCTTCCCCACTCAAATTTAATTATTATCAGTATAATGTATTCATGTCAATAGATGAATTGGATATTAAAAATTCAAATTCTGAATAATCAGTGCTAATGTAGATGTCCAGAATCCTACATTGCAAAAAGGTTTACAAAAGGATGCACATCCAGACGACGATTACTAGTTGCTGGACAGAATAACTTGTAAAAGACAAAAAACATAGTTTGCACACTAGATAATGCTACCATGAGCATATTTATTTGCCACCAAGTGACGTATGAGCGTCTGAAGAAGAGCTTGACGCTTGAAACGTCACTTGGTGGTAATTAAATACATATTCATGGGAGCATTAAAGTGTGTGGACTCTATTTTTCCGTCAATATTATGCATGTTTATCAGAGTGTTTCAGTTGCCAGTTTTATTTGTGTTTTTCAGCGTGCGTGCGTGCGTTTTTGTGTGTGAGAGAGTGTGTGAGGATACATGCTTATGAGGCTTTTGTGTCAAATTGAAATGTTCCGTCTGGCAAATTGGCCACAGGCACCTCTGTTATTTTATATGCTGCTGCTAAATGGTAGATGGATGAGGTTTGTGTGTGATTCCATTTGTTGGTGTTCTTGAGTGTCTGACTGTTCATCTGCACTGCAGCATTTCTTTGTGTGTATGTGTGTGTGCGCTTTCACCTGCCTCCTTGTTGTGATTGAGTCTGGCTATCTGCAGGTTATTAGTCACAGGGTGGCCAGTAAAACACAAGTGAGACACAAGGCAAAGAATCAAGCCTCACACTCTTCACAAAACACACTTCTATTACTGATGAGGTGTATCCTGTCCTACAGAACTCGGCTATATATTGATTATGTGTGTGTGCATGTGTGTCTTGGAAGAGAGAGTAGCACAGGAGAGAGAAAGCAATGTATTTGAGATGCAGTAGACTCTTGTTGCTGTAACTCTTAGAAGCATTGACGGGTTGCAGCGAAGGGACACACACACATGCACAAAGGCTGAGTGATTGGATGGAAACAGGGATTGCTGATTGACTGTGACTTGTGGATTTAAATCACTTCGATGTTTTGTCATTTAAAGTGAACCCTACTGCAATATACGTTGATTGTAAAGTCAATCCAAGACAAATATGCCCATTTTAACTTGAGGTTTGAAACGGACCTATGGGACTGAAGCGAAATGTGGAAAGATCTCCTTTTGCTGCTACAGTATTTTCCTGCGTCTGGCTAGAAGTGAGCAGTCTTCCTGTCTGACACAAGCATTGCATATACTATACAGCAGTTTGCAAACAATTTGCCTCTATTAAACATGCCTAGCGTAAGGTTGTTAAAGACCCAAAGGGTGAAACTGTGTGTGCTCACTCCACGCCTTACAGCTCAGCCGTAATCTGTCCAAAGAGGAGAAGAGAGGCCAGAATGGTAACAAGAGGACTGGGGCTCTCATTGTGGCAACAGGCTCAGATAACCTTGAGTTCACTGCCTGGCCTGGTTTTGTCTTTTTTTTCTTCTTTTTTTCCTTCTTCCTTCTGTGGGGAGTACAGATACAAACACAGCCTTTGTTTCGAGGGTGACCGGTTCAAGTGAGGATAACACATGGCCTTGTAAAGGAAATGCAGTTCAAGTTGGGTTAGGAAAAGCACAGTTCAAACACATCAAGCTACCTTAAACTCACACACAAACACTTGTACACGCTCACACACGCAATTAAATGGAGTTATTGGCAAAGAAATGGATGATATTTTCAGAACAGAAACAAAGGGACAAAATGTCAGTTCATAAAGCCCCAAATGCTTCTCGCATGTTGTTCTCTACTTGCATCATCACCAATAATATTACTCTAGTAAAAGTAGAAACAAAAGCACCACCATGAAAATAGCATGTACAAAAATGTGTCTTAAGCTTTTTGAAAGTGCTTTAACATATATATATTTTTGCAAGTGGAATATATCCTGTACCAACTACTGTTGTGTCACTGCAGTTTCTACTGTATAAGCAAGTAAGCTGCATAATTGATCGAAAGATGAAATTGATTTGTAGCTTTCCTTTGTCATATACAGTATGTAGTAAATTAAATATTTTGGGGATTTGGACAAAAATGTAAGACGTCACTTTAAACGAATCAGTTAATGGAGAAAATAAGCAGCAGATTAATCAATAATGGAAATAGACTGTTGTAGTTGCAGCCCTTATGAACTACACACTGCCAGTTGCCTTAATGGTTTTTGTGTCTTGTGGCTTTGATCATAGTAACTCTGTCCTCAGCGGTTAGCCTATTCAGACAGATGATGGACAACTCTATTCATATCTCTGTCGAGCACACGCGCGCGCGCACACACACACACACACACACACACACACACACACACACACACACACACACACACACACACACACACACACGCACACACACACACACAGAGTGTAATAATACCCATGGGTAATTGCATGAGGAACATCAGCCACCATTGATTCAGCCTGAGAGCATTTGACCCTTAGTGAAGTTGTGGATCAGTCGAAGCAAAGGCCGGGCCTTCACAGGCAGCTGATGTCGCCTTGCTCTGATCTTTAAACACATTCCTCAGTGTTTGCCAGAAAATGCTCTCAGGGGATGCAGCTCACTTTACATTGATCAGGACTTCAGTGTGAGCGTAAGTCCATACCACTGTCTCTCAGCTTACAAACCCAAGGTTGCTCCCATTTTAAGAGTCACAGTAGTTTAGGCAAGATGAAATCAAGCATGCAACTCAGATGTGATTCTAGATATATCCTGAAGTTCAATGAAACAAACAAAAATGTATTAGACAATGAGTATTTAATGATATCAATTTTGATAATTGATAAATCATGTTAAGTAATTTGTAGAGCAAAAATGTTGTGGGCTCTCAAATGTGAGGATTTGCTGCTTTTCTCTGTTTTACAGTATATCATTGTTGAATACTTTGATTGAACTAAATGATTCATTGATTAATCAAAAAAAATTAGTCAGTAATGACAATCATCATTATTTGCGGCCCTAAATGTCACCATTTGTAAATATAACAGACGATATAAGAGAGAGAGAAGCTTGTTTAGTAGGAAAAACTGTCTTTTGTCTCAGATTATTATTTAGTGGTTGGAGGATGTCTTGAGGTTCTGCTTAAGAAATATTTTTCAGCCAATAATAGAGGATCTGGAGTGTTGTCAGTTTCCCCGTGTTGCTTCTCTCTATAGACTTCATTTGTGGCTTTTAGTGGCCTTACTGGAGCTATTTTAGTAGATTTAATCTTGTCTGAACACAAGGGAATCCTCTGAGTCTCATGCCTGCCCTGCCCGCTCGGCCCAGTGACTGGTTCTGCTTTATTGATTTCCCCAAAAGCTTGTGGTTGGATGATTTTAGTTTAAACTTGCAAGTGGAGAATCTCTCACTTCTCAGCCGCATGGCTTTCTCCCACAGGCAGTTGGACATGTTCACAATAAATGATATCTCAGACTGCCTCAGGCATGCAGTTGCTAGAGGCCTGTTAGGTAGGAGGCGATGGAGACGATGCGATTTGGACACCATGGGCCTCTTGTATAAATGTTTTGTACTCATGAAAAGCTTGCATACGCTGGTTATCACGCACACGGTTTGATCTATAAAAATGAACTTGGCGTGAGAATGTGCGGGCCGTCACACAAACTCTCGAGCAGCCGTGAGAATGTGCAAAGTTGTCCGCAAAGTTGCCCATAGAGACGATCTGTCAGCTTGCACTCAGTTTCAAGTAACGTACACATGCTTTTGTAAGGTGAGAAAAACCGTGTCGCTGCTTTGTATATTGAATTGCTAATATGTAATTTAAATGTTCTCTCTATTTTCATCTTGAATGTGCGTTTTTTTTTTTTTTTTTTTTTTTTTTTAGCTTCTTCACTCACTTCTGGAACACATCTTTAAATCACAGCAAAACCCTTGAAGTCGCCATGTTGGATCAAAACGGAAATACTGTTTTCATGTTTTGGGGCAAGAATTTACCTCGCTTTGATCGTCTCCAAAGTCTGTTGTTCTGGTGTTGAAGGGAGGCAGCTTAATATAGATTCTGTTTGGCATAATGCCTCATCCAGAAACCCATAAAACCACAATACCTGATCAAATACTGCTGTGATTCCCCAGCTTTTCTAATCAATAGACACTGAGGAGTGTAATCTTCTGTAGAACTACTGGATATTTATTCCTTTTTGCAATATCTCTGCAGGGTACATGTGGATGCCGTGGTAACCATGAAGTCAGAAGTCCACTCTTGCTCACAGCCATGTAGCTTTAATTTTTTTTTTACTCCTGCATCTAGGTCAGGTCTTCACATGAATGGCTCCCAGGGCGAAACCGTGCATGGCATCCTGGAAAAGGGTTGCGTACGGGCACCATGGGAATGCGCCCATGGGTGTGAAGACCAATGAAACATAAATAACATATTTATTTGTAGCTACAGAGTCAGGCAATCCAGAATCATCAGGGTCCAAATCTAGTGCCATATAAAGACCTTTTATATGGTCTTACATAGGGCTGCAACTAACGATTATTTTCATAGTCGATTAATCTGTCGATTATTTTCTCGATTAATCGATTAGTTGTTTGATCTATAAAAATGTCAAAACATGGTGAAAAATTGTGGATCAGTGTTTCCCAAAGCCTAAGATGACGTCCTCAAATGTCTTGTTTTGTCCAAAACTCAACGATATTCAGTTTACTGTCACAAAGGAGAGAAGAAACTGGAAGATATTCACATTTAACGAGCTGCAATCAGAGAAATCTTATTTTTTTTAAATAAAAAAATTACTCACTGATTAATCGATTATCAAAATAGTTGGCGATTAATTTAATAGTTGACAACTAATCGATTAATCGATTCATCGTTGCACCTCTAGTCTTAACCACCATGTATTTACAATGTGAACTGACCAATGGAATACACTGGTACACCCGCGTGTGATAAGTAAAAAAAAAAAAACAATACAATTGCAATACCTTACTGCAAAACAGCTAAGTTAGTGATATTCTGTCTTCTGTCCTCTGGATGGTAGAAAATTTCATTTTGGTTCATTTAGTACAGAATGAGTATTGAAAGCATCTTCTCTGCTGCACAGATGGACATCATCCGAATGGCATTTGCAGGACATGAAATCCCATGACCGCCCTTCTGTCCAGTCATGTCTTTGCGATTTCTCTGGTCTCAGTTGGGTTGTGGCGTTTTTCTCGTGCATTGTCTGTTTGTAATCCCCCTTCTGATGTTCTGCAAAGTGGGTGTTAGAGTATTAATCAGGCCTAGGCATTCAGACACTATTCTGAAGGAAAGTGAATAAACATGACGCCAAAGGCTGAACAAGTTGGATGGTAATTACTCTCACTAAATGCAGTTATTATGTTGGAGTGAGAAAACGTCTAAAAAAATATGGGGTCTGCAGAAACACTGAGGTGTTGATCTACTTTTTTTGCAAACCAGCACTGCAGTAAAATTTTTCAAAGCTAAGATGTCCCAATTGTCTCAAGCATATTAGTCCATATTGAAATGAAGTGTTTACTGTGTGCACTGCCAGGATGGATTGATTGCAAGGCAAGATATTAAATAACCTGCAGACAGTAATCCTAGACTCCTTCAGTGATTATCTTGGCCTTTATGAGTACAGCATGCTATCAGCTGGATGCTTTTATCCAAAGCTCTTTACAGTTCCATTAATGTACACATTTTTTTTTATCCCGGTTGATTCAAGTAAGGACTAAAGCTCCTTACATTTTCTTTTTACACAAATGGGAGTTAACAAAAACATATCATACCACACAGTTTGTCTCTTATGAGAAATGCTTTAATTTCCTAAATACACAGGTTAGTGCCACTGTTGTTGTTGTCCCTTGTGATAAAAACCATCAATGGAAGCAGTGGGGGAAAAAAAGCAAGTAATTGAGCAGATCTACTGTGGCTATGTCACCTGACGTAGAAGTTTTAGTTTATTTGGATGCCACTGGCTCGGTAGCAAGTTGACAGTTTGTTTTTGTATCTGCTATGAGTGGATTTGTATACTACAAGTTCATTTTTGTAAATGTTTGCATTAAGAAACGGTAGGTTGTACCAAACTCTGCCATCTGATCTGTCTAGGTTTTCCAACCACCTACCGTATGGGGATGTGGGCTTGAAGCTTAACTCCACACCCCGGAAAATGTCCTTATCTCTTTCATATTCATTAGATCATAGCCACAGCTCTCCCGTCACCCCCTGATTAAAATCTATCATTATACAAATGTAATTTTTCGCAACTAATGGCAAAATTTTGTTTCGCTGTTTAATAGCTACTTAATGAATGCATTGATTTCCCTCGTTGGATGAGATACAAAGCGACATGCTGCTCAACTGAAAACAATGACACGCTTGAAAAGACCACACATTGGGGGGGGTTCACTGATGATCACTTAAAAATAACCCAGAGCTGCTTTCTATATGAGAGAAGGCTAGTGTTAAATTGAACCTTACTGTGGCCATGCTGGCCAAACTTTGTAATGTAGGACTGCACATATGGAGTTGATTGATAATGGTGGCAGTTTTGCCAGCTGAAATTTGTGGTTGATTTTTGAAAAAAATGGGTCCTTGATTTCGGGTCTAAGGAAATATACTGTTGTACAGATTCTGAAGCCCTCTGAGGCAATTTTTGCAGATCGTATCTATTGTATCTAGCTAGCTTATTAGCATTAACTCTTTGAGAAACCTTGAAATCCTAGAAACCCTGAAAAATGGTCCTAAATATCCATTTGAAGGCATCATACAAATGTATGATAACTCAGCGCTGTGTAATGATTAAAATAATAAAAAACAGGTACGTTGTAAAAATTCAATATCGTCACAAGTTGATGGTCCATGTAGAGTGGAGCAGCATTGTTCCTGTATTGCAGGGTACAGCTAGATAGATGTATCATAGTATGGTAAAATAGCGTCGAGCAGTCAATTCATGGTAAACTCCTTTTTCAGTATCCAGTAAACTATCAATCAAAACTCGCCAGCCAAGATTCATCATGTATTTCTTGTCTAATTAAAGTCTAAACACAGACAATCCTAAAATGTGACATGCCAATAGACAAGTTAGACCCATATCTTCTAAAACGTACACGATTGTGTGTCTTAGACAATTTTTCCCTTTTTTAGGGTATTTTTCATGCCATCAGAACCATCTGAGCCCCTCAACTGGGCTCAGATGGTTCTGATCTGCTCCTGTTAACTGTAATTGGTATCGCCAATTGGGATGGGTAAGACTCCTACATTATTTCTAGCTCTGCGGATATTTGTTGACATATTTGCAGTTAAAAAAAAAAACTAAAGAGAATTGAATTCTGCTCCCAACAAGACGTCAACATTTCCTTCAGAACTCTTTGACTTGGCCCTCTCTTACGCCCCTCTTTCCTTTCAGATTAAACTTTCAGCAGGGCTGCCGGTGCCAAATTGGACAGGAAAAAAACAGGAGGATTTGCTTGCTGCTGAGTCCAGCAGGAATGTGCATTAGCCCTTCAAACAGAGTAGAAAAAGGGGGAAGTTTTATAAAAAAAAAACATTACCTTGTAAGTTCATACCCCACAGGCTTTAGGTTTTTATTTATTTATTTTATTTATTTTTTATTGTTCAGCGTCTGTGTGACCAGATGATGATAAAAGCAGCAGTCTACAAAGTAGTGCCACTGAATTTGAATGAGTCACTTTGGAACCATTACCCACAATGCAGCTCTACATTACTCTGAGGCTATTAGGGTTTCTATTAAAATTGATATAACTAGCCTGTTACAGACTCAGGGGAGCCATGCTTTTCTGCAGTGGAAAGCTGCGAAAAAGGAGTTTGTTCACCTGGCTGGTCCTCCTACCTGCTTCGTGTTTATTTCACACCACTGTGGAAGAACATGGCTGGGTGGCATATACATTAAATATGTAAGACACGTACAGTATATCCCCTACATTGTCCTTTATCAGTAGATGGCAGCATCTGTCTGGTGTGGACAGACAGAAGTCATTTGGTGGGCTTTATTCTGACTGCTTTTAGAACTGTTCCACTGTTATTTATTTTTTGTGGATTTTCTTTATCATCATTATTGCAATTCAACATGGACATGACAGGTTGTTCATTTCAAGGAGACATTCTTAATTTGAACATATTGACACCACTAACAAACACTAATAGAATAAAAAAAAAAATTAAAAAAAGGAGAGAAAAAGGATAATCACACACAAAGGAAAGGGAGTGACCACTGTCTACAAAACCATCCCTGCAGTATGGTTAACACTACTGCCTCATACATTACGGAACTTCCATACGTATCCACAAATGAAAAATACATAAATCAAATATAAAGCATTCTACTGGGAGTCAGGCAATGTGATTTGTTCCCTAACATAATCTAAGAAAGGTTCCACTGTTAGGTCATAAGGTAACCCATCTGTATTATTACAGTTTTCAATCAAATGTGTTGTGTCAAATTTTTTTTTAACATTGTGGTTTAAAATCAGACTGTGGTTATATAAGATTACGCAGGAGATGGTGACGAGAGAGAGAGAGAGAGAGAGAGAGAGAGAGAGAGAGAGAGAGAGAGAGAGAGAGAGAGAGAGAGAGAGAGAGAGAGAGAGAGAGAGAGAGAGAGAGAGAGAGAGAGAGAGAGAGAGAGAGAGAGAGAGAGGGGCGCGCGTTAAAGTGAGAATTAGCATATAGAAAATTAGACGAGAGGAAGTTGGGATGAAGAAAAACACCTTAATCAATCTATCCTTACATTGTTAGACGACAACAGTGAGACATTTTGAAGCTTCATTTTGACTCTGATGAATTAATTTAATCTGAGTTCTGAATATGCCAGTCAGCCGATCTTTTGTATTATACTGTTGGATTTGAAGGATTTGCTGACCTTTTTTTTCAAGCCAAACTAATCTCCACCTCCCCCCCCCCCCCCTCCCCCCGTTTCTCCAAAATGACTTTGATCAAGTTACTCTTTCTATTAATCTGTCAGCTACATAGATCTAATTTTGACAACTCACACTAGATATTTTAATCCAAGCAGACCTGCTACATGTGAGCGGAGCACAATTTGGACATTTCAAAGACGGTAACACAGTGTACAAAAAGAAACAGGAAGGCCAATTACTTTCCCAGTTACCAGCTCAAAGCCCACATATTCTCTATCACAACTGGGCAGATGGTTAATTTAGATGGCTTTTGTGGGGGGGGGGGGTTCCGTGAAGAGATGATGTGCATAATGAAAAGTATTCTTCTGCTTTCACTGTGTCATTGTTGGAGATTTTTGCATTGAAGTAATAAATTATTTTCAGCTGGTGGCAGTGCAACTGTACCTCGTTAAAATCTCCCACGTACAGTAATATTGCACACTTTTATAGCGAAAATTGTGAAAAGTGCTTTTTAGATGTTGTCACATAGAACAGACCACAAAAAAATTACTCAGGGTGAAAGATGTTGAATAATATCGTAGGCCTTGCTCAAATGTGCCTCATTTTCCTTATTCACTTTTGTTTAGTTGTTTAGTAATAGTGTAAAAGATGAATCACAACTATATATTCAAGGTAGACTCTACAGTGAACTATATTACCATTGAAGATTCACTATATGCATCCCTGTAGAAATATCGTATTATAGGGATTTACCCACAGTCCATACTGCCTGTGGATTCATGCCGTGTGATTCAGTCTAATCCCAGCTTGGCCTGTAGCCCTGGCATTCAGTTGGATATATTGTATATAATGTAGTCCTGCCAAATGTGGCGCTGAAATTCAGAGCTAAGTTGAGATTATCTTTTGATGCTCAAACTTTTTACATACACTTACTGTATATTCTTTACACATAGCTTTAACACAAGCTACACGTGTCGCAGTTTGCTGAAAAGTTTTTATCCTTTGTACAAACAAGTGAATGCCGTCAAATGACTCTACAGCAAAACCAGTACAGAATGAGGCGCTTTGGCCCAAGGCCTGCAGACGGGCATTCAAGCTGGGGCTTAGTCGGGGAGCTCATGTTGAGTGGAAGGCCCAGACTGACCAGTAACTTTCTGAGACAACAAACAGAGAATACAGCAGATGTTTCGGTCTGGTGCCAAATAAGTTGGAACCAGTTGTCCACTGCCAGCCGGACTGGTCTGAATTGGCCAGCGGGTGACTTTGTTTAACGCTGCTGGGCTCAGTACAAAATAGGCTGAAATGCCACGGTGGACCTGGAGCAACAGAGCAAGTTTTACTCCTCTTTAATCTGACACAGGTTAACATGGTGGAACAAAGGCTAAAAGATTGGGGCTGATTATAAAAGAGCATGGTAATCTTCTAGATGAAAGTTCTATCCATGATAATGATCCATATAATTAATCTTTGTGATTTTGAGAGCAAAGTTGTTTAATATCTGAGAACGGATGATATTCCAACTAATTATTTACTTACAGATACCTTAAACAATGTCAGTGTTATATCAGTATTATCATAGTTTGTCCAACACACCTTTTTTTAAATAATCTGCACCAGCTGAGTTGGCAGAGAAGCATGACAGCTAAGCTGCTATTGGTGCAGAGGGTGTTAAGAAACACTCTTTCATAACCAAATTTGGGAGGCTGCTAAAAAGTGGTATATTGTGTAACAATTTTAAGGGCCACTTCACCCAAATTACTAAAAAGTGTATTTTCACACTTGTGGTACCTAGTCATGTCTTAAAGTGCACATATTATGAAAAAAATCACTTTTTCTGGGATTTGGGGTGTTATATTTTAGTCTGTGGTATTTCCACATGCATACAAACTTTAAAAAAAAAAAAAAAAAAAAACATCCATGCTGTTTTGAGTGAGATACGGGTTTCTGAATATGTCCTTCCTTCAGTCTCCGGGTGAGCTGGTCAAAATCTGCACGTCTTTCTACGTAACTAGCCGAGAGGAGGGGCCTAGGGGGCTAACCGTTAGTATGCTAGTGCTAGCATGCTAGCTCGTTCTCGATGGCAAAACACTGCTACAACACACACAAATTCACCCTAATCTACATAATAAATTGTATAGAACTACTTGCATGTCCCTGTTCTGCAGGTATTCCACACAAAGTTGGAAGTGCGCCCTCGTTTATAAGAAGTCTCCTGGCTAATGTACAGGCTGAAGTTGCAGAAACAGCTAGCTAGCTCATGTAATCCTTACCTAGCTACTGAGCATGTGCGACTGACAACAAAGATCTTACAGAAGTTACGAGGTCTCACTCTGTAGCTAAAACAGAGACCTGGACACAGGGTGAAAAGAGGAGCTGCAGCAATGTGCAGTACAACAAAAATATGGTGTTTTTTGAAAATTAAACCATGTAAACCTATTCTGATACAATCTCAAGGAGGACCAACACAAAGGCTGCTAGAAAGGTATAAAGGAAATACGAGAGAGGGAGTCCTAGAAATGTAACAACTCTGTGCTTTTCTCAAGAAAAACTTTCTCTTCCAGCCAGGCTTCTGAATCCTGCTGAGAAACCCACTCTCATACTCTCTCTCACTCACACACACACACACACACACACACACACACACACACACACACACACACACACACACACACACCTGAGCTCTCCATCATTTTGTCTTCCAAAGGCGACAGTTTACAAGACCCAAAGAATGGAAACTGAATAATGACATCACATTTTTCTGCCTCATGTGAATTCATACCTGGAGAGCGCTGAAAACCTGTCGTCTAATGAAACTGGCAGAGAGAGAGAGAGAGAGATGTGTCAGATTGGGATAGATGGAGAGAGGAAGACTGAGTGTGAGAGAGTTCAGTTGAGGAAGAAAGGTGTTTAGTGTGAATTCAATCAGTGGAAAAGGAGTATAGTGAGAGAGGAAGAGAGTTCGGTGTGAGCTTTCTGCTGAGGGTGTCTGTGTATGTGCATGAGACAAAGGCGATAATTCCCCAAATGAAAAGGGCTACACTGCACTCAGATGCAGGGAGGATGGTGGTAAACGACAGCAACAGACAGCGTTGTTTTTGGTTTACAAGGACAATGAAACAGTACGAGCCCAGATATGGGGACTAAAGACAGGTAAAGGCAGGGTCAAGCCAGATTAACAGGGGGAAACGGGAGAGTTAGCGAGCGGCGAATGCTCAGCAACAGAGAACCGCACCTTCAGAAGGGTGGAAGTAGTATTCGTGCATCAGGTTTTTGAATGGAGAATTGCAGAAAGATTAGGACAAACACCAGCAAGACAGTGATAAATGAGAACAAACACATGGTTATGTAGAAGGAGGAGGGGCGGATGAAAAGATGGAGTGTGTGTTGGAGCAGAGGAGAGACTGTTCAGGTGTGATCTCGGTTATATCCAGACATGAAAGTGAGCTGAACTTCTCAAGGTTGGGAAAACAAACCCCACGTCAGAGTCAAGAGAAACTCAAGTAAACTAATATGTTTTTTTCCCTTTGAAGTTGCATTACATTACATGTCATTTAGCTGACGCTTTTATCTAAAAGCGACTTACAATTGCTATATATGTCAGAGGTCGCACGCCTCTGGAGCCACTAGGGGTTAAGTGTCTTGCTCAGGGACACATTGGTTGATGTATCACAGTGGGAATTAAACCCAGATCTCCCACACCAAAGGCATGTGTCATATCCACTGCACCATCACCACCCCGTTGCAGCTGAATTTACAAACTGGGGAGGGTGATAAATAAATGAGAACCAGGAGCCAGTGGATAAGTTGTTACAGACAAATGGAAGTATTAAAAGTAGGCTGAACAACAGACACAAATGCACTATTTTCACATTTACAGTCCGCTAAGCCTTCTTTCAGTATCTGTTCATCTAATTTAAAAAATTAAAAACGGTATCAGATGGTGTTTTTAAATCATTACATTTTCTGTACTAGTGGTGGGAATCACTAAAGTTGTTCAGTCTGTAAATTAAAATTATAGATCTATAGAGCAATTATAATGGGTCCAGACTTTGGACTTAAACGTGGCTGGGACATTTGTTATTTTCCTCAAAATTCCGTTGAAAACCTCTTTGGCTAGTTAGCTTAGGTTCAATGTGTTGAGCGCCACCTTGAGGAGCCCTGAAGTAACGATGCTGGGAGCAGGGAAATCTATTTAGAGCACCTTAACTTTTTCATGATATTAATTAAAATATTTATATTTTGCAACAGCCTAACTGACTATTGTATCGCACGGAGGACAACAATATATCGCCGTATCGATATTTTGTCGCACCCCTATTCTGTCCTATTGTTAAGTGTGTTGGAGACCTGTTCAGTTGAATTATTTAAAATAAAAGGGTGTTTTGACTGTAAACCTCTAGCAACAACATGTATGTAAAATTGACATCCTTGGATAATACTGCATATACAGTCTCAATCTTCAGCCGTAACGAGAGAGAACAGGACTAGGTTCTGTTTTCAGTTTTTTTTGTTTATAGTGTCAGTTTTGTTGGCAGGAATGCACTAATAGCGGTGTTTTAGAAGGAAAAACATTGCTTATCAGCAATGTCAACATCATATTTTCTTTTATGGTGTATCATTGTTGTGAACACACAGGAAGCGCTGCATTCCGGAGCCGTTAACACAAAACCTTGACATCAATTGAATATTCTCCAACTCAAGAACGTTGGCAGGCCTCTAGCTTTGCCTCAAATGGTGTCACATTGCCTCCTCTGCCTACAGCGTACCTGCTGGTGATGAAAGTTGCAGAAGGGAGGGAGATGGGGGTTGTGTATAACAGCAGGGGGGACTCCGCTCCACAAACAGTCGGACCAATCTGTCAAGATCCGGCAGGCGGCCAGGGCATCTTGCTATCAGCCCTGCCTGCCCGACTGCGGTGTATTTTTAGAGTGATTTAGAGGTCCTGTCTATAATGATAATAACGCTGCAGCTCCTGCATGAAGCCAGACACTCTTTTTGAATGAAGTCGTAGATAAGAAGGGGTGGAAGGGAGGCTCAGGAATTCCAGCAGCACACGCTGTAGCTGATATGAAATGAGGATGGAGTTAAAGGGCAGTGCCACTGACTTTTACCACTGAAATCTGCTCTTAATGTACGTGTATTGTACAGAACCAGATACAGTGAGCAGTAGCAGAGGGGCATCAAGAGGATCTGGTGAGATCTTGGAATACCTTGCTGCATTGTTTCACATATTAATGAGGAGATTAACTCCTTAGTACTTTAATATATGGAGTTGTTTTGTTTTATGTAAAGGCAAGTACATTAACATAGAGTAATCAATCTAACAATTTTATGCCTTCATAATAAATGATAAATGCCCATGTGCGTTGTAAATAGAGTAAAATTAAGACGGTGTACGTAAGTGATACATTTAATAAACCTTTTTAAAGCAGCAAGATGAAATTATTCATATTCACTTATCCAGCTATTGGGCATCACCACACTTAAAGGAAAGTAGAAAACAAAATGGATTTTTTTTTTTAATTACCTAGGCTAAAGGTCAAAGACTGGCTGTCTTGTGTGTTCCCCGTTATGTAAATATTTGGCTCAAATCCCCTACCCTATAGAGGATGAGATTGTGACTGTACATTAAAAGTAATTTAAAAATGCGTAACATAAATGTATGTGCATTATAAGGAGATAGCAGTCCCAAAGCTGGAGTCAGAGAGTTGCTGACCTCAGCTGTAGTAATATTACTATGATGAACTGTATTAAGAGTGAAAATACAATAGTGAGTAGAACCAACAATACTTAGTTGAGTTGCAAATTACTTAATGGTGCAATAAGTAACATTTAATTTGTCAGTTGCACAAAATAACTATAATATAATTGCAGGGTGCATCAATGGTAGAGAAACATTTACTGTACTTTGCCACTATCTGCGATTTTTGGCTTTGCAAACTGGAGTGCTTCTCCCTCCTATAGACTGAGAGAGAACTATGTTATTAACAGTTTTTAGCCGTCATGTTCATGATATCCAAACCATGACTCTCAAGTGAATGCGGCAAATTAAAATTGTATGATGATGTGACCTTTGGTATTTTATCTCTGCATTAATTAGCTTGATTTCTTATCTATTTTGTAAAAACCTGATTGTGTCAGTTGCAGACTTCTGTAATTCAGGACATGCAGATTAGTTAAGGCACAACAACGTTGGAATTCCCACTGGTCACTGGTTGTTAGAGGTCTTCCTGTACATCATATAACGGCTGTTCACATTTTAATTTTAACCTTGATTCCAAAAGATATACACCTGGAGGGCACTGAACATCCCCAGTGAAGGTGGGGATGCTTTGCTCAAGGGCAACCTAGCAATAGCTGCTTGTAACTATATAAGTCACTGTCTCTTCAACTTCCAGATAAGGTTTACACCAGGAGAGGTATTGGCTTTTCTTATTTTTAAATGCAACAGATGTCTTAGTTTCTCCTTCACGATTTAGGCCCATTGTGTTTTGTGATTAGTTTTCCACTCATAATTCCCTGCGGTGCAAGGTTTTATATGAAGCGAATTGGTTAATGCGTGACCGGACAAATTAATCTCACTTTTTCTATTTGTTTTACCGTGTGTCTTGTGCAGGCAATTCCCAACTGGGGGCGACCATTGTGGATGCCTTAGACACCCTCTACATCATGGGTCTGCACGAGGAGTTCAAGGACGGCCAGGAGTGGATCGAACAGAACCTGGACTTTGGAGTGGTGTGTACCTCAACTTCCTTTTATACACATGTACACGTATGGAGCAATAGTTTATAAATAACAACATGCTCAGGAATTCTTTAGATTACAGGTTGTTGTTGATGGTCCCAAAAATGCTGTGTGTTCCCACTTTGAACAAACTGCACAGGAGTTTGGAGGACAGAAACTCACATCTTAACAAATCTCAGTGTTACTTGAGAGGCATTGTTGCTACTCGGGATTGAACACTAGTTTGACGACCTGCATCTGCTGTGAAAACGTCTAAGGAATCACAAATGATAATTTCCTCTCAAATTCAATAGCCAAATGCTTCATTTTGGCCGATCACTGTGAAAGTCTGCCCTGATGAGAGCCATGACGGATAAATAGCACTGAGCGGCAACCAATGATAGACAAATAATCATGTAACAGAAACTAGGAGTTTATGCAGTTGATGCAATTTTCCAGAGTACCATGCCATCCAACACCATTAGACCTAAGCTAAGATGCCGTACGAATAGTATATATTCATATGTTCGGTATATGCAAGCTTCCTCACAGTTAGAATATCTGTTTTGTTCTGTACAAACACTTATTTCATCCCCCCCTCCTCTCTCTCAGTCTTTTGGTTAACAACCTCCACTCTTTTCCGTCTCTCTTGTCCATCAAATCTGCAGCTCTCCTCATTTATTTCTGTTTCACTCCTCCTCTCCCATTTCCAGCTTCCTTCCCTCTGTCAATCACCTCAGTCCACCCTCTTTTCCCCTCTGTTAGGTTTTCTGGTCCCTGCATACTCTTACGGCCCCTGTCTTCATCCCACAGTACCGTTTTATTATCTTTTTTTTAGGGCTGTCAGCATTAACGCGTTAATCGTGATGCGATTAAAGGCCGAGCATAATGCGTTAATTTTTTTTAATCGTATTAATCGCATGCCGCCATTCATTAATTTATTTTCACTTCACTCGGCTTTGCGTTGTGCCTAACAGGCTACTATTTTGCCGTACTTCCTCGTAACACATCCTGCTGCTGCAGGAATAGCAACGTGGATTTCGGTGCCTCATTCCGGTGCCACTGATATGTCTGCTCTTCTCTCTGATGCTCTGAAACGTTACAGACGTTACAGGCAACAGAAACACCGCTGCACGTGACGCTAGTTAACACTATACTCGACAGCAGCTAACGTTAGCCTACCGCTAGCTAGTAGCTGGATTAAACACGGTTACAATGCTGACAGCTAACGCTAAACGGTGTAAAGTTTGTCTGTATTTCACTGTAGAGGATTCCGACACCGGGATGTAACAATCTGCAGCTGCTGTTGTCGGAAAAGCACAGACGGTGCGTTCAATGAAACTGGTAATTTACAGCCTCTTGGTGTATTCAAAGTTGTTGTTGTTAAATGCCCTTTTCCCATCTGGTGGTTGTTTTTGTCATTCAACAGCTATTTACTAGTGAAATAAGTTATTGTTATAGTGATTACATTATTATTAAACATTTAATTTTGACGATATGGCCTTAGCAATAAACAAGCCATTCTTTAATGTCACCAACTGTTTAGTACCCTTCTTTTTTTTTTTTTTTACTTTCTTAAAAAGTATCGGTTCAGGCACCGGTACCGTTTTAAAAGTACCGCTTTAGCACCGGTATCCAAACCAAACAATACCCAACCCTAATATTGACTCTAGATTCAAATGTGTGACTAGATTAAATATATAATAAACAAATACAAATCTTAAAATCAAGTTCATAAAGTCACTTTCTTTGCATTAATTTGATTCCCAATCAAGATACACTGGTAATAATTGCTTTCCATTGTTAATATGTACTTAAAACAGTTATGAAATGCAAAATAATAGAATTTGAATCATGTGATAAACTATAGAAATTCAACGATTAATCGCGATCAAGAAAATGTAATCGTTTGACAGCCCTACTTTTTTTCCTTCCCTGTTTGGTCTTTACTGTCACTCTTTTATAACCTTACGGTTATTGTCTTCAATCTCCCCTCTTTTATTACATTTGGCAATCACATTTTTTATCTATCCCTCTATCCATCATCTGCCATGTCTATCACTTCTTTTTATCTTTTTACCCTCTGTCCACCTTCCTAGGTTTTCCTTTATCCTTTACCTCTGTAATTCTCAGTCTTTTCCTTTGCATTTATTTCTTGCCCTCCATCTTCTATCCTTTACTATCTCTGTATCCACCCCTCCATCATTCTCCAACTTAATACCAACTTGTATCTCATTTTTCTCTTTTGTTGTCTCCCTTTTTTTCTTTCTATGCTCCAATTGGTTTACTCATATTTATTCACACCTAAGAAGGCTTCCTTCATTTACCCATCCACCTGACATGGCTCTCACTCCCTCTTCTATCCTCTCACTATCCTTACATATCCCTCTCTCCTTTATTCTACTTTACCTCATGTCTTTTCTTCCCTTATCTCTCTGCTTCCCCATCATGGCTAAGCTGCCGTTCCTCCTTTCTTCCCCTTTTCTCACTCATCTTTCTAAATTTTCCTTGAAATCATTATTCTGTCCGTGCCTTCTCCTTGCTCTCCCTCCTCTCTCTTTTTTTTCTTCCTTTTCTTACTTTCTGCCTGCTCCAGTGTCTAACTCCTGAGCTTGTTAGTCCCCCTACTGAGGCAATCACAGGGCAGCTAGCAGGTAGACAGAGGGGATCTAACAGTCTGACACTTAGAGTGCTAATTAACCTCAGGATCACTGTGGCCAAGCAGCTGAAAGAGGGATACAGGGAGGAATTGGGGGATGGAGAACGAGGGAGAGAAAGAAGAGAAAAGGGCGGCTAGGATTGAATGGAGGGTGGGTGAGGAAGAGATGGAGGGTAGAGAACAGAGGAGGCAGCAGGAGATGTGTGAAGGAAGAGACACCGGGGATAAAGAGGAGAAAAGAAGAGAGAAAGAGAGAGACCAGTGAAGATTAATTACAGACTGAGGAGGTAGGGGTTTGGATGGATAGACCAAGAAAGAGATGGAGGAAGAAAGATCAGGCCTGAAGACAGATTGAGGGGGATACAAATGGGCAGTGGAAAGACAGGGAAAGAGACTATTTGGGGATAGGATGTTGCTAGTAACGGTCCAGGCAAGTTAGCCTTGTGGTTCAGCAAAGGGCATTTTTAAAATTCATGATCACCTTGACCTATTGCATGCCTTATTGATTCATCAGTAAACTAAGCTAATAAATAAAAATGAAAGAGGACACTAGCAAGCAAAGCCGTGCAGATTGGATTATCACCAGACCGAAGCATTTGAGAAGCAGTTTTTGGAATTATTTTGGGTTCTACACCGTCGGTGGCAAAGGTTCCAACAAATACAAGCATGTGTGTTGACTTTGGCAAAAAGCAGCTGCCTTAAGGCCGTTTTATGGTCGTGCGTAAACTCCACGCTGTAGCTACGGCGTCGATCTTATGGCGTCGTGACCCTTTCGGAGTTCTGTGGTTTCCGGAGGGTCAATCGCGAAACTCTTTGTTTACTTGTGCGTTGGTGTGTGCCTCGAGTCAGCGTGTGTGTGTGTGGGGGGGGAGTGGGTGATAGAGCGAGGGAGAAAGTAAGAGAGTGACGGCAATTGTCTTCGGAGCAAGTTGGGACTCTAGAGTCATAGTGAGAGAAACAAAGCGTCTCCTCTGTGCTTTCTGACCACGGTTGGAAATCTGTAGCAGGAAAAGTTAACCCTCTCCTTGATTTCATGTTGTTTATGGAGAAGGAGAACCAAGAAATGAGTTGGGGGAAATGCAACGCTACGAAGCCACGGCTGCGACGTGTAGTTACCATTTTCGAGAGGTGCACGTCAGGCTACGGCGTAGGGTCCGGGGTAGACGCAGAGTGGTCTGCGGGAGTACGCTGTCGATTCTACGCGCAACCATAAAACGGCCTTTACTCTACAGCACAACGACAACAAATGTGAGGACTCACCTGCTAGCTTGCCACCCAAGTTCACTCTAGTGTACATCCTGATCTGATTGTACGCCACACTTGTCCTCAAGACCTTTCCTAGAAGCTCGTGAAAGGCCTTAACCAGTAAATAGCACAATTTATACAAGGATAATGACAGAACTGGAGCCATGATATAGAACTCCAAGTCCCACCACAATCTCAAGACACGGTGCAGTTGTTCGACATCACATGGAAAAATACAGACTATACTGAAGGTTAAGACACTGTGATCATCGACAGATAGACATGGCTGGGGTTTATTAGGCTACAGTATATGGGTTGCATTTAAATAATGCGTTAAATTGAATACATATTTCCTAATAAATTCGATAACAACCATCTGAGATGGAGGATGGTTGAGTGGAAAATTAAAAGAGATCAGTGCAACATGGGATGATAGATAAGGCAGAAAAAGGGGGATGGATATTTGGATGTGAGTGAAATGGAAAAAATAAAAGATAAGATGTTATTGGGAATTCAGGCCTTTGTTTAGTTATGAAACCTATAAAAACATTAATATGATGCAGATAGTAATAAAAATGAACATTCACCTGACAATGGCAACATTTGGGTTCATTAAATACAAGTGTTCACATTACATTTGTGCAAAAAAAGTAGTTCTCTAGCACAGTGGTATCCAAAATACCTGCAGGAGCAGCCACTGTAATGAAACTTTCCTCACCAACAAACAATATGAGATCAGTGCCTTATGAAAAAGGGGCAAAATTATTAAGAGTATTACAAATGCAATAACTATGACAGGAATATGAGACATTGAGGAAAACATTGCAAATGTGTTTGAATTGAGTTCTAAGAACCAGAGGCAGGGGAGAGGAGGAGAAGCCTTTGGAGGGAATGAAGGAGAGAAGATATTAGAGGGAAGACTAAGAAAAGAGGAAGAGACTTGAAGCTCCTATTAACAAGCGACAAAACGAGGGAGGTGTGTCGCTATGTTTTCATTAACGGCTTGGTTCGATGCCTTTTATTATGCATTTGCATGCATTAGGCAAAGGATTCAGGCCTTAGCTTCCAGCTTCTGTAACATTCATGAAATGTTAAGATAGCTTTGGCTCAATCTTTGCACTATGGCCATGGCTTTACTCTGGCCTTTTGCTCAGACCTTTTACAAAACAGGTAATTCCCTGGCTCACAGGGAGCAATACTTTTGAAGCCTGAAGTGGCCTTGCAGTATAATTAGCAGCAAAAACAGCTTGGACCTTGTGAAAATCAAAGATGTGTTCAACCCAGAGGTTGTGGCCACACCCAGCCTCTCTAGTCAGAGCTCTGAGGCAGGAATAAGGGCATAGCCTGGACTTTAATGGAGGAGATTAAAGACATCATTCTTGGTCAAGTTTAATCATTCTCCTGTGCATGCATGTGTGAGCGCACTGCATTACACTGGCTTTAACTACCACTGTGCATGTGTGTGTGTGTGCTGTGCGTGTGCAGTTTGTCTGTCAGTTTGACCTTTTGTAGTGAGGATGAATTTGCCCTTTTTCCCTTTTATCAATTTATGTTTTAAGATCAGAACTGACTTTGGATTGTTTAATCCCCCCTCCCCCCCCAATTAGTGATGATGCCTCCTTCCCAGAGCCCAGATGTTACCATGACCAATACAAACAAAGACCCAAGTTGTAATTATGTTTTAAGCTAAAGAAATTTGAGACATTTACTCAAGCGACTGCTGTTGTGAGACATCCGTTGGCATGTTGGAATATGTGAGCACAAGGTCTTGACATAATGTCACTTAGCTCAATCTTACATAATTACAATTAAGTGCATGTTGTCTGTTGTCTAGCATTCCTAGTGTCAAATAGTCCTGACTTAAAATCATAATTTTATGGCTCCCATGTGCTTTTAACAAGCCAGCTAATTAAGCCACCCACCATCCACACCACTAATGAATAATGAAATAGCTGCCATGTCAGGTTGACCCAAGTAGTGAGTCATTGTTGGAGTCTCCAGTGCCCCTGCACTGCAGCTTGCCCTTCGATGATGGATGTGTCGGCGTTAGGTCCATCGCCAGGCTCAAAGATCCCCCAAATGAATGGACTCTGTTAACTGATGCATTAATAACCCTGGTTAAATTGAGGATTTGATCAGAGACGATGCGGCAGAGATGGAGAGATAATTAATGCTACCTGTCAAAGAGTGTGTTCCAGCCAAGCTTGATTAACCACATTTAATCATAAAGGAGCAAGAGTTCCTAATTCAGATTTTTTTTTTTTTTTATTGGTTAAAACGTCAGCACTTAAATGTTATATGTGACACTGTTCTTTCAGACACGACAGGCAGAAAAGATGGCCTCCCAAGTAACATTCTGCTATTTATTTTTCATGACATTGCCAAGCTTTCTCAGTCCTACTCAGTGAAAGCTGTCGTGTTTGTCATGATTAGACGCCCCCTCTCCCATCCTGTCCCATTTCCCCCTTAGCCTTTTGCTGAGGGTGAAAGCCATTTGACAGTGACTGCCTCGGCTCTTCGTGTTCCTCGGTCTTGTCACCTGGAAGGAGAAGTCATTGCAGAATTTAATATTTTAGCCAAGTTGCCTGGATGACATGTTTTTCAGTTGTTTGCCTTCAAACTTCAAGGACTACATCACATTTTTTTTTTTTCAAGCTTTAGTGAAATATTTGAGCCAAACCTTGTGTGAGGCTACATACTTGCACACACACATTCAGTTGTATGCAGCACATAATGCTTGTGTTACACTATACTTTTGAAGTACAACCTTCAGCTGTGAAAATGCTAGACAAATGCAGGATATGCGGTATAAAAGAGAAGGGACTAATGAAGGATGAATGCTAAAGGTGTTTTGTATGCATTGGTCTCTAATATAGCTTCACTTGTTCCTGTAAAGCCATGTATTACATAACACACTGAATGTGTGTAAGTAGGCAGGGGCCAAACAAAGTGCAACACCTGAAATAACCGTAAATGCGCCGCTCTCACTAAATAAGAGATCATAAAATGTTTCAACCGTGCTGAGAGCTACTCACTTCACCTCAGCTACTGTTTGGGTTTTATTATTAAGCAGTGCATCAGTTCAGCATTATCTTGCTGCTAAGTTAAGTGCAGTCTAATTTAGAAAAAGTGTCAGAGAAAGAAGCGGTTACATTAGACACATGTTCTCTATCTGCAGCTTAATGGTGTTAGAATAGAGGCCAAGTTACCTTACATTTTCAAATAAATGTTCTAATATCAGTTAACTATAGCGGAAAGTAACAATTATTTTCATTGTCGATTCATCTTTTAATTATTTTCTCAACTGTTTGACCTACACAATTTCATGAAATGGTCTAAAATCCCAATTTCCTATATCACGTTGACAGTCCAAAACCCAAATATTTTCAGTTTTACATCATAGACAACTTTGGAAACCAGCAAATATTAACATTTGAGAAGCTGAAATCAGAGAATTTTGGCATGTATCCTTTAGAAATGACTCAAAAGGATTAATTGATTATCAAAATTGCTGCTGATTACATTTCTGGCCTTTGACTGATTGTACACTAATATATATAATTTAGCTTACACTCTTACTGAGGGACATTATGAGAAGATAACTTCAATTGATAGATCAGCAAAATTGCCCAAGTGCTTAAAGTCGAGCCACAGTTTACATGAGGGTTAATGCCCGACAAGGTGACCATTGTCCGGTATTGATGGACGACGGCGAGGCGTGAACCGTCCGACGCGCAGCGCCTGAAGGTTTGACTAATACCTGGAACAATCATTCCCATTCTGTAAGGTTCTTATGCAATGCAAATGTTGTTCACTCCTCCAGGAAATAGGATGGACCTTAGATACGACTTGCCACCCTTAGCAACGGGAGATATTTAAAGTCTGCTCAGCTCGTAGAACCCTTCAGCTCAGCTACGAGCCAGAAAGCTAACGCTATGCTAGCAAGATTCAAAGTCATTAACATTGTGTACAGTTGGCAATCAGTAAAAATAAATAAAAAAAAAACAAGACAAGCTAGCTATCCAGCCATGTCATTGTCCCCAAAATAATATAACGACTTTTACGAACAATGTTATCAGCGATGTGTAACGTTACTGTCGGCCGCAGCCTGAAGTAGCGACCTGAACCATGAACGGGATGTGAGATGGCGTTATTCACTGTAAAACAGTCAGTTCAGAGGGGCACTAAAACTTACTTCTTGCAGCTTGTGTGTTAGCGCCATACTTTGGTGTTCAGAGGACGAGGCACTAAAGCCTGGAAATAACAGATTCACATTTCCTTTTTGTTTTAATGTAGCATAGTGTGTCAGTTTCACCGGAACTCCTTTAGTAGGTGTCCTACAACACTTTTTTATGGACACCCTGCAGCCAATCAGAATCGAGTATTCACACAGACTATGGTATAATGTACGTTAACCAAAATATACCAAAGAGTGTGGACGCCAGGAAGAAGCACTTTTACAGTAGTGACAGGATCCAATTGAAATAAACAACAGTGATTAATCTATGACAGGAAGCTGCACAAAAAGAAATGGCTTTAAGATGTGTTGTGTAAGTGGTGGATATTAATAGAGAAAGTAGAAAAGGTTGGAAAGTGCATGTAATTGTCAGGGTAGAGCAAGTGCAGTATGTCATTAAGAGCTATCTTAGGATAGAAGATCTGACAATACAATGACTGTCCTATATTGTAGTTTCAAAACAATTCGTTTTAATCAAAACTTCTATTCTTGTGCCGCTCTCATGCATCAATGCACAGCCTACGTGATTCCTCGCTGTCCTTTTTGTGTTCACTGCAGGCGTTTTTTAAATTAGGGCTGTTTTATAGCTCCTCTGCTTATTGGGGTCTGGGCTCCTAAACAACAGTTGTAAATGGCTAACGAGCGAGGGCAACTGACAGACAGGGAGTTAGATTGATGGATGCTGCCAAAACAAAGCTGGCCTTGAGCTTTACGTGATCTTCCAATCCATTCATCACTCAGTTCAACACAACATCCACCCTGCCTTCTAATGTCCTCTTGCTCTTCTATTCTTTCTCAAAAAAAGAAAAAGTTTGACACTCACTTTGACAATATTGAGTATTTAAAAGAAATGTCTGTGACATGTTTGCTTGTAAGTTCAAAAGAGGTGTATATGGCGGCTTACACCAATGTTGAAATGATGAATGGTGGCTGAAGGGTGTCTGTAGCCGTCCATTGCTGCTATATAAATATCTTTCAGTAATCAGTGTAATATAGCGGTTTAATATGATTATTTGCCTGCCATAATAGAGTGTGAAAAATGTGCACTGCGTTTGATATTGAGAAAATGGGGCACTTGTTTTATGGCACGTATTCTAATTTTGCTCCACTGTTTCAATTTCAAGAGAGAACTCTCTGCAGTAGGAATTTAAGACATATACCAGGTAAATGCCTTTGTATTTATCTCTATTGACATTGCAAATTTATAAAGTATGCGAACAAAAGACAGATGATAAAAACAGAAGGGGGAAAACCTTGAGGGGAAACAAAAAGGCAAAAGAGATACGCTCCCAGGGTCTTGGACAAAGTGGGATCCACTCGAGAAGAAAATAACGTAGGTGGAGATTAGAGCCATTCTTCACCCCATTCCTTTTACAGCCAGAATACGACACTCTCCCTGACAGCACAGCTGCACACATGGGATCTGAGGGAGGACCCAGCTGGATGTGACACGGGTGCATTATCACACATTCTGACAGTGTGCAAAATCATTTAACTCAAGGTGGATTGTAGGTGCCCCTATCTGCTTGCTGTCTTTTGCTGACATTAAAATGAAACCCGTTTGTAGAAATGCAGATAGAGCAGTCCCCTATGTTTCAGGAGGGAGTCAGGTCTGTTACGACAAAGAGGCCAGAATCCAACCAGCTACAAATGGCTCACAGAGATAAGAGGTTGGATATTGGAAGGAAGCTCCATGTGATTCCCACCGCTCTTACCTAGATATAATGCTGTGGTCCCCAGTAGATAAGAAAAAATATTTTGGTGGAAATGATAGTCCTGTTGGAGGAGGGGTGCCAAGAAGAATGGCTGTTCCCCTGCAATATGACAGTTTTTGACAGCTTTAGACACTGGCAGAGAGAGCCTATGGGATGGATTAAGAGTAGGTAGTAGTGGCAACCACCGCTGACCCAAACCTGAAGGGTGTTACGGTCAAACTTCAAAACAGGTTATTAGTGTTGTCTGTGGACACCTGCTCCTGACTAAAGACTGCAGTTGTCTCAGAATCAGAATCAGAATCAGAAAGGGCTTTATTGCCAAGTATGTTGCACATACAAGGAATTTGTCATGGTGCTGTTGGTGCATGCCACACATTCAAATATAAGAAGGATAAAAAAGAATATAAACAATATAAATATAAACATATACACACAGAATGTATTAATAACGTTAAAAATTAAGTAAATAAATAGTAAAATAAGTAAGTTAAATAGTAGTAGAAAGGAATGCTACAGCAGAGTAGGTGCAGTGGCATGAGGAGCCAGAGGTGGGGTGTGGAGAGAGTCAGGGTGGTTTTCGGGCCTTGTTGATAAGACTAGTGGCGGAGGGGAAAAAACTGTTCATGTGGCGTGTGGTTGTGGTCCTGATGGACCTCAGCCTCCTGCCAGAGGGGAGTGGCTCAAAGAGTTTGTGTCCGGGGTGGGAGGGATCGGCCACAATCTTTCCAGCACGCTTCAGAGTCCTGGTGGCGTAAAGGTTCTGGAGTGGCGGCAGATTGCAGCCAATCACCTTCTCTGCAGACCGAATGACACGCTGCAGTCTGCCCTTGTCCTTGGCCGTGCTAGCAGCGTACCAGATGGTGATGGAGGATGTGAGGATGGACTCAATGATGGCTGTGTAGAAGTGCACCATCATTGTCTTTGGCAGGTTGAATTTCTTCAGCTGCCGCAGGAAGTACATCCTCTGTTGTGCTTTCTTGACGAGGGAGCTGATGTTCAGCTCCCACTTGAGGTCCTGGGAGATGATAGTTCCCAGGAAGCGGAAAGACTCCACAGTGTCAATTGTGGAGCCACAGAGGGTGATGGGGGCAGGTGGGGCTGGGTTCTTCCTGAAGTCCACAACCATCTCCACTGTCTTTAGAGCGTTGAGCTCTAGGTTGTTTTGCTTGCACCACTTCACCAGGTGGTCAGCCTCCGACCTGTAGGCGGACTCATCCCCATCAGAGATGAGTCCGATGAGGGAGGTGTCGTCCGCAAACTTCAGAAGCTTGACGGACTGGTGACTGGAGGTGCAGCTGTTAGTGTACAGGGAGAAGAGCAGAGGAGAAAGAATGCAGCCCTGGGGGGATCCGGTGCTGATGGACTGTGAGTCGGAGACGTGTTTCCCCAGCTTCACATGCTGCTTCCTGTCAGACAGGAAGTCAGTGATCCACCTGCAGGTGGAGTCAGGCACACCAAGCTGGGAGAGCTTCTCCTGAAGCAGAGCCGGGATGATGGTGTTAAAGGCAGAGCTGAAGTCCACAAACAGGATCCTGGCGTAGGTTCCTGCGGAGTCCAGGTGCCGGAGGATGTAGTGGAGGGCCAGGTTGACTGCATCGTCTACAGACCTGTTGGCTCTGTAGGCAAACTGCAGGGGGTCCAGGAGGGGGTCGGTGATGGCTTTGAGGTGTGAAAGCACAAGGCGCTCAAAGGACTTCATAACCACAGAGGTCAGGGCAACGGGTCTGAAGTCATTAAGTCCTGTGGTCCTTGGCTTCTTGGGAACAGGGATGATTGTTGAGGACTTGAAGCAGGCTGGCACGTGACATGTCTCCAGTGAGGTGTTGAAAATGTCTGTGAACACTGGAGACAGTTGATCAGCACAGTGCTTCAAGCTTGATGGGGAGACAGCATCCGGTCCAGCAGCTTTCCTTGGATTCTGTCTTCTAAAGAGTCTGTTGACGTCCCTCTCGTGGATGGAGAGAGTCGTCACTGAGGTGGGAGGGGAGGTGGAGGGGACCGTTAAGGAGGGCATTGATGGGGGGGCCCAGGACCCTGTTGAGGTGGGGGAGGTGGAGGTGATGCACAGTGGCTGTAGCTGTAGGGAGGTGTCGTGGGGGATGGTGTCAGGACTGTCCTTTTGTCTTTCAAATCGACAGTAGAACTCGTTCAGGTCGTTGGCTAGGTGTCGGTCATTGAAGGAGTGGGGGGGTTTAGGCTTGTAGTCTCATATGTTGAAATAAGAAAGCACATATCACACATTTCACTGGAATTGCACCTCATACGATTTCATGTGACATATAAAATTCATTAGGGACTATAATTTAGATTTTTATCCTGACCGATAGCCGACCCTCGTTAACCTATCATTAACTGTTTAACCTACAAGCAGGCAACTGAGTCCCAGTTCACCCTTTTGGGAGGCTGAGACATTTCCACATTCAGTGTCTGCAGACAGCTGCGACTCGTACCGGTCGCACAGCCTCGATGTTGCGTGCATGCATTGTCATGGAAACATGCAGACAGTTTCTTAGTTATAAAACCGCTTGAACTTAGCAGAAACCATGCAACTAATATTGTTTTCAACTGTTTAACTGATAGTATTAATAGTCAAAATTCTTATTGTTGGTTAAACGGTTAATTATTAACATCCCTAAAATTGATTTATTGATCAGTGTAAAGCTGCTAACATGGACATTTTAGCTCAGTTCAAAATGGTAAAGCCCCATTAGTCAAATTTCAGACAATGTTCCTGTTCTCCTCCTCCCTCTTTCCCCTCCTCTCTGGAGTGCATTAACTGTAAATCGAGGTAATTCAGGCTGCCCTTTAGAGAGATGCGCCGGTAAAGTCCTCATCTCTTGTATGTTTTCATTTTATGTGTAAATAAAATCGGAGCATGCTCACATTGTAATTTGTAAGTAGCTCTCAGCATTTGAATGTATTAGGCTGCAAGGTGTTACACGAGAGTTGTCAACCACAGACACTGCTGGGGTTTCTGGGAAAGCTGACTAGCCTAGAAGAAGACTAGCAGTAGGGGGATTACTCTTTATGGTACTTAATAATAGTAATTAGAATTGAAAATAGAAGATTTTGTTGAGATATAGCCCCAATTAAGCTATGATTTGAAAACAATAAAATTGGTGTGAACACCAGCATACTCTCTCCTCTCCCTTGTGGCACCCGAAGCTACAACATTATACCCAGGGTGACAACGGCAGGCTTAATTAGTGGAAGAAATATGCATATGACCTTGTGTGCAGTGTTTATACACATAGTTGACTTGTAGTAAATGAATGGCCTTTTTATTATTTTAGGAGCTCTGAAGTAGGGGTGCAAGATATATTGACTCAATATCATTATCGCAATATCACGTTGCGCAATATTATATCTAGGGGTGCAAGATATATAAACTCAATATCGTTATATATATCAAAAGTGTTGTAATAAGTATGCAATATTTAGTTTATTTTGTGGAGCGCTGTGTCCTGTCAGTTGGCTGTGTGGCTTAGTTGTGTTTGATTTAGAGTCCGCTTGAAACGCTATAATGATCATCATCTCATTGGCCAGTTACCGTGCCACTTCCACATGTTAGTGCACGTCAGCGCACGGGTCCACTACGTGACAAACCCTATGGAGCGTACCACATGTGTGCATATTTCGACAGAGTTACAGTGTAAGTGAAGATAGAATAGATAGAGACAACAAAATGGAATGAATCAGAGAAGCGAAAGAAAAGTTGTGTCCTGTTCTCTTTATTTATTTTATACTGTCCAACCAGTAAAACATGTCCTGTTCTGTAGACATGGTCCTTATTTGTTTATTCATCTTGGACCAGTCCAATATGACTTTATGAAAATAAACCTTGTGTTGTAAGAAAACTTGTTTAATTTGTTATGAATCTATTTTGATGCGTTTTCCGATAACTTTTGTAATTTTACATATGTTTAAAAATATCGAAATTAATATCGATATCGCAATATTCATAATCAGTATCACAATATCACATTTTGTCAATATCGTGCAACCCTACTCTGAAGGCAACATTTATGGCTGTCACACATTTTGTGCAATTCCACATCAATCTGTAATCAGGTTACAGAATTGTTGTTCAACATCAGTGACACAAGGATTATTTCACTTGCTTTCAAATTCCACCGTCTCATCCAGGGGTTGTTTCAGAATAAAAATTCCCTTTCAGTTGGAGGTTCAAATCATTCACAATCAACAAATCCTACTTGGCTGCGCTGTGATGGAGACCACGCAACAAGTGTGTGTATCAGCAATAAAGTCCGGTCAAATATGTAGTACTGAGTGAGCTTGAGCCTCCAATCTTCTCCCAGAAAATGAACGTTCATTTTCTAAAATTGTATCAATTTGTTTCTGTGTTCACAGAGGCGTTTTATTTTTTTTTTATTTTAGGCACCTCTGCTATAAAACAGAGTGGAAGACCATTGTAGCTAAAGAGAGAGAATTGAGTCATATGTTACTTTGTCTTTTCCTCATGTGATCTGCTTTATTTAATGGGAATAAAGATCGAGTTGTTATTTAATAATTAGGGGTGCACCGATCCGATATTAAGATCAGATATCGGTCTCGATATTGACAAAATAGCTGGATCGGGGATCGGAAAAATTAACAGCTCCACGGGCCGATCCAGTTAGTTAGTTTTTTCCCCTCTGTCGCACATGTGTCGCATGCTGGAAGAGTTGAGTGTACAAATAAATAAGAATTCAATACATTACATCTGTTTTTTTGTCTTAGTTAGGAAAGTAATGTTTAGTTAGGAAGGTCTGGTGCCTTTTAGTCTCTTCCACATGGTGGAAGGAAGGTATAAGGTAGAAGGTATGCAGTGTATTACTAATTCAACAACGGTATCGGATTGGTATCAACAGATACACGAAGCCCAGGCATCGGTATCGGGACTGAAAAAGTCGGATCGGTGCATCTCTATTAATAATAAACTGTAAAGGTGTGTGATACCCTTTGATTTGGCTCTTTTCCCAGGATAGCCTGTTTGCTTTTTTATTTTTATTTTTATTTTTAAGAAGAATGCAAGTCTTCACCTGTGTAATTCTAATTAGTTTTGCAAACCATTTGATACAAACACTGTAGGAAAAGAGATTAAACGAAACACAATCTGTGCTGGTGGTACAGAAACCCCCAAGGAGCTCAAACGGACCTATGACAGAGAATGGTATATAATAGGCCTGCACGATTTGGGGAAAAATATGGATCACGATTTTTTTTAGCTTAGAATTGATATCACAATTCTCTGCCACAATTCTTTTTCTCACGAAGTGTAATGTTTATCGCACACATGAACCATGACAAAACAAAACAAATTGGCAGTACCAAACATAGATTTTTTTTGGCACCTATAGCACATTGATCATCACCACAAGCCTGGAAACACAGAGGCTACAATGAAGAGAAGGGAGAGCTTTAAAACCTTTTTTATATAGTCTATGTTTAAAACTCACAGAAGAAAGTAGTAGAGTTTGTGATGCAGTCGGCTCGTAAAATTAGAAGTCATTAAAAAAAAAATCTAAGTTATTTAAAAAGTAAATCGTGAACAGACTGAATCGATATCGCGATTTTGTAACGATTATTCGTGCAGGCCTAGTATATAACCAACAGAATATCCATATAAAAACACAACAAATTGTTTGTTTTATCCAATGTGATGTTTTTTTTTTCCTGTGCTCTTTTGTTTTCCCAGAATGCCGAAGTGTCTGTGTTTGAGGTCAACATTCGTTTCATTGGAGGACTGCTGGCCGCCTACTACCTCTCTGGACAGGAAGTAAGTACTTGTCTGGAATAATATATTTCTCATTTATGTATCGAAGAGAAGACATCAGTAACAGTGTTGAGTGTTTCATGAAAACGAGAAATACCTACAAATGATCATGTTACATTGGTGACCGCTACTTTAAGCTAGTGCAGCTCTCCTTTGGTTTAAAACTGCATTTAAGATTGAACACACAACGTTTGTCTTGGCATTGAAAAGAACTCATTAGTCGTTATACAGCTTCATTTCACACTAGTGAAGCAGAATATATAACAGCAAGTATGTTCTTGCCTGTCACGCTTTATTAAATAAAAAAGCTATTTAGAAATTGCAGACTTGAACAGTGTTTCCTAGGAAACAGGAATATTTTGACAAAGGGGAAAAAGTTTGTCTTGATTAATTAAGAGAGGAATGAATAATGATATAGGTTTGGCCCGAAGTTCAAAAGAGGCTATGGATTTTTGTTGTCTACCTATTCAGGGTTTTCCTGACGAAGATGAGAGAACAAATGCACATACATAATTAATTTACAGTTTGATTTTTGTGGACAGTCTTCTTCATTCTCGGAAAAGCTCCAGTGTTGTATTTCCTTTTTTTTTATTTAAAAATCAGAAGCAAAGGTGAATAACCGCTTAATAAATGTTCTCCTCGTCAGGTGATAACAAAGCAGAGAACTTATTAGCCATATGTGAGTTGAGAAAAAGCAATACAAATCTATAAAAAAGCTGATCTAATCTACAAGTTTGGCTTACTCCCACGAATAAAGCTTCAGAGGTTTCAGAAAATACCCATTCATTTTTGCCCGACCACGCTGAGTGATGCAAAGGTCGTGCGTTGGCTTTTTGAAACTGATGAACAGAGATTTTAAATCACTCTGAATAACAGTATAGGCTAAAGTGCCTTACAAGTAAAACTTAAAGTCACTCTTACACTCTTTCCCTCCAATCCCCTTGCTCGATTCCTGCTCCTCCTCCTCCTCCCCCCACCCCAAAAAAAGTATAATCGAAATCAAACTCAGTCATTCATCAGAGCCCACTCAAACGATAATAGAAGCAGTGTGTGGTGGGAAAGGAGGGAGATGGAGCATGGAAGGGCCCAGAGGAGAGACTGTGATGGAGGGAGCGGAGGAGAGGGTGGAGGAACAACTGGGACGGGACCGTGAGGATGAGCGGAGGGTGTGTGAAGGTGATGCTTACAGATAAAGAGATGGGAGTGGAGAATGAGGATGATGAATGGCCTAGGGGGGAGAAAAGCGAGTGAGACTCATTCTTCACTCTCATTGGACATGTCCTTGAGCAAGGCACTTAACCCCTCAACGTTACTGGAAAGCTCCCTGGGGGAAATAGTGTGAATTGTGTGTAACTGCAGGAATATGAAGCAGTGCCCACATCCCCGCAGAGATAGTTTATCAGCATATTTCCCAGTTGGATGTTAGCAGGTCGATAGGGATGGGGTTGTGTTTGAGGAAGGGAGGGGCTGAGTTGCAAAGAGAGGGGAGGAAGTGTTGTGTAGAGCAAACAAGAGAAGAGAAGAAACAGAGCTGAATTAAGACATGCCCAAGACTACTGAGAGATGAGCCCGATGACATGAAAGGGAAATGAAGAGAGAAGTGAAACAGACGTCACAAAGGAAGAAAGATTGAGGGACACAAAAACAGAATTTAACAGATGTAGAGTTAGATGGGATGCATGGTAAAAGGAAAGAAAAAAAAAAAAGACAAAAAATACATGGATCAAAATACTAATGGAGCTACTTTTATATATTTTTTTTTACATCTTGTACAACCGGGAGCCAAAACTGTTAATAATTAAGCATAACGATTGGATCATTTTTCCCTGCTGTAGCTTTTTCTATCTCTCCAGAACTTTAATGAGTTATTTTTTTACCTGCTTCTGAAAAAAGCAATATCTTTGCTGCTAGTCCTTTCATCCACACTTTTCATTAACTTCAGTGAGAACATAAACATGCACACCAGTGCGTAGATCGTTAAACTGTGCATGCGTCATACTGGTCGTTTTGCTGACCGTTACATGACGCTAGTTGAACCAGAATAAGGGCTGATGTTAACGTGCACAAACACAGAAATGCTGTGCTCCTAAAAGTTGATAAGAGGTTTTATTGTGCGGCTGCAGCCACAGAGAGTCACTGTAGCAGACACCTGTACAGAGTTGCCTAAAACCAAAGCTTGTCCTCCAGGTCTCATGTCCCCCACAGCTTCAGGTCGAGCCTGACTTGTTGTGGGTCTGTGTGATATTATACTGGACCTGACAGGACCAGAGCAGACCTGCTCTCAAGGTTTTTTTCAATAATGTATCCCCTTTAAACAGTTTTTTAAGCCATGTACCCCCTAACCAGCGCAAATAATTTTTGGTAGAAAAAAAAACGTCTATATAAAGAGGAACAATACAGCGATGTCAGCGATAGATTTACTAAACAGCCTTGTACCTGGAAAACATTTAAATGCTAATGGTATATAATGGTAATGGTAAAAAAACTTGGAAAAAGACGGTAGAAAGAAGGAAGTAAGGCAAGAATGGCTCGAAAATAGTAACAAAAACTTCAAAAAATTTCAGAAATAGTAATAAAAACTTTTTAAAAACACAGTAGAAAGAAGGAAGGCGACACTAGGGCGACAAAAGTGACAAAAAAATTCCATAAAGCGACAAACTTCGAAAAAAAGAGACAAAAACTTTGAAGAGAAAAAGAGAGTAGAAAAAAGTAAGGAAGAAAGGCAAGAATAGGTCAAAACAAACGACAAACTTCAAAAAAAGGTGACAAACTTCAAAAACAGCGACAAAAACTTTGAAAAAAGCGAAAAAATTTACCCCCTGCAGTCTTTGGAGGTTTATTGCCAAGGAATTGGACTTGGTGATGATTGGGTGCATAACAATAAACACAGTGCAAAATTATCGAAAATAAGAAGATTTACAATAACATATGGAAACATTTTCAATGTGCGCAGTTGTGGAAGAATGTGCAAATTATTGCCCATGGGATGTAACAGTTTGCAGTATAAGTGCATAGTAAGGATGTGCCTTACTGTAATGCATAATGTCAGGAGTGGTTTAGGATAAGGGTCCTGGCCTTGTTGATGACAGGAGGTTTTGGTCCTGATGGACCAAATCCCCCTGCCAGAGGGAAGAGTTCAAACGGTTTCTGTCCGGGGTGAGAAGGATCGGCTCCAATTTTCCTGCCCACCTCCAGGTCCTGCAGGCGTACAGGTCCTGAAGAGACGGCAGATTGCAGCCAACCACCTTCTCAGCGGAGCGAATGATAGTCTGCCCTTGTCCTTGTCAATGGCAGCAGCGTACCAGATTGTGATGGAGAAGGTGAGGATGGATAGTCTGGCTATCACCAGTCCGAGCTCAATCTTTTAAGATTGAACATTAGTCTGGGGAGTCTGCTCTGTATTTTCTACTGCACAAGAGGCGTGATCAACGGTCATAGTTCACGTGACTCTGTACGCAATTGGATAGTCCTTCAACCAATCAGACCAACGATCCGGGTGACATAGCAGCGACAGTGGCATCAGCGCGTTGCTGCGCTTCGGTGGCCGAATGTAAACAAGAAGCTGCTTGGTCGCTTCTCTATCCTCATCGTGTTAAACCCGCCAATAGTGCGCCAGGTGGATAAGCCAGTTTGCGATTGGTCCCCGCAAAATTGTAACAGAAGCAGGATAGATAAACGTACAGGGTTCCAGCTTGAGCTGCAGGGCGAAATCAAATCGCCGGCAGATCGGGCTGGGTTTACCCAGTGTAGAGGTTGGACTCAATGATGGCGGTGTACAAGTGCACCATCATTGTCTTTGGCAGGTTGAACTTCTTCAGCAGGAAGTACATCCTCTGCTGAGGCTTTTTGATGAGGGAGCTGCTGTTCAATGGAGACGCCATCTATGAATTTCACTGTTGGCCTCTTTATTCATATTTATATGCTGTCTACAGTGTGTGTTTAATTTCCATTGAAATAAAGTGTCACTCTTCCAAGAGTAAACTTCTGTAATATTGAAGTGGGAAAAGGAAAGTTTTTTTTAGTGTAGGACCAGTTTAGATAATTGTAGCCACAATGTTAACCACATTTTCCAGCCAGTATAGAGTTGAATAATTCTTTATGAAGATTTAAAAGAAGTGAAGGCTATGCAGCATTGAATGAGTTTCAAAAATAAGTATGACAGGCTTGTTAGGTTAGGCACAGATATTCAGATCCATATTAGAGCCCGACAGAGCAGTAACCGAGCCTGGCCTGAGTCCGACAAGCATTAAGATATTTATGTCCGAGCCCGACGCAGTTAAAATCATTTTTTTTTTTTCCTCATACTAATGACACATGTACGTTTGTAGGAAGGCAATCGGAAATGTCAACAGATGAGGGCATCAGCGCACACGGGGCAACAAGTGCACGTTAACTCAGGCGCGCACCTACATAATAAGCTGTTTTAAATTTCAAATGTTCAATGCCTTATCGCGCTGATGTGACTGAGCCCGACCCGAACCTCATTTCTAAATATCTGTCCGAACCTGGCCCGGCCCGTCAGGTACCGCTGGGTCCCGATGGGCTCGGTTCGGGTGTCCATCCTCTAATCCATATACAACTCTCATAGAAGCTGCTGTAAATGACAAAACAATGGAAGTGATTAAAGATTGGCGACAGTCTTCTTATTAGACCAACTAATAAAGGACAAACGACGGCAGGGGAATGACCAAATACAAGGAGAAAGAGAGACAGAGGAGGAAAATACAGACGGCGGAATGTGACAGAGACAAACCTAGAAGAACAAAGAGAAAAGTGATTGTGATTCAGAGAATAAGAGTTGGAGATCAGCATTCAGGAGGAGGAGGTGTTGGTTGGGGAGAGTGGAGGTGGAGCAGCAGTGATGGATTGTGTTTACTCCTCTGTCTGTCCGCAGCTTTAATTCTTTTACTCTCCTTCTGCCTCTACCTCTTTTTCTGATGTCCTTACCACCTTCTACTCTCTTTTCACACTTGTGTTCTGCTCTCCTGGCCACCTGTCTGCAGTGTTCATCTCTTCTTTTCACTCATTTCCATGCTGCCACTTCTCCTATTTATTCATTTTTATTGTCTCCCCCTATCTCCCTTCTTCCTGATTTGTCCACCTTGCCCTCTCCTCCTTCCTTTCCTCTTATCTGTGCTTTTTATCTTGGTTCTCTCTCTCTCTCTGTCTCGCTCTCCTTATTCCTATTTTCTCCCTCTTTTCTTTGTTTTTAATAATCTTTCTCCTCATCCCTTTGTTCTTTTGTCCTCTTATGTCCTTCATTTTTCTATTTTGCCTTCTCCTCATTTTCTTCTCCATTGTCATCTGTCCTTTTTATTCATTTTCCTTTCTCTGAATTCCCCTTTTTTATTCTCTCCTCTTTGTTTTTCCCTCTTTATTCCTTTATCTCCAAAGCATTTGTAGACTTTTGCCTAAATTCTTTCCTAATTTGTTTCTTTACTCCATCGGTTTCTCGGCTTTCTGTCTTTTTTCTTCACACTTTTCTCTCTCCCTTTCTCTCTAAATTGCAGCATTTAGTATCTTTCTTTCTAAAAATCCACTCTTCTCAACCCACCCAACCTAATCCTTTTCCTCCTGCTTTCATCTTTTTTCACTTACGTTCCACTTGTCCCTCTTTTGTTTTTTTTCTTTACTTTAGCTCATCTCTTCAGTACATCTCTGCTCTCACACCCTTGCCTTTAATCTTGTACTTCCTGTAATCTTAAAAAACAGTAAATGGCTCTCTTCTTCCCTTACCAGACTTGTTTGGAGCTTCTCATCTCACTGATGTTGCTCTCCTGCTCTGCCCTTTTTTTCCCTTGATAATTCTATTACTGCTTGTCCTTTTCCTTCCTTTGCACTTGTTTGTATATCATGTCCTCTGGTCTTTTACCCCACTGTTACCCCTGTTAGAGTAGCAACCTTTCCATTTCCGGCGTTTTATTTTTTTTTCTTCAAATGTTGCACATGTCGCAAGTCTCTCTGGATAATGTAAATGTAAACTTGAACACTTTAGGATCCTGAAAGCGTAGAAAAAGTACAAAGGTGTAACTATTTGTGATGTTTTTGTTCTGTAATCATACCCTTGTTTTGTGGAGCTAGTCCTCCATTTACTACAAAGCAGCAAGAAGACAAGCTTGATGATAACATGACTGATTTATCTACAAAGTCATCAGCTTCTTTTACTGGCAGGTAGAAAAACTTATCACAAAAGAAAGAAAGAATAACAGCTCCAACACGAAAGAACTCCTTTAATTAAACAGTGTTTTGTCCGCCTTTTTTCTTGCAGCTATTTTGGCGTGTGGCGTCTTTCTTGAGTTTGTTCTGCCAAAACCTGCAGCTCATTAGCCCACTGGTGTGTTTACCTTCCTTTTTTTAATATGCAGAAACGTAGCAGTTGTAGTCACAGTATAGCTACATCTGATTGGTGTTTTCTCTGGTTGTTACAACAAATGGGATGGTAAAGCTCAGAGGACTGTAGGCTTTAGCAGAATGTCCTGTCTGCAGGCAAGTATGCAGGCTACCTGCGTCAGTGAAGTGGATTGTAGTATGGTACTGTACATGTGTTATTCTGGTGTTAGAGAAACGATGGCAGTCAAGTCTCCCGCTCTGCATTATTTAATTTTTTTTCTCCTTAACGATTCATTTTGGGGCTTTTATTGTCTTTATGTGATAGGACAGATTAAGATTAAGTGGGAGAGAGAGGGGGATGACAAGCACCAAAGGGCCACGGTCGGAATTGTACCCGTGGCCGCTGCAGAAAGGACAGAGCCTTGGTACATGGGGCGCACGCTCTACCAGGTGAGCTACCAGGGCGCCCCCCATTTATGCTAAGTTTGGTATCCATTGCTACAACAGGCCATATTTCACTAATGGCATACCTAATTAAATAAATGGTACTTGCAACTAATAAACTACCACTCCAGTATTTTGGGAAATATGCTCGTTTACTGTTTTTCTAATAGTTTGATAAGGAGATGATTATCATTTTAATCTTTGAAGCCAGTACTGTACAGTTAGTGGGCCTTGAGCACGTTATCCTAGCTTAACACAAACTGGAAGCAACTTTGTTCTGTTAGAGCAGTGGTTCCCAACCTTTTTTCCTTACTTATGTCTAAGAAAAGCTGAGCTCCCCCTCCGAAACCGAAGTTGAGGTAACTCGAGATAGAGCTTTACTTTCTTTTTTGATACAGAGGAGTTATCAACACTTTTACGTTTCTCCGCTATGTTTCATTCATAAAATAGTGATGCCGTGGTGGCAGGAAAAACAAGGATGATAGCAGCTAGCAGCTGATCTGATGACAGCGAGGGTCACAAGTTAAGAGGTCACTGAGGTTTGACTTACTAAGTAGCCTGCCTACAATTTTAAGCGAGAACAAAATATATAGTTTTTATACAGACTTTTGTATACATTATATATTCTAGTGTATTATTATTTTTTTTTACCTCACCCTCAAACCAGATAAAGACTTGCGCACCCCCTGTGATCTTTGCCGCCCCCCTGGGAACCACTGTGTTAGAGGTTAAAAAACACTTCACATTACAACAACTCCAAAGTTGTTTTGTTTACAGACTTCATTGCATTATCTGTGTTTAAAACGTTTAGAAACAGAAAATTAGACTTTGTGCTTTAGCAGCTGTTAGCTTGCGCAACACAGCTATTTCTAATAAAACCAGCTCAGACCAGCAGCTCTTGGAATTTGGTGTTGAAAAGGTCCAGATGAGGTGCCATGCCAAAAAGACTGCCCAGTTTAGTTGGCTCAACATACATATGTGAGGAAACATGTTCTCTTGCGAAACTAACCCAGAGCTTTTGATTACCAAGATGACTGACAGACACATCTACAGTATAATGTATTATATATAATATGCAATAAATGAATTACACCTGACAGGATTTCCTTAGTCCAAGGCCCAGCACCAGCTATTTACTTATTTATGATAAATGGCTTACTGCAGATTAAAGTGTACAAAGGAGTATATACTATATTTTTCCTCTATGTGGCCCCAAGTTTTCTTTTTTTCTGCCAAACGTGCATTATGCATGTGAGGAGAGAGGGGAAAAAAAGTTTCTCATTGTTCCTTAAAACAAAAAAAGGAGAGCAACTGGAACCACAATGATGATTTGAGGAAAGGGGAGAAGGTCAGAGGAGCAAGCGGAGCCCTGTAATGTAGGGTCATGAGATGACAGCATCTAAAAGAGAAGCTGCAGACTCCACAGGTATAAACACTACAGCACAACTTTCCTTTGGAAGGATGGAGGGAGGGAAGGAGATAAAGAGATAGGCAGATCATGACAGAAATGGAACAGCAAATGAAGAGGAGGGTGGTAAAGAGAAAGGGGGGCAGAGATAATAGTGATGGGTGAAGGATAAGGATAATCAGAAAAGAAAGAGTAGAGCAGAGAGAAAGACTTCAGGGGCCGAGGAGGGAGGAGAGCATGGGGAAAAAAATGGGAAGCAGAGACGAGGGAGAAAGTTAGTTTGGGGACTGTAAGAGATAAAGGGAAGGCAAATATATACCATAGAGGTGGTGAGAGAGACATGATGACAGAAAGCAAATAGTGAAACAAAAAGTGTGATAAACGGCAAGAAAATAACAGGTGTATTAACACGCCTTTTGTCTCTGCCTCCAAGAATTGTGATTTGAAGCCTCTCTCCGAAGACGAAGATGTTTTTCTCTCGTTCCTTCCCTCAGATTTGTGTCAGTCTCGCTCTTTCATCGTTTCAGTTCTGTCCCTGTATCTCTTTCATTACCCTACACTTTGCCTGTTTTCCCCCTCACTCTCTGTCTGTCTGCACTGTGATATGGAGCTCAGCTGTCTGTTGTCCAGGGATTGATATGACTGCAGACTGCGGTATCTACCCTGGCTCGTCTCTTTGATCTCGCCAGGGAGCATTTGATTCCCTCTCATTTTTTGTCAAACACTGAACCCGTCAAACAAATTCAGGGCATCACACTCCCTCTGACTGACTGCCACTGTGCCGCTGCCCAGCAGGAAGTCAGGGAGACACATGGGATAAAAGGGAAAGAGTAGGGGATTGGCTAGCAGTGCTACATTTTAGAGATGCAACACAAACAAATTTGAGACCGTGCAAACGTGTCAGGAGGTAAATTCTCTGGGGAAAGGAAAGCAGTTCAAATAAATGTAGAATAATTACAAGACTATCACTGGGTCCAACAGCAACACAGGCTTTTCACTCAGGATCTGGCAGGTTTGTGTCTAATGCCAAAGGGTAAACAAATAGACTCCTCATTCACTAGTTTTGAACATTGAGTTGTGGGAGTAGCTGATGCACAAAAATAGAAAGAGCTTGTGTGGTAAGGCTTGGGGAATGAAGGACCTCTGCATTGCTCCCTGACGCTTGCAGCTTGTTAGGACACACTCATTGAGTATAATGAGTGTTCTGGTTCTGTTAAGCCTCACTGGCAATGCTTGCTGTTACAGTGCAGTGTGAAAAAAATGTTTCCAACCATCGATAGGTTGTTAAAAAGGTGAATTGACAGTATTTTGTACAAATACACATGTATATAAGACAGGACATGAGATAGGCAAACCGTAATGTTTTGAGAGTTTCTTGCCAGTAAGAGAGCAGCACATATTGAGGCCACCCCAGTGATTTCTAGCAACAGTCGTCTAGCTTCCCCTGGGAGTCCTTTTCCCCTTTGCAGATATAGCTGTGACGGTGTGCTTAGTAACAGCAGGCAGGCAGGCGCGCGCGCACACACACACACACACACACACACACACACACACACACACACACACACACATACACATACACTGAGTGAACGAGGGATAGCCAAGATGGTGTAACAAACAGGAGAGAAATTTGAATTTCATCACAGGTTTATGAATTCCACTCTGCAAACAAATGGCTTACCATGCCCATACTAACCGGGGAGGCAATTACACGGTATCTATCCAACACAAAATGTAATAGTTTGATTCAACCACGTTGCAAAAGTCACGTAAGGAGAAGAGTTGGAAGGACGGAGGGGACATTCCAAATGAGATTAAGTCAGAGAGGTATGGAGAAGAGACGGAAATGGATGTAGAGTGGGGAGAGGACAGAAAAAGAGTGAGAGATTTTTGTAATGGAAATGACAAGCAGAAAAATGTGGGGAAATGGACCATGCACTGAGAACAGGAAAAAGAAGAGAGAGAGAGTTAAGTTAATGAGGGTAAGATGAGAATGATGTAGAGTGGGACATGAAGGAAAAGATTTATCCGTGGGAATTAATAGTGAACGCGTCGAGATGTACACAGTAGTTCATAAAAAAAAAGTTCCACTTTTCAGTTGCTCAAGAATTGATGGACTTCCCTCCAAAAAACTCCACACCATGTAATTAGAACATCCAATTGCAAGTACTCTAGATGTCCTGCATTTTACTTTAGTGGATGTCCCACATTTTAATTTGAAGTAAAGCTATAGTGCGTAGTTTCTGCCGCCCCCATGAGGAATTCTAAGTAATGATAAAAACATTGTCGGAGCATCCACATGACGCAAGCCTTCGGTGGTTGCGCACCACCCCTCCACCACGCAGTTGCTAGTAGCATTTAACCCGTCAAATCAGTGAGGACACAGAGGATTAAAACAATCATGATGGACTTTTCAGAAGAGGTAATTATCGTGTAATTTATATGTCCTCTTTGTCGCAGCTGAACGCTGCTGTTGTCCTTTCTCAGCTGTGACGTAAAACGCATCACTTGAGCTTCTGCGCCGGACGACACCATTTTGTAAACATTGCCATACTGAGAAATGCAGAGCGTTTTCTGGAGCTTAATTAGCTTTGTATCAACAGATTTGGCAATGGCTTGAATGTAACTGACATTCATTAATATAAAATAGTTGCCCACTATAGCTTAAATGTTTTCTTGCATTGAAAAACGTTCACCTTTTTTTTTTCATATTTAGCTGTCCTCAGTGGTAAAGACAGTAACTTTCAAGAAAGGATAGTCTAGGACTTACTGTATGCAGGACAAGCACACCAGGTGGGTGCAGCAGAACAACGAACCACATATATCCAGAGTTTAAGACGCTTAAGACAGAATAACTCATCAGTCATATCCTTTTCAAGACTTCACAAGTGTACCATTTCCATTAATGCTTAATGTAAAGCTGACAGCAGTCAGTGTGATACGGTTAAATGGCAACAAATGCAGGAATCATAGAGCTAATTTGATGATGGTCCCCATGGCAGCTCATCTTTGTGCCGCCTGCCTTTGATGCAGCTCCACTGGGTGTTAAACAATATGAGCAAATGGATCAGCTGATGGCGAAGTGGCATGACAAAGTAAGGAAATGACACAGTAACCACACACACACGCATACACACACAGCGGGTGACTTAATCCGGTTTCTACTGCTTGCCCTCAGGGCCCTTCTTACTAAGCAGGCGCATTCAGCACATTTCACAGTTTACCCCTTAATCCCTTTAGGAGGCTCCATTACATGTCAACAGTGGCCCACTGCTTACACCAGAGACTGTGTGTGTGTGTGTGTGTGTGTGTGTGTGTGTGTGTGTGTGTGTGTGTGTGTGTGTGTGTGTGTGTGTGTGAGTATTTTATGTATTAACAGATTCTTCATAGCAGTGTGAAAAATGTTGATCTTGTGACATCATTTAGTTCTTTTCACACAGTATATTTATTATGGAGACTTTTCCATCAGGAGAGACTAAGTTAGTGAAATATTATTAGAATCATTAATATTACTTGTACTTATTGTATGGTAGAACATACGTAAATTAGTGTTATATATAGATATTTTGCAAAAGACACCAATAAGGGCTTTATCTTCCCAGAGTTGTTATACATTGTTTGTCATACATTGTTTCTTCAGATGGAGTTAAAGCACACACACACAAAATCTGATTATACAAGCTTAAATACAAGGAACACCTAAAACTCTGCTGACAGGATTGAGTTGGCAGTTCAGGATGTCTATGTATGAACATAATGTGAGCATGCGTTGAGAGAAGATCTACATTTACCTTTTTAAATTCAAAATACAGTACAGTTTACAATTGTCTTCTTGTGTTTGTGTTTTGGTCATTTCTATATGTGACTTTTTGTACTTGCACACACACTCTGTTTATTGTGCTCCTGTCTAGACTCATATCTGTCAGAGCTTTCTTAGCTTTACAGTAATTGCAGTTTCTCCCAGCTGCTCACAGCTTACAAATGATATCCTCATGTGTAATAACTGGATCATTGGCTGAGTTTAGGATGTGTTTGAGTGGCGGATTACAGCTCTCTCTGTCCCTGGGAACGTAACATTGATGTGTCATTTGGCAGACAATTTTCATCCAAAAGCTCCTGACGGGACCATCGCACGCATGTTTTAGCACAGCTGATCCCAACAGGAGTCAAACCCCTCACCCTGGCAGTGTTACCGTCATTCACCATGACGGCCACAACACCAGCCCGTTCCCCCCTCTAACCCCCTCACCCTTCCCTAGCGTACTCTAAATCTGCTGTCTGGGAATTTGGCCCATGGAAACAAACAACCCAGAGGCCTCGGGGCACTACTAATCCGGAAAGAGGGAGAGAATGCAAAAAAGATTAATAGGAAGAAGAGAACGGAAATTAGATGTGATGGGAAGAGTGTTGGACACTGCTAATGGTTGATTAAAGAAAAGAGAGATAGGTGGGAACAGGCAGAAGAGAAATGTAGAAGGAGAAGAAGGGAAAGAGATGTGTATGTAAGTATAAGGACAATGGATGCTGGATTTTTAGAAATTCTATCTTATATTTTGGCTGGATATTCAGTTAACAAACGCATAACAATTTTTGATAAACATCCCTTAAATATGCTTGAGTAATCAAAAATAAGCTTGTCGTCACTCTCTGGTGGACAAACTATGTTAGGGCGACACAGTTTTCAGATTACCGCATATCGGACAACATATACACTTATACGGTACTTCTGTGATTAGTCAAAATTGGCTGATAATATCATCCCAGCCATGTGATGTTTGTGTGTTCTGTGTCAGACCAAATGTGTTGCCTAACCTTGTGTTGTTTCCCAAGTGTGTGTGTGTGTGTGTGTGTGTGTGTGTGTGTGTGTGTGTGTGTGTGTGTGTGTGTGTGTGTGTGTGTGTGTGTGTGTGTGTGTGTGTGTGTGTGTGTGTGTGTGTGTGTGTGTGTGTGTGTGTGTGTGTAAATCCTTCAGTGATCGATTTTGAAGTGTCCTGTGATACATTCTAAAAGGCTGAACACTAAAGCTGTAATGACCTGGAGGGAGAATGATAAAAGTTAGGGAACGCCAGACAACAAACTGTCTGGGCTCATCCTCCCCAAGGATATATACTGTATATATTTTCATTTTTTTTTACCTCAAAGTTCTTAATATCGTAATCCTGTCTTCTTGCTACAATAAATATGATGTCAACAGGGTAGATGCACATGGGCCTTGTGGTTATTCTGCTGCAGTGATTTGGAAATGTGTCGAGGACAATTTACCAGTGGAGCATTGACCAGTTCAGTAGTCATTGGTAGACAAGGACAGACCGTCTAAGGGAAGGTTGAATAACTTTCATTAAATAGAAAAATGCAAAGTTATGATTGGAACTACTGAGTGCCAAATCCCTCCCCAGCCTGTTTGATGGTAGCCCATTATTATTATTATTATTTCTGTAACAAACCTGTAGCTGCAACCAGAATATCAGATTTGGAGTAACATTGAATTTTGAAATATTTCTCCTATTGCAAGTCCTAATGAGACACACTTTTTTTCCTCTCCATTTTTATTCATGTGAATTTTATCAGCTTGAGTTTCTGTTCTAATTACCAACAAAAAGTCTGTTTTGATGCCATACTTTGAGAAATATAAACATGTTTTCTACATTTTTCTATCAGCCATACAAGAACTTTACCTAAATAATGTAGTCGAAAATAAACAAAATATGAATGTAAAGGTAGAGTCTGTGGTTCTAATCCAATATACTTTTTGCCAAATTCAGCAATTATCTCTCCTCCTCATGGTTTGCTAGCTACCCGTTCTGTGTGTGCGCTGGAAGAAAAAAAAATCCTGTGTTCATACACAACCCTGGCTCTATAAATCAGAAACAAACAAGGTGGCTAGGATTTACACAACACTATTCCGTTCATGCATACAACAGGTGAAAGGCCATTGATATATGAAGAGAAAAGCAGTGGGAGGGAGAGGTACGGTAAATCTGGCACATGCTAACGCTCTGAAGGAGGTTTATTTGTTTGGGTGTAGACAAATAGATTAGCAGACTCTACTTTGAAATCAGGATCTATCTGATCAAAGATTAAATAAACATTATAAATCTGACCAGACAATTGATGCCATTTTGGTACTTGACAGTTACTCTGTGCTACAAAAATAATTATTCATGTTTGGTACACATACTCATATCTGCTCATGTCTAACACTGTATACATCTAAAGAGAATCAAGCAATCTAATTTTGATGAGTTTATTCTGTTAGTTTCTCTAAAAGAATACCACTTACCAACAATGCCTGGTTACTTGCAAGGGAGCTGGTTGGTAGTCAAATTTAAAATGTACCTGTATTTATGTGGTGTAGCTTTCAGCATATTGTTGCATATCCTCTAAGGCCCTGTTTACACGAGAACGCTCGCGGGTGAAAACGTAAAAATATTTCATCAGATGTGCCTTTTGTTTTGGACTGTGTTTTTGGGGCCTAAAAACACAAAAAAAGTAAAACCACACTCCAGAGTGGAAATCTTAGAAACGCTCCACCGTTCCCATCTAAAGGGTAAAAACGCAAAAGTCTGCAGCCTCTATTGTTGTGGTGGCTGGCGACCCACCCCATATTTCATTACATAAATCAAAATATAGACTGATTACTTGCCCATGGCCACTCCGGCGTTTGGTATCCACAGCCTGCCTATACTTGGTCAGGATGACTTTCAGCTTTGATGATATCTGACTTTTCACAGATAGCGTCTTTCTTGTGTGGATATGTCGTCCCTCCAGGTACAGGATACTACTGAAGAAATTCGGTCCATATATCTATATATATTTTGACTGGCAGGACTCCCAGTCCACGCCCTGTTGTGCCACCTCCTCGTCTGTCGAGCCAAAATTGTCAGCTTTCATGTTTTGGAACTCGCGCTACTAGGGAGAGGAGAGGGAGAGAGGAGGTGAGGGAGAAGTAGAAGGAAGGTTCTACGCAGGCACGCGGACAAGTGGTGTTGTGTGGCAGTGCTTCACACTACCACCTAGCCGCCTGGTGTGCTACATACTACATTGAATTTCATCACGCAGATTTCCCCCCCAAATGCTCGTCTCGCGGAATAAAAAGTGATAACGCAATGCCACTTTTGTGTTTTCTCTTCAGATTGTTTCCGTCTAAACATCTCTTCGTCTTGTCGTCTCAACACCGGAACAGAGCTGAATTAGCACAAATTGTATGCATTTCTACTGCAGTCAGATTCACTGTGTTCACTCGGAAGGAATCCCTTCACATGGGTAGGCCCTTGTAATGACATTTCGAACATGTTAAGAGGCTAAAAGCACGTTTAAAACGCTAGCAGGAGGATAACACGGTGTAGGCAGCGCCGATTGTTTACGTTTTTCTCACTACTGACAGCACTCCAAATTTACAAACAACAGAGTTACGTGTTGAAATTAACCGGAATTCTCCTTTAAGTCTCTAAAGCTTCATGTACATCATGATTAGTTCAGAGTTAGCTTTTTCCCTAATTTTCGGCATTTCCACTCAGGTTTTTTTAATGCGCAAATTGAAAATGAAATGGATGGAAAGGCACCTATAGTCTTTTTGATCCTCTCTCGCCCCGCTCACTAATATTTCTCCTTTCCAATTCAGGCGCTTCATATCCTCCTCATATGAACGCATTCTCTCTCTCCCTCCCATTGTCTGTGTCTATTTGTTCCATGTTTAACTCCACAGTTTGACCTCCAAGTCCTTTGTAAGATGTCCCACTGGCTGCTTAAGTATTCTACAAACATCAGCATGTGTTATTGCTTGCTTTGCGAGACAGCAGGAATTTTCCATAGATCTGGTCTCTCTATAAAACTGCTAGGCCCTGACAGATTGTGTTGACGAATCAGCCTCCGTCTGCCCCGTGTCTAAGTACTTTCTCTTTGGCTCTGCTTTGCCTGGTTGGTGTCTGCCAGTTGTATAACTCCCTATTTGTACATTTATTCCACTACTGTCTTACAGAATTAAAATCTACATTGCAAAACTGGAAATCGAACATCTTAAAAAGGCGGGGACTGAAAGTCTTGAGCTAAACTTAGCACAAAAAGTAAGGAAATTTGTGTTTGCTAGATTATTTCTCTGTGGTAACAATGCTTTTTGGCAATAAATCTTATACCGTTGGAAAGCCTGTTTAGTTCCCTTTCAAATGGTGCCCCATTTGTAAGGAACATGCTTTTGTGGGATGAGCAGCAGTGCTGAGTATGTGGCCATGAAATATTTGCCAAATCTTCTCTGCCAATGCTAAACAGCTTATTCTGCCATTGACTCGTTTGGATGATTGAAGTTTGAAGAAACAAGATATATTGGCAATTTAACAATTTATTCATTTCACAAACAGGAGCCCCATTAAAGTCAAAGTGTGGAGAAGACGCGGAGAACACTATGCTGATATGCACCTTTTGGTGGAGGCAGTGTGATGGTGTGGGGCGGCATCTCCCTCACTGGAAAAACAAGGCTTGTCATCATAGGAGCCAATCTCAATGCAGAGAGATATAGAGATGAGATTCTGCAACCAGTGGCAATCCCATATCTCCATAGTCTGGGACCGAACTCTATCCTCCAAGATAACAACGCTCGCCCCCACAGGGCGGGGTTTATCAGAGACTACCTCCAGAATGTGGGAGTGGAGAGGATGGAATGGCCTGCCAGCAGTCCTGACCTCAACCCAACTGAACCCTTGTGAGATCAGCTTGGGCGTGCTGTTCGTGCCAGAGTGACCAACACAACCACGTTGGCTGACTTGCGACAAATGCTGGTTGAAGAATGGGATGCCATCCCACAGCTGTGTGTGACCAGGCTGGTGACCAGCATGAGAAGGAGGGGCCAGGCTGTTGTGGCTGTGTATGGTTCTTCCACACACTACTGAGGCTCCTGTTTGTGAAATGAATACATTGTTAAATTGCCAATATGTCTTGTTTCTTCAGACTTCAATCATCCAATCCACCAAACGAGTCAATGGCAGAATAAGCTGTTTGGCGCTGCTCCTCATCCCACAAATGAGGCACCATTTGTAAGGGAACTAAGCAGGCTTTCCAACAGTATAAGACTTATTGTCAAAAAGCATTGTTACCACAGATACCAAACATAAATTTCCTTACTTTTTGTGCTAAGTTTATTTGCTTGTCGGTGTTTATTCTTCTTGACTTTTCAGACAACCTGGATCAAAATGTAGGTAGCTATGCAGACAGGTTGTAAAGTGGAAGGACCTCTTTGATACACCCATCTGATGTCAGTCTGGTATTAACACTGTAGTTTCTTGAACATTGTTCAGTAAAACTGGATTTGTAATACCAAATGTCATCGTCCCTCAACCACTTTGCATGTACCATGGATTTGTCAGGTAGAGACCACCAGATTTTAGTTTTTTCTTCTTCTTTTAAACCACTAGTGCAGCAGATGTTTGATAGAATATTGGCTTAGCAGTAGTTAACAAAAACCTTTTCGTACGTGACCATAATCCTGTCACACAGTGCACTTAAACTTTATTTGCTGCAACAAGACAAATAAAGTAAAACATTGTGTTTCTCTTTGTTGACTTTTCTAAGCAGAAGCATTGTCATGATGTCCAAATTGATACACAACGTCGTTTTATGTCAGCACTTTATACTACTAAAATACTGGAGCAAAGAGAAGATTAAACATTAGGTGGTATTTTACCGTAAATATTTAGGCTCACACCATAGCAAGTAACCAATGTCCGTTTGGTGTCTGTCTTTGTCAACTCTATTTTTGTCTCTCTGTTAGTTGTTTTAATTGGATTAAGATCATTTTTACAGCACACGGTTCATGAATGCCATGTTTTTACCTGTGTGCTTGTCAACTGTCAAAATGCCAGAATGCGGCTCGTACAGTCCACGGCTTGCTGTGAATTTCTAGTTTATGTTCATTGAGGTTTGCTATTCATGCTCTGAATAGATTTTTGTAAATACGCTTTCATGTTTTGTTTAGACATAAATGTGACACCTTTGTGTGGATATTTGTGTTGGTTGTTACACTCTACAGGTTTCCCTCAAATGAAAATCCAGCTTGAATAACACATTAATAAATTGAGTATTTTCAAGCAAAGGCATGATAACAAGGAAAATGTTCTCTGATTGGCCTGATTGGAAAAAATGAATTATCCATGAATGAAAGAAAGTCTGTTTACTGCGTTAAAATATGATTTACCCAAGACTAGTCATGGAGTGCAACATTACGATTAATAAAACTAAGTCAGTCATAAGTAAGTAAGTCATTTGCTTATTTGTCTTGAATCGTGTCATGACTTTTCGGTCTTCTGAACACCACCCACAGTTACTTCTTCAGCTTTCAGCACATGCTTGTATGCAGTGAGTTCAGCCGCAGAATAACCTTAGTTTGCTTTTATTTCTTTGATTGGCATGCTGAGAAAAGAACAAGGGCTGCAGCAGATTTCCCTGAGCCTTCATCTGTCAGACGAGTGCAAGAACTTGTGTAATCTCAAAAGGAACACATGTCCATTTCTCTCCATCAGTGTGTATAAATTAGACAGCAATCATGATAATAGAAACCCAACTCTTGACTGTGTACTTTTGTGTCTCACTCGCTGTAGTTTGACCTCCAAGCTTTTCTTCTAGATATCCCAGTCGTATTCTGCAACATTTCATATCACTGCAGCACAGTTTGAAGGGAGATTTTGCATATATTAGTCTGCCAGTCTCCTCCATAAATCTGTTCCGCTCCGACACTCCGCGGCCATCATTTAGCAATCGTTTGTCTCCTGACATCTCAATCTGCCTTATTTGCCTTCATCCTGCATTTGTTTTGGTGGTTGGCAGTTGTTTTATGCTCGTCCCTGTCAGATGTGAGAAGAATATTTAGCGAGGAAGGTTGATGGAGTGGAGAATGTTTCAAGTGAACATAATAAGATGGAGAGTTAACCAATGTTAAAGTTAACCCTCTCTCTCTCTCTCTCTCTCTCTCTCTCTCTCTCTCTCTCTCTCTCTCTCTCTCTCTACAGGTATTCAAGCTGAAGGCGGTCCAGCTAGCCGAGAAGCTGCTTCCTGCCTTCAACACCCCCACAGGAATCCCCTGGGCCATGGTCAACCTTAAGAGGTCAGTGACACTGCCACTCCCCTTCATCCAGTAGCTTACCTAAGATGAATATGAAGTGAAATGTGCCACTCAAAATCACAGTTTACCGAGCAGCCTGAAACAAACTACTTCTTCTTGAATACACTGAAGAATGTCTCACTATATGTAGCTTATTAAATATAAACCTGCATTATTGTCTCCAAAAGCATTGAAATGTCTTTCTTTTGTCGATAGTTCCACCCCCCAGTTTTATTTGTGTTTTCCCCTCTTTTGTGTTAATACAGAACTTGGTTTGTGCATTAAGCAAAACATTTACATCTGCCTCACAAATGTTCGGTACTCAAAGACGCTTGACAAATACATTCTTCATCTTACTATACTGCGCATTAATACTGCAACAACTCAATTTCGAAATTTCTTTTGACTTTAAAATTCAGTCTACCCACACAGTTGTTTTGTTGCCTGATTAGACCTCTTCACAGGACTCTGTGGGTTTGTAAAAACTGTACTTACACCTACATCATTATCATTACATAATTTGGTGCCCTCGTGTTACTCCCAATGCAGCTTCACTCACTTTAAATTTTTACAGGAGTTGAATCGGTGTGTAAGGGTATGGCTTTAAACAGGCCGCAAAAAAGTCTTATGGAAGTGTTAAATTAAACTTATAGAAACCTGTAGTGTGTGTGTGTGTGTGTGTGTGTGTGTGTGTGTGTGTGTGTGTGTGTGTGTGTGTGTGTGTGTGTGTGTGTGTGTGTGTGTGTGTGTGTGTGTGTGTGAGATATCAGCATCCTGTTATATGCATTGCGTCGTTGTGTGTTGTTAAAGTTGTACCGGAGAGAGTCTCCTTTTCTCAAGATAATTAAAATTCGTTAGAGAGCGGACACTTTATACTTCATCTCAATCTCCCACCAGAGAGACACACAGCAGAGAAAAAAGCAGTTACACATACGCAGGTCATATATGAGTTTAATGCCCCTAGGAATAATTGTACACACAGAAAGTTAAGGCAACACTAGAGCACTTTTCCCGCTTCGGTCCCCCTACAGGTTGGAAGCGGAATGGTCCGTTAATGTCTCATTCGAACTACAGATCTGCTACCGGATCTGGAAAACTTGCATAATGTAATGTAATGGACCATTCCGCTTCCAACCTGTAGGGGGACCGAAGTGGGAAAAGTTCTCTAGTGTTGCTTTAATCTAAACGCACACTTATAACACACCTGTCCCTTTTTGAGCTTGGTCAGACAACTGCACCACTTCCTCCACACACACACACACACACACACACACACACACACACACACACACACACACACACACACACACACACACACACACACACACACACACACACACACACACACATACAAGTAGCAACCCATTAATGTTACATGCACTCACAATTGAAGCAGTTCCAGACGCCTCCTGTGTCACATATGGTCATGTGTAAATTTGACCAAGACAAACTCCTAACTGGTGGTGAACGTGTTGCACAGGCAGCCATCTATCCAACAACACCGTGTGCGTTGTTTTACTAGGATGTCTTGCATTTAGAGAGAAATACTTTGATTACTTTTGCATTTTAAGATGTATTTAGGCTGCTGTGATATGTACATCCTTCACCAAACTAGATTATTTACAAGTTAGACATTTTTTATTTGAAAATCAAACCACAGGTTACTTCAAGTTGCAGTTATTCACATTCATGTTTTTGATCTTTTTTTCTTCATTTCACTTTTTTCTCTATTTTAAATGCTAGAAGTTTGTATTTTGGGGTTTTTATATTTAGTTATATATTATTTTTAAGACCCTATTTCAGTCCAGAGAATGTAGAGATAGAGAGAGGCCAGAGTCTTGACAGCCAGAAATCTCACAACCTGATAAACTGTGTCATCTGAGTCATCCATTCATATCCAAAATCCTGTCAGCCCCTGCGGATACAATAATATCATTTTGTTCTATGCGCCAGTTGAAACCTTTATTACTCTTTAATATTATAATATATTGTAGAATTATAATCTGTTTCATTGTCCAAGCCCCTCTCTCTCCCTGTCCTACTGTCTTGCTCTCCATCACATCACTCTCTCACCCTCCGCAATCAACTCTGTTCTCTTGTCTCTCCGTCTTCATCACTTCATCTCTTCACTCTCCTCTCTTCTCCCTCTTTGTGGTGGAATTTCCAGAAACACCATGTTGTGGTATGACGAGACTAAGGGAAAGTTTAGACAACATCAGGTCATTCATAGGTCACAGGTCAGGGGACGAGAATATTCGGCCTGTCTCTGATAACCAAACCTGTTCATGTATATTCAAGTCTACAGATTCATGGAATCTAGACAGCTGTATGATAAGGGAATGTTTTGTCTCAGGACTGTCTCCTTTTGGAAGTCTGTGGGCCTGCCACACTTTAGCCTACTTCCAGAGAGAGAGAGAGATAGGCTGAACTAGGCTTTAGCATCAGTGTTTAGGCGACTGCAATATCTTTGTTTACCTTAAAGGTTCAGCTAAACCTAACGCCTCCAGCATGAGTTTAAATACACCTTCAGGAAGACAGGAACTTCAGAGAGTTGGGACGGCACTGCACAATAACACACCGTGGTTAAACTCTACTGCCTGCTTAATTGTCTCCTGTGTTAATTAAATGCTCCTGTGTAATTGATCAAAGTCTCCCGAACCTTCTTCACGTATGTGAAATGAGTTGTGCTGCTCCTGAGTTTTTCCTTCTCACTCTTCCTCTCCTGTTCCAGTGGTGTTGGTCGTAACTGGGGTTGGGCATCGGCAGGCAGCAGCATCCTGGCTGAGTTTGGGACTCTCCACATGGAGTTTGTCCACCTCACCTACCTGACAGGAAACCCCGCCTACTACCAGAAGGTAGCACTATTATTGTCTGTGTGTGGTGGTTGTGTCTGGGTTATACGATATGTGGATGGAATGATCATTTTTGTATATTTTCACTGAAAAATATCAAAATATTAAAAGAAATTAAAGTGATTATAGTGTGCTTATTGCGATCTGTACCAAACTACGTTTTTCTATAGTCTGCAGCACCGCAATGCAGCACCGCAATGCTTAATTGACCAATTAAGCATTTTGGGTATTGCTCTAGTCCATATTGCAAATTGTGCTGTACCGCAGCATGTCTGCATGTTTTCTTTGTTTTGTTATATCACGGTCTTTAAATAAACCTGTATTTCAGTTAAATAAGCAATAAAAAAGACTTAGAGGTGAACTTTCATGCCAACAATCATTTCTGAGACATTATCTTGTACTTTGAATGAGAGAACATTGCATAAAAATAAAGAAAACTCATATTACTGTATGTGTACTGAAAGAGAACAGCACAATAAAAAAGGTAAAATCAATCAAGCAAGAAACATTACAAAATTAAATTTACAAAATAGACTTATCGGTTGTGAAAAGATGACGATTGTAATTTAGCATTTTTGCCAAAAAAAATATTTTCTGTTTGCATTAAAACTCTTCTGTCTGGTGTTGATCTCAGGTGATGCACATCCGGAAGCTGCTAGCTAAAATGGACAGACCCAACGGGCTCTACCCAAACTACCTGAACCCTCGTACAGGACGCTGGGGACAACGTAAGTACACCTTTGGTTTACTTTGACAGGATCGTAAAACTGCATCAAAACAGTTTAGTCAGCAGTCACTGTGGCATTAAATCATTGCTTTACATTGTAGGGTTAATACAAGTCCTAAGTTTAATGCCTACAGTTTTTGCTCTTTGGGGTTGTAAATAAATTAACATGTAGCTTAAACAGCACAATTGGTGAAAATATCATAAATGTCAATGTTGAATTTGAGTCATTTAAGTTACAAGGGGAAAAAATGCAATTCCAGGTGTTAACCCCCGTGTTGTCTTCGTTTCAACCTTGAAAAAAACACTTTTTTTTCTGACATTTGTGACGCCTTTTTTCACAATTTGTTTTTGCTTTTTCCAACGTTTTAAATTTTTAAATTTTTCTTCTACACATTTTCAGCGTTTATTTCTACGTCCAATATTTTCTGATATAAAACAAAAATTTAAAACGGGCCAATGTGACCCGAAGTTAACACAAGGGTTAAGATGCATTTCAACATTTAATTAGAGAATACTCTTCCTAGATTTTTGATTTACAAGCAGCCAGTTGGGAGAAGAGTCCAACTGTTCTTGTGAGCCTTAAATGATCATGTACTCAGAAGTGCTGCTGTATAAAGAGAAACAGGAGAAATTACCACAAGGTGAAGGAAAGAGAAGGAGCAGAATGGATCGTCTTTAATGAGAACAAATTGAAGCGAGTAGAAGAAGACGGAAGAGAGGGAACATAGTATTCCCGTATATTGAATACATTTTCTTTTTGTCTCTGCGCACTCTCCTTAGAAGAATTATTTTTAAACTGAGCGCTGTAATTTTTGCCCGTCGATCAGATATGACTGTTCAGGTTTGTTCTTAAGTTCAGTGAAAAGAAAAGACCACTTAACAGAAGACCATCACCCTCAAAATACGTTGTTTTTTTTATTTTATATTTTTAAAGAACTACTGTTGTCTAGCAAGATGAATCTTCTATTTTGTGTTTGTTTTACTTGTCGACAAAAAAAATGGAGAACAACCAAGGATGGATGGATAAATGGAAGGGCTCATTAATGGATGGAGAGGTTGCTTGGCAGACAGACTGATGTACTTGTAAGTGCACAGACTTTGGGCCAAAAGCAGGTGAAAATAAATGGACGAAAGATGGAGGCACGGCGGATTGATTGATGGATGGATGAGTACGTTAACAGATGGAGAGTAAGCTGGCGGGTTGCATGACTTGGCAAGTGATGGTGTGTGTGTGTGTGTGTGTGTGTGTGTGTGTGTGTGTGTGTGTGTGTGTGTGTGTGTGTGTGTGTGTGTGTGTGTGTGTGTGTGTGTGTGTGTGTGTGTGTGTGTGTGTGTGTGTGTGTGTGTGTGTGTGTTACAAATATAGTGTGTTCGCAAGTCAGTGTGTATTGCATTGCATGTGTCTTTGTGAGCACTCTGTGCATGAACCACTTTAAATACCTATTGATCTACTTGCCTGTTATTGTATGTTTGTTATGGTCTTAAGCCTGGACGCATTAATTAGCAGCCATTCCACCTTGTTGCCTTAACCAGCTCAGTTGATTACAGCAAAGCAACATTGGTTTAATAAAGCCCAAAGCTACTCCAAAACTGACTGAGCTGCTGTAGAGCCCCCTGAGCATGCAGTGCTTCATGGTGCAGTTAGAAGGAGGGCGGGAGTTAGGTGAGAGGAATGTAATTGATGTGATACCTGAAGGGGCTTAGAGCAAAAATGCCCTTGAATCTTGATAAATCCTTTTTAAAATAACAAATGATAAGGCAAAGGTATCCCTGATTTTTGGGAAACTTTTCATTTCCATTTCACCAGTTTATTTATTAAGCTATGAAGTAATCATGACCAACTATGCAACCACTGTACCCATGTCCACTGTAGATTGTTTGTGGGTGCCAGTAGCTGGGCGCCTCTTTCTGCATTCTGGGGAGGACAAATGGAGCTAAATGCAGGGAGAGGGGCAACATGTTGGCACTACACTACCAGCAGAAGAAAATGCTGAAACCTTACAAACCGCTGCATCAACCAAAAAATAGATAAATGATTAAAAGGCAAACAATAGTTGATGTGATGTCAGTTTCTTTTAAGGGTTTGAACGGACCAACGACATAACTGGACTTCACATTGTATTCTCAGAGGCAAAGCAACATCTAAAACTTTCTTTCTAACTTTAATTTCTGTATATACTGTGACACAACAAAGCAGTCACCTTGATCTGTTGAGGATTACTTTCAGGTAGCATTGTGACATTTAATGAGACAAATCTTTAAACCGTCACAACCATTTTTTTCTCTCTCTCTCTTGTGCCCTGTATCTCATTTAAATAGTCATTAAAACATAAAGTCAAACTAATATTTAAACTTCTTATTACTTTTTTGTATAATAACTATAAACTATTGTCCACATTTTTTAAGTTGTCTAAAGAGGATAAAATCACATTTTGGACACATTTGTGAAAAACCTGTTTTAGCTTTCAAGCCTCTTGGTTTGGCATTTATCATGTTAACAGTCAAATGGCATTTGATAGCCTGCGTTGCTAGTAGAGATGCTATCAACCTCTGTGTTGTGCTTCTGACTGGAGCATGTCATAGCCCTGTATAGCTTACTAACGTTTCCTCTTTTTGAACAACCCCACATAGCCTTGGTAAAGTGCCATGAGAGATTTAAGACATCTGTCCCTTTACAACAGCACCCATTGTGTTGAAGCTAGTTAAACTAGCTTGCTAACCGTAGCACTGATTCCCACTACATGTTACTTTCTGTACATGGTGAGTCATCAGGTCCCACACAGTGAAAATATTGTGTTCTTCCCACATTATTAAAGATGTAGGTCCAGTTTTGGTGACAGCAAATGAGCAGACTGTCAAAACTCACAGCAACAATAGTCCTGTAACCTCAGCACTCTCGTACGTGTTGTGATTTGAATCACGGCTAAACGAAGGCAAACATCGGCCTCCCAGCTGGTTAACTGACTGGAATTTAAATTGTGTTACGAACATTTTTTTTAGTGTCTGCCCATACAAATATTTGGAGGATATATTTATGTAGTTGCTGTAATTGGGCCTGTGTACTTTTTTGTTAATTTGATTTCCGATTTTGAAACCATATCCAAATTTGAAAAATGGGTCATTTTAAACCTTGTTAATATTGATGACAATGTGTTCAAATGGAAATAAACTTGTCCATGATTCTATTGAGAGACCTCCAGCTGACAGTGGGGTCTGTGAGCATCATTGGCCGGCCGGCGAGCAGGCGATCCCGGCCGCCACCAGCTGGCTGTCACGTCAGACTGGAACTTCTCAAGTCCGACAACATCGGAGCAAATGTGCAATTGGCCATCCATTTTTGTAAAACTGCCCATATTCAAACTCTACAAAGTTGATTTCTTGCATAAAAAAAGTCTCAGAAGTGAATTTAGTGGTGAAATAGCAGACGAAAATTGTAAAAACGTTTCCAGTCGTTGGCTGCTGATACTACAGCAAACTCAAAATCTAGATTCTAGAATCGATTGCTTTTTTACAATTTTCACAGACCCCGCTGTCAGCTTGAAGTCTCTCAATAGAATCATTAACAAGTTTATTTCCTGAAATATGGCTCATTTTCTGTTTGAACACATTGTCAACAATATTAACAAGGTTTAAAACTCCTCAACTCAGTGTGCTTCCCAGCAGTCAGCTCCCCCTGCTGTCCATAAGGTGCCTCTGCACCCCTTTCGTTTCAGACCCTCCCACCAGCCTCTGGGCCACGCCTCCTCATTTACATACGCTTTTGACATCTGTCAAGTCCAAATGGAAAAGCCAAATATTAAATCCAAATGGAAAAGGTGAATCTATATAATATAAAATAAAATAATATTTTTAATTTGATCTCGCTTTGTTTTCTCTTTGGACTTTCAATTTGAATTATGAATAAATATATCCTCCATACAAATACAGTATTGCACCAATCAAATTGTCAGCGCTATGTTGGCAGAAAATTTAAATTTCTTGTTTTTGTTTTTAATATTGTATAAGAAATAAGAAATAATAGAAATAAAATATTCACAGTTAAGGTTTTGAGATTTGGTAAGAGGCTTCAATCCTAGAAATACAAACATCACTATATCCTATGGATCCAGGATTGCCGGTGCCATTCGACCAGGTGACTCTTTTTCTGTGTGCCGATCTGACGGCCACATCCTTCTTTATGATTAATCATGCACAGGTTGAAGGAGCTGATGGGATTACATTTCACTGGAATTGTGCCTCCTACGATTTCATGTGACAAATAAAGTTGATTGATAACACTTATCTTGTTAAGCATGTTTTTAATCAACTGTACACACATCGATAAAGCAACAGCAAAGATCCTCTACAGTCGCTGCTCATGGTGCTGACATGATTATCATTCACAGAGTCAGGAAGGCAGAAAATTGCAGTACATTTAAAGTCTGTTTTCAGAGAATGTCAAACCTGTTGTTATCGGAACGTGGCTGTTATTTGCATATTTTTGAACACCTGTAACTTCTGCAGAGTAGAACAGGGACGTGCCAAATCTATTTAAATTCATTACAGGACCATTTAGACTGAGCTTTTAGGACTGAATTGAGGCAGCACGGCTGGCTCTTATTAGATTTTTGTGCGCTGCTATCCTGGCACAAAATGAACACAAACCATCAGCCAAAATCTGTCTCTTGCTGTGATGTATGTTACTTTATCAGCTGATGCGGCAGGTAAACAACCACCTTTTGGAGGTTTTGTCATTGTCTTAAAAGTAGAAGAAATAAGAGTGCACCTTTTCACCCTGCCTGCCGCAGGCAAATTATTATCTTTCACCCTAGTTACAGTATGATGTGTGTGGGTGTATGTGAGGAAACTTTTGTGTGTTTTGAACATTTGAATTGTGTGTAGTTGTAAGTGTTGGGTGAGAAATATGTGAATGTGGGCCTGTGTTTGAGACAATGTGAAGTGTTTGAACGGTAGAAGCATTTGTCGAGAGCTTTTGCAAATGTATCTGTGTGTGTGTGTGTGTGTGTGTGTGTGTGTGTGTGTGTGTGTGTGTGTGTTACCTTGGAGTGTAGGTGTGTAGACAGTAGTTAAGCCCAAATAATGAGGAATGAGGCTGAGTTCCTCTGTCCTAATGAGATCCTGCTGTGACTGACAGCCTTATTACCACACATTCATCTGCCTACACACACCACCCACTGCCTCTTTTTAACCTACTCACTGACACTCTTCTTTGCTTACTCTCCCTCTCACAAACAAACACACTGTCAGACATTCCTTTCAATGTAGCAGAATTAAGTATTGCTGACACAGAATCTGAATTGTCAGTGTTTTAAAGAGGTTCAACTTTGTTACTGTACAGCCACTGAAAATTATAGTTGGTAATTCAGATTTCTCAATATACTCTTCCAACATCAAGAAGGCAAAGACCCACAATCTTAACGACAAAACAAAACATGCAACAACAACGCACATCAAACAAACATGTTCAACCTCGGGATCTTTAAATATGATCAACCGCAATAAAATATATTAAATAGAAGTAAACATACACGTGCATCATATATAACTCTTGGAATACCGTTCATCTCTATCGAGAACCCCCATCTTTTATCCTCTATCAACTAAAACTTCAGCAATGCGTTCAGGGCTTTTTTTCTGGGCATTATTGTCCACCTGTCCTAAAACTCAAGAAAAGCAAACAAAGACAGAAAACAAACACAACCCTCAAACCATGTTTAAGTATGAAAATCAAGCCTTTATGCATTTTTTGCTTTCTTTTTTTCTCCTTTCCCCAGGTGATATAAAACCTTTGTCTTTACTCTCCAATACATTTGATTTAGTTGATGATCACATTGGAAAATTACATTTTGTTTTTGGCCTAGTGGCTGTTGATTAAAAAACAATTTTAAGTAATGAACACACATCTTAACAGGACTTTTGTTGTGGTAAAAAAGACTGGTGTTATGCAGTAACATGAACTAAAACAAGGCTGACCTTTCGCTGTAGTGTTCTTCATTGGGCTGGGTGCTGCATAGAAATTACTTGCACTTTCGCATTCTTACATGCACAGAAGTTATTGGTATTACTCTAGCAGGCTGTGCTATTCACATGTGTTTTAAACCAGAGTGTGTTTTTTTTTTTTGGAGATTTGTGAAGATGTCCGCTTGTGTACATGCGTCTGCGGTTTTAACGTGCGTTTGAAGCTGCCTTCTCAGCAGACCCTGTCTTTGATTGACAGGCGCTCCCTGCATGACCTGGATCCTTTGCTTGGCAGAAAATTGATGGAGATGAGTTGAGGGAGTGTGTGTGGGTGGTTGCTAAGTTAAAAGAGCGTTGGAGGTGTTTGTGAAACAGAGAGGCACAAGAACAATGGCAAAATACAAAAAAAGATCAGACAGAACTTGAATGAGCACTTCCTGCTCCAATTTGTATTTTAATCTCTGCGCAATCTGCGATGCCTTCTTATTTTCCTCTTTAGATCCCAAAATGGTCTTGTGTAAAGAGACCAGTGGAGCTGTGGTTGGTGCATTATCTTGATTCTCTTTAGATGCTGTGATTTCACTCGTTATTTGTGTAGTGCTCCCCGTGATACATCAGGCTCCACCAAGTGTTTTTATTATTTTATGTGCCATCGACTTAGATGTGTTTTCACATATGTTATTGTAAAAATCAAAGACTCGGTCAGCAAAAAGAGATCGGCAAACATAAGACAGACTTACGAGAGACTTATATGAGAATAGCGAGACAATGCGAGATAAGCACAGCAAGAAATTATTCAGAGCCTCTCCATTAGATGGGAGTCTGGTTATTTACAGACTTAAATGTAAAAATACCTTTCACAAAAGCTTTCAGACAGTGTGGCAGCGAGCAGCATGTTGTCAGAAAATGTTACATGTATCAACCATCAATTATCTCTCAAGTGCCCAAACTTTGAGTGCATGTAATACACAGGACTATTGCTGCTTGTATTGACATTGTTAAAGGTCTGAAAAACTATACTATACTCAAGTATTTATAATGAATAATATTATCATAGTAATAAGATCATAATAATTAAAACAAAGTCCATCACTGGACAAAGGACAGTAAAAAAAAAAGATTTTGCAAATCAAAAATGATCACAAAAACGGAATAATTGAGAAAAAATATTATTTAGCTCATTACGTTTTGCAAGTAAACTCTTATTTTCTCATGTGTTCTGAGTGAAAAAATAAAGTTTCAATAGGAAAAGTATTATAGTGCTCATATTATGCTTTTTGGCTTTTCCCCTTTCCTTTATTGTGTGATATAACAGAAAACACTGTTCACAAACTGCTCCAAACAGCTCTATTGTAGTCCAGCCTTTACTTCAGAGACAAACGTGGTCACTTTGTATCACGTTATAATGCTCGCCTAGCTGCTAGCATGGCACGCCCTCATACTCTGCAACTGACTAGCTAGCAGTACTTACTGCGCATGTGCGACTCCCAACAAAGATGGAAAAGAAGTGTGACACACAGGGTGAAAAGAGGAGCAACATTGTGCAGTACAACAAATATATGGTGTTTTCTGAAAATTAAACCACATAAACCTTTTCTGGTACAACCTCTAAATACAATTATGAACCTGAAAATGAGCATAATATGAGCATTTTAAGGCACATTTCACAGTTGTATGTGTTTTTTTTTTTGTTTTGTTTTTTACTGTTGATTTATTTAACTTTTTCCACTAAGTTCAATAATTGCAACATCTTTCCAGAAGTCAATGAGTAATCGTGTTAAGTTATTGTGATTTCAGTATTGACCGAAATAATCGTGATTATATTTTTTTCCCATAATCGAGCAGCCCTAATACAACCCTCCATCACCATCTTGTGAAATAGTACAATAAAAGCAACTGGTGATAGAATGCAAAACCGATTTTACCTCGTCATAGTTGAAAAACGATAGTTTGGAGGGTAAATAGGACATACATAGAACCTCAAAATCCCATTGACACCTCTTTCCTCTGAAAATCTCACAATTTGAAACTGCTGCTGAAAACGGGCGAATCTCATCAAAGCTAAAAGTTGACCTCAACTCCTCAACTCCTAGTCTTTGTCACGCCCCAACATTTGCATAGGCTACACCACTGACCTGAGGTCAGCTTAGTCTTCTGAATCTAGGTCACGCAGATCTCCAGAGGTCCGCTATTTAATTACGAAATTCACATCTGAGACTTTTTTTATGCGAGAAATCAACTATGTAGAGGTCAAATTAGAGTTTAGATTCTCTGCCCGAGCTGGGCCGATATTTTCCGCCGCTATCCTCGGGCCGGGCCCTTGACATAAGCATTTGTGTTTTTTTAACCATTACTTTATTAGCCTTATACAGTGGGGAGAAAGCTATGCCTCTCCAGCTTCTCCCGTAGCTCTGGGTATATGTCCTGCACTGACTTGAGTATGAGGTAAACTGTGCTACATCGTGTCTCCTCCATCTGCAGCACTGTTGTCGGCCAGTGCGTCAGCGTGCAGACCGTGCCAAAGGACAGTATTAATATGGTTCCAGGGCTTTGATTATGTTGCTGCCTTGATCTGTTACCCACACTATTCGGTTGCGGGACCTAGGATCGAGTTTTTTTTTTTTTTTTTACGTTTCTTCATTTGGATCCATTTGCGATCCATTCTAGTCTGAATAAACAGCGCAGTTTACGTGCTTCGTCCTTGTTGCATTATTCATTAAGATAATTCTAAACTGATTTCTGTTGTTCAAACAACTCAGAATTGTAGTTGAGAACGTCAGTTATAACGACCCACATATTAAAAAAATGTTGGGTTTAAATCGGGCTTGGGCTTATAATTACAGTTAATGTGTCGGGCCGGGCTCAGGTAGGGTAGGGCTTGATTTTTTGGGCCCGATCTAAGCTTTAGGTTAAATATGGGCCGTTTTATGAAAATTGATAGCTAATTAATTGCAAATTTCAGGCTAACGTGACTTGCTGTGAGCTAGATTGATCTCCGTCATGAAGGGAAGCCCACGGCGCTCCATACCCACGCAAAGTCACCGTTTCTGGGTTACTGGACTACAAAATGCTGCTAGCTGCGATCCTTACCCATAGGATTGAAGGGACACCAGCAGCTAACGAAACCCCTCACATTCACAAAAATGCATTAAATTGAAATCGGACACAAGCTTTAGCTTTGTAAGACCTTAGGGTAGCTGTTCTATAAGTGGCGTGACGAAATTTAAACTGTAAATATAGTTATGTCAGCCAGCTCCGCGGAGCCCCGAGCCCCGGTTGTCCAGTAACCCAGAAACGGTGACTTTCTCCTAGGTATGGAGCGCAGCGGGGCTGCCGCTGTCTCGTCAGACTGTGTGGACCTCCTGAAATCCGACACGTCTTACCAAATTTGCAATTAGCCATCAATTTTCGTAAATGGCCCATATTTGAGCTTTATATAGTTGATTTCTCGCATAAAAAACTCTCAGAAGTGAATTTAATAACGAAATGGTAGACAAACTATGTATAACTTTGCAGTGTCTGAAATATCAGACCTGCTGTCTCGTCTCCAATGTGTTTGTATGTGGTTTGCTCAAACCAATCAGCGCGCAGCTCATCTAAATATTCATGAGCATTCCATATTTGGAAGAAAAGCTCTTGTTCCACATAGAGCCATATTCACAGGGTAGTTAAGGGCCCATAAAATAGCATTCGGGCAATTTTCAGCCCAACCAATGTTACGTACCCTATTAGGAGACCTTAAGGAACAGTGTGAAATACCCTATATAATCATTCTATCACCCCTTTAATCTTATTGTTCCCTGGTACGATCAGGTTGGATGGAAGTTTCACATTTCAAGGTTGTTATGGTTAAAACTCGTTAAATTGCTGCTATGTTACAGTGAAGTAATTTCTACTGTATTATGGGGGATTTACTGTCACTCTCAGGCTCTCTCTCTCGCTCTCTCTCTCTCTTTCTTCTGCTAATGAATAATTATGTACATGAACAAAGGAGTATTGACTTCCAGTCTAAATCCAAAGACTGAGGATCTCTCTCTCCTGAAATAAGGGCGCTTCACCCCCAGCAAAACAAGTTAACTTTAAACTTGTGTAAGGCAAGGCAGCTTTATTTGTATAGCACATTTCAGCAACAGGGCAATTCAAAGTGCTTTACATAAAACATTAAAGAGCAGTTAAAAACAGATTAAAAACAGATAAAACACAAGAATAAAATTTACAGTGCAGTATAAGAACAAGTTAACAGAGTCCAACTCGGACCTCCCAGAGGACTTATACTTTAACTCTTTTTCTGTTGCAACACAGGTTCCAAACCTGGCCTCCCAGTGGACTTATAAATTAACAGTTATTTAAAGAAAGGCAACATCAAAAAAGTTAAATACGAGAATAAAAATTGCAGTGCAGTATAAGAAAATAAAAATTATTTAAAGATAGGCAACATCAAAAAGAAAGGTCTTCAGCCTTGATTTAAAACAACTGAGAGTTGCGGCGGACCTGCCGTTTTCTGGGAGTTTGTTCCAGATATCTGGAGCATAAAAACTGAACGCTGCTTCCCCCTGTTTAGTTCTGACTCTGGGGACAGAAAGCAGACCTGTCCCAGACCACCTGAGAGGTCTGGGTGGGTCATAGTGTAGCAGCAGATCAGAAATATATTTGTTTAGTGATTTATAAACCAGCAAAAGTATTTTGAAATCAATTATTTAAAGGCACTGGAAGCCAGTGTAAAGACTTCAGAACTGGAGTGATGTGATCCACTTTCTTGGTCTTAGTGAGGACTCGAGCAGCAGCGTTCTGAATCAGCTGCAGCTGTCTGATTGAAGTTTTAGGGAGACCTGTAAAGACACCATTACAGTAGTCAAGTCTACTGAAGATAAAAGCATGGACAAGTTTTTCCAAATCCTGCTGGGACATAAGTCCTTTAACTCTTGATATATTCTTAAAAGACAATTCCGGTGCAAAACGAACCTAGGGGTTATTAACAGATCTAATGTGTTTTTAGCTTGAAAGACGCTAGCGCGGACCACTGATTATCTTACAACGCTAGTATTCGGGGCACAGGGAAAGTAAAAACAAAATATCACCACACTTCAACGGTAGCATAATGAGGGTCCCTAAATGTTAACCGAAGCATTGAGAACTTTGTAAGCGTACAGATAGTTTATTGAACGAAGAGCTGCGGGAGCTCCGTGAAAGGGCTACTGCACCTTTAATTTGTTCAGTTTAAAGTATCTTAACTGCACAACCAACAAAAACTTATTTTTACTTTTGCAAATTATTTAGTTGTCATTCACAAAACCAAAGTCACATATAATCAAACTCTAAAGTAGATTTGCTTAAGATTTTGATTATATGTGACAGTATCCATTGTCATAATGGTACACTATAGCAATATAGCAAATCTCATATGCACAAATGTCTTTTCTTTGCTAATATTGTCAAAGGTCATTTTCAGCCCCTGAAATAAACCAAATTGCCATTAAAAATTAGATCAAGTGGGCTCAAAACTCGCTCTGGAGAAAATAAATTATTTTCATAGTCTGTTCAGAATGACTGCTGGCTGCATCCCATCCTCTCTATGTGGTGTCCTGCAAATTAGGACAGCCATGAAAGCTGTGTAAACTTTCAAGAGGACGTTTGGGGACATTGAAATGTGAGCACATCAGGGAAACGGTAAACAAAAACGGGAAATGAGTGGAAACATGCTGCCAATATGTTGTGGGTGCAGAGAAGAAAAACCACCCAGGGTTTCGAACGATGCTTTTGATACAGTATATATATTTTGCTCTAATGACTTTCAGGCAAAATCAAAACCCTCGCTCATGTCCCTCCACGGTGCACTTTTTAACCCTAATTCTTTTCCCTCCCTTTCTCCAGACCACACCTCAGTTGGAGGACTTGGGGACAGTTTTTACGAGTACCTGCTGAAGGCATGGCTTATGTCAGACAAGACCGATACAGAAGCCCGCAAGACCTATGATGACGCCATCGAGGTACAGTGCAATACAGTTACATAGCATACAGTTCTTTCCACATATGCTAGCTGCTCAACCAAATGGACACTCAGTGTGCATAATCTGAGGAAAACAAAAATGTATTTATATATTTAAAAAAAAAAAAAAATTCTTTCTTTTGCTCAGTCAATTATTTTTTTTTCTCCATTGGAAGACAACATTTGCAGCCATTTATTCTTGCACAGTATAAAAATACTACTTTAAAACACTACTGCAGAGAAAGATGAACCATTACAGTAAAGACAAACTCTTAATTTGATTATAATTTGATTATATTTCAATCGCTTTCCTGTCAAATCACCAGACACCCACACGAAGAATTAAAATGTATGTTAGGAAGTAATGCCACAAAAATTTGCAACAAACTTTTTTTTTTTTTTTAAATATATTTTTATACAGCATGTTAGTTATGTAGGACATTTTATTTCACTGAATGTATAGTTTTTAATTTTTGTTGTTTTACACTTTTATTAAAGGACGAAAAGAAATAAAGTCATAAAACCAGGCCCAGCTAGTATATTAGAACTTCAAAGGCTCAAAGCCTTAAGTTTCAGATCTGTAGTCCCAGTTCAACCTGCAGCACCTTTCACCTTGTAACTGGTAAACTTACATTTTTACCAGTTGTACTTTTTTTACACAAAAACATTAAACACTCCCTGCTTGCAGTTTTCAGTGCCCCTCTTTACAGGAGAGAGTTGTGCTTTTGTTTTTTAAATAAAGTGAGAGTGGATTTAGCAGGAAGCAGATGTTAGTGGTCTGTACTTGATGAAGATGTCCATCAATCATTAGGAGTGTCAGAGAGTGAGCAGAACAGATGCTACAGAGTAAAGGGTGAGGGATGTGGCTGGATTTTAAATTCTGCACTCACCACTTTTGTTCTGTTTTCTTCTTCCTCCCCACCCTCATACACATGCACTCAATGTCAATGCCCCATTCACACAACTTAACCCCATATTCACACACACACACACACACATACACGCACGCATACCCTTACTATTCCATTCATAACCTTCATCCACATGCCTGCTATAATAAATACTGTGTCATTTTCTGACTATCTCTTCATTCTCACCCAAACACAAACATTTCACACTTCCTAATGTACTCATTCAATCACTACCTGCATACAAATACTCTCACACAAACTCAAAATTCCATTTGTAACCTCTCACTAAAAACATACTGCGTCACCCCCTTTTTTCTTACGAACGTCCACAAATACATTCTCAATTACCACACACACACACACACACACACACACACACACACACACACACACACACACACACACACACTTCCTCCCTCCAGGCCATTGAGCGCCACCTGATACGCAAATCCAACGGCGGCCTGACATTCATTGGTGAGTGGAAGAACGGCCACCTGGAGAGGAAGATGGGCCACCTGGCCTGCTTCGCCGGCGGCATGTTTGCGTTGGGCGCTGACGGCTCGCCCGACGACAAGGCCGGACACTACCTGCAGCTGGGAGCTGAGATCGCACACACCTGCCACGAGTCCTACGACAGGACGGGTGAGGAGGGACACAAACACACACGTGTACTTTTAGAATGAATAACACTGCCATGAAAGCCCAATAACTATTAAATGTAACAACCTGAAGATGAGATTATTTTACATTTTATTTCTATGGTGTTTCTTACTTTTAAGCCATTATTATTATTATTATTATTATTATTATTATTATTATTATCCTCATTATTGCTATCTCTGCATGCTCTGTAAATGGCACGCCTATAACCTCAAAATGAACTGCTTCAAACCAGACTTAAATATTTATTTGATTTATTTAGTTAAAGCAAATGTGCATGCGTGCGTGCGTGCGTTCAGAAATCATGAGGTTGCTCTGAGAAACAGGAGAGTTTGCCATGGCAACAAATGAAGATGGAAAGAGAGGGAGGGTGGGAGAGAGAAAGGGAGAACTTTCTGTTTAGGTGGCAGGGAGTTTGATAGCAACGATCAAGCTGTCTGAAGTTGGCCTGTTAGTTGTTAATGAGGAGTCATTCACGGCAGACAGTGAGAGAGTGTATGTGTTTTAATCCTTTCAGAGACAGCCATGTCCCCACCTCTTTAAATGTATCAGTAATTTTCGAGTTGTAATGCCCATCACACTTAATTGGCAGTGGTTGAGAAAAAAAAAACACACAGGGAAAACACAAACACACACACACTTGTGTTATCGCCAGCAACTGAACCAAAAAGACAATCAAGGAGCAAAAGATGTGTATTTCCTCTTTGTTTTCCTCTCTTATTCATCCTTTTCCCTTTTAACCTTCCTCACTTTCTTCCTTTGTCTCTCTGATCACTGTCATTTACTCCCCCTTTTCCATCTTTCCCTCCATCTCTCCTCTCCCATTTCTTCATATTTGTCTTTTTTTATGTCCCCCCCCCCTCTCCCTATATCCCTCTTGCTTTTCTTGTTGCCTCCCTTTTCCCTCTTTCCCTGTCACCACCTCCTCTGTTACTCTTCTCCCTCCATCTCTTTTTTCTACCCTTTCCTCCTCCCCCTCTTTATCTCTCCTTTATCCTTCTCTGCCTCAACCCTTTTCTCCTTCCCCTCAAGTGTTGAAGCTCGGCCCGGAGGCCTTTAAGTTCGACAGCGGCCTGGAGGCGGTTGCCGTACGGCAGAACGAAAAGTACTACATCCTGCGGCCAGAGGTCATCGAGACCTACTGGTACATGTGGAGGTTCACCCACGATCCCAAATATCGACAGTGGGGCTGGGAGGCAGCACAGGTAAATGTCATACATGTCATTGTAACATATGTAAATAAATGAGTTGCTTTGTGCAACGTGAATCCCCAGGAAGGATCTGGGAAGACATCTGTTGGATTTGCTTTGCAGCACAAAACAAGTACAGTTGTAAGACCCTGTTCTCCCACACGAATATGAGCTCAAGCTTTCAGAGTTGCTGGCATTGTTAAATGGAGGACAGCCATGACAAAGGTAACGTCTGATGGAAAAGTTCCCTCTATGAATCATCAGCTCTTGCTCAAATGTCTTGCTCTCAAAAACACTCAGAGCATGACACAGGAGAGAGAGCATAACTCAGTGGGGTTTATAAGAAATGTCGTCTTATAATGGTTCAAAATCAACCTGAAATTAATTGAGAAATGAATTACACCACCAGGGTAAACTAAATATACTAAATGAAAATAAAAATAGTATGGTGACGAGCAGTTTTGAAAAGTAGTATGTGTTGTTAAAGGACATTTGACGCGCACTCTATCCAGACTTTATTTTGCTTGATTCTTCCTTTCCAAACTCATTTTTTAATGTTTTATTACGCATGTTCATGCTGATCCAAAGCACAGCTTCCACAGCGCTGCCAACTTTTAATTTAGTTTGGAGGGAGATAGTAAAATGACCTCAGATTTGACATGGTCATAGTCAGGCTCATCCTGAACATGACTCAATTGAAAATGTCGGAAAAGCTCTGAAGGAAAAGATTTTATGCAAGTTTAACCATGTGGATATTGGTTTTAGATGTTCGGCATTTCCAGGCGAGTTTCCCTTTTTAATTTTCAAAAAATAAAATTTAAAAAACTGTACAGTAAAATAACATCAAATTTCACTTTGCCATACCAGCAACCCTCTGACGTATAAAATTTAATCATTTAATGTATGATAGTTTAAAAATGAGGACATTTTCAATGTGTTACATTATAATTTGAGCTGACTTGTACAGCCTGACCCTGTATACCAATGTCCAGTGAACTATTTAAAATTGAATATGGTCATACTCAGAGTCAGGAACAATTTGAGCAGCAATTCATTGCGCTTCTCAGCAAAACTATTATGGAAAGTGTTTTATGTAATTAGGACTTCTTTGCTCACGTTTTTATTTGGTATATAAAATGTTTTATAGGAATTATTGCTGTGATGCGAGCCTTTCTTTGTTCCTTTTTAGCCGCTCCAAGTACCGGTACATTAACAGCACAAGATCAAAATCACAGTGGGTGTTGTGGTTTGAGATTTATATATATATATATATATATATATACAGTGAGGAAAATAAGTATTTGAACACCCTGCTATTTTGCAGGTTCTCCCACTTGGAAATCATGGAGGGGTCTGAAATTGTCATCGTAGGTGCATGTCCACTGTGAGAGACATAATCTAAAAACAAAAATCCAGAAATCACAATGTATGATTTTTTAACTATTTATTTGTATGATACAGCTGCAAATAAGTATTTGAACACCTGAGAAAATAATGTTAATATTTGGTACAGTAGCCTTTGTTTGCAATTACAGAGGTCAAACGTTTCCTGTAGTTTTTCACCAGGTTTGCACACACTGCAGGAGGGAGTTTGGCCCACTCCTCCACACAGATCTTCTCTAGATCAGTCAGGTTTCTGGGCTGTCGCTGAGAAACATGGAGTTTGAGCTCCCTCCAAAGATCCTCTATTGGGTTTAGGTCTGGAGACTGGCTAGGCCACGCCAGAACCTTGATCTGCTTCTTACAGAGCCACTCCTTGGTTATCCTGGCTGTGTTCTTCGGGTCATTGTCATGTTGGAAGACCCAGCCTCGACCCATCTTCAATGCTCTAACTGAGGGAAGGAGGTTGTTCCCCAAAATCTCTCAATACATGGCCCCGGTCATCCTCTCCTTAATACAGTGCAGTCGCCCTGTCCCATGTGCAGAAAAACACCCCCAAAGCATGATGCTACCACCCCCATGCTTCACAGTAGGGATGGTGTTCTTGGGATGGTACTCATCATTCTTCTTCCTCCAAACACGGTTAGTGGAATTATGACCAAAAAGTTCTATTTTGGTCTCATCTGACCACATAACTTTCTCCCATGACTCCTCTGGATCATCCAAATGGTCATTGGCAAACTTAAGACGGGCCTTGACATGTGCTGGTTTAAGCAGGGGAACCTTCCGTGCCATGCATGATTTCAAACCATGACGTCTTAGTGTATTACCAACAGTAACCTTGGAAACGGTGGTCCCAGCTCTTTTCAGGTCATTGACCAGCTCCTCCCGTGTAGTCCTGGGCTGATTTCTCACCTTTCTTAGGATCATTGAGACCTCACGAGGTGAGATCTTGCATGGAGCCCCAGTCCGAGGGAGATTGACAGTCATGTTTAGCTTCTTCCATTTTCTAATGATTGCTCCAACAGTGGACCTTTTTTCACCAAGCTGCTTGGCAATTTCCCCGTAGACCTTTCCAGCCTTGTGGAGGTGTACAATTTTGTCTCTAGTGTCTTTGGACAGCTCTTTGGTCTTGGCCATGTTAGTAGTTGGATTCTTACTGATTGTATGGGGTGGACAGGTGTCTTTATGCAGCTAACGACCTCAAACAAGTGCATCTAAATTAGGATAATAAATGGAGTGGAGGTGGACATTTTAAAGGCAGACTAACAGGTCTTTGAGGGTCAGAATTCTAGCTGATAGACAGGTGTTCAAATACTTATTGCAGCTGTATCATACAAATAAATAGTTAAAAAATCATACATTGTGATTTCTGGATTTTTGTTTTTAGATTATGTCTCTCACAGTGGACATGCACCTACGATGACAATTTCAGACCCCTCCATGATTTCCAAGTGGGAGAACTTGCAAAATAGCAGGGTGTTCAAATACTTATTTTCCTCACTGTATATAATTTGCTTAGTTTCCATTGGAAAGTGAAAGTATTTAAACAGTGAGCTGAGCTTGTTTTGCTGCAGTTGCGACTGATTTAATATCGACTTTTGAGTCAGAAGGTCAGACTCTGCGTAATTGTGAGTCTTCATTTGTTTTCATGCCATTCCCCCTGTGCCTATGACACCCAGTGGCAGGGAGTTGTTTTAAGCTTCATTTGAGCTTGTGAATCCAGATTTAGTGCAGGGCTCACTCAGCTGCAGACAGAAATGTTATCTCCCAGTTTCTTGTATTGTCTCCTCAGGTCTGTGTATCGTGTCTGCGGTATTGTTTTAAGGGATAAGAGATTTTGACCTTGCAGTAAAGCACATATAGGTAGAGAACTACTTTTGTTATGTCTGTCTGTCTGTCTGTCTCTCTCTCTGTGTGACATGTACCTGCAGGTGAATGTGAGGACTTGTGATTCTTTCAGGTGTTATTAGTTATTCATTCTTCCCTTTGTGTTTTAATATGAAACGCTTTATGAAAGTAGAACAGAATGAAAGTCTTCTCGATCCTTCACTCCTCTGCTCCACTCCTGACAGAGGATTAAAGAGCTTGTCTTCTATGCTGCAGTCAATGTGTCTTCTCTGTCTAAACCTCAACCGGCCTGCTCGTCATCCTTTTCTGTTTTTCTCTCCCACTCTTTTCATACTCTCCTTTTTTCCCTCTTTCTCCTGACAGTCATCTTGTCACCTATTTTCCCTCCAATTTGAAGCAGTGAAACTACTTGTCTTTGTTTTTCTGAGTGGGAGTAAGTGCGTTTGCGCTCATGTGGAAAGCAAATACATTGGCAAAGTGTGTTTATGATGTGTGATTGCACTGAGTAAGAGTGACACTAAAGAGAGCTGGTGCTGAAGGGCTTATCTTTGCTTCCCTTGCATTATTTAATATTGCATATATACATGCATACTAATGCAGATGATAGATCCTAGACGTTCTTTGTTCTGATCTTATTTAATTTTGCTAATCTATCGTTTTGTCTGTTTAGCACACGGATGTTCAAAAGTCATTAGGTTTGAGTAAAGTCTTTAAAGTAAAATTTTAAAATGGTGTCTGACTTGCTTGAGATGTTTTTTTTGGCATAAACAATGTGGCATTTTCTAATTATTTGCTTGAAAATATTTGTATCTTCAAAAGGTGGGCCCTGTAGAAAAAGTTTGGGAACCACTGCTATACAGTATACTAATCTTTATAGTTCATAAGTACCATGTGTGTGCCCTCAAAATGCCACTGTGAATTTAACTTTAACACGGAGGGAAGCCAAACACCATTCATCTAAACATTGCCCAAACAAAGATGAAACAGAGCTGGATTAAAATCTGTAAAGTATCCCTTTAATAATGTTATTCTGAGATCTTTCTGGAGCTATCTTTCCACATCCACAAAGTATTCCTTTTTCCCAGTTGTGAGTAGCTCCTCTATTTACATTACATCAACAGTAGGCATACACACTTTGTGTCAGTGTACTTTTATTTTGAAACTTTTCCAGTTTGAACACACTGCATACTGAAAACCCGCCTAGAATTAGTATTTCGTATGGATTTAGGTCATCCTGGATACTCCGCTTATTTAATGCTTTCTGCTTTTTCTCTTTTGCACATCTCTTAAAATGTTCCCGTTTTCTTTTTTGTACCAAGTTTCTCACACAACACCCTATACCGCATACACACACTTTTCACAAACACCTGCCCTCCTCTCTGTATGTTGCCTCAAAGCTCAGCTCCCTCCCCCGTACCACAGCTGCATCCATCTGCTCCACCAAACCTCCCTCTATTTGTCACGCTTTCTCTTTTCACAGTAGCCATTACCGCTGGCTTTACGTGTGTGTGTGTGTGTGTGTGTGTGTGTGTGTGTGTGTGTGTGTGTGTGTGTGTGTGTGTGTGTGTGTGTGTGTGTGTGTGTGTGTGTGTGTGTGTGTGTGTGTGTGTGAGAGAAGGTGAAGCCCAGCTGCTGCTGTAATGTGAAATGTGTCCTTACTTAGCAGCTGCAGACACTCCACTCCTCCTCTTCCTACAGGTAGACTTTTTATCAGATAATTTATGTAGCACAAATATTCTGTGTGTGTGTTCTACATTTATGGCTACAGTTAAGAAGATTTGAAGTTTACAGACTTGAGTGTTTGTTGGAGTGCAAATGTGACTTGTTTGAAATGTGTTTTTTAACCACCCATTATTATGGTGAGTGGTGTGTTTTCTTTTTTTTGCGGGACACTTCAGTGTGGCTCCAGAAGGGCAAACGCACGTCGGGCGCAACAGCCTATTAATTACAGGAATTACAGTACAAATTCCTTGCGACAGAAATCTGCTGACAGCAAAACGGTCAATCGAGGACTGGATGGAGGGAGAAGACAAGCGCGTGTGCAAGAAAAAGACGCACTCTGAAAGACGAGGACAAAGATAATGCTTTCAATTACATGCGTTAATAGTGAAAGTCGATAAGGTATGAGCAGGACTGTAATACAGGGAAAAAATGTATGGAGGCACCAATTTCACTGTAACAAGTCCTTATTACAAATCAATAGAGCACACAGGTAATAGCATACCGCCAGTGTCACAAGCTGTACGATTGCTGCATTTTTAATGAGGTATTGCGGACTCGTGGGTGTGTGCAGACGGGGAAAGCACCTGCTCACAAATTAGACTTGTTTTCAGCTAGAGGATACACTGTTACTCCTCAGAGCCAAAACAGCACTCAACATTTAGTCCGTAGGGCATCATCAGGGTGTGCTCTGTGGGGGGAAAGTGCCATTATATGTGACATTTTCTTGGTTTTGCTGGCCTACTTATTTGCCACTGTTTTAGAAATGCTAAAAAATCACAAACTCTACTTTGCTGTGTGCTAAATCCTCAAAAATAAAATCATCAGCACCCCAGTTAAATGATTTATTAATGTATAAATCTTTTATTTGTGAGTGTTGCCTCTTAATATGAGGATACTTTTTTTCATATTAGAATGGAAAAAGCATACACATTTGTGCTAATTTTATCAGAAACTAGTGCAGTGCCCGTTGAAAATGTGCCTGTTTGGAACGGGCTGATTGCTTGGCCTGTGGTGTTGCTGCTTGTAGAATTTATCAAAACAAAGTGTACCCCAAAATGACTTACAGAAGGACCCTGGACCACTTAACATACAACTCCACTGTATAGCCTACTATCTATTGACTTAGTGTAAGAATGAAAACGCCTCCATCCCCCCCACAGTGCGTGCATGTGCGTTAGTTAATCAGAGTGAGAATTAAATGGACAGATTTGTTATTAAAAAAGCAAACCTAAGGATGCAAGTGCATCAACGACATCCACCACCAGTGCAGAGAGTTCTTAATTTCCCACGAAGCTGATCGCGGTTAATACCCCAGAATCGGTTACTGTGCACTGGATACAGAGCACCGTGAGCTGCCGGTCATGGTGCTCCATCAGGTCAGCGGTAGTTGGTCAGTTAAACTTCTCATCTCCAATCCTATCTGTATTTGTGAGAAGTGGCGCTGTCCTGAGTTGAAACTTTACAGCTTTATTATCGAGTTAATAGTGTGTTTGTATCGGCCGCTGTCCGTTTCCTAAGGTTCTGAAATGCAAAGGGCATGCGCCCGTGAGCACCCACGGAGGAAAACATAAATCAGAACCTATGGAGGAAGACATTGTGCTTCTATATTTATCTGACAGAGAACATTGCAGAATCAGAATGTAATCACAAAATATCACAATTAAAATGTGGAGTAATCAGACATTAGCGTCATGGACTCATGGCAGTGCGCTACCCACCCTGCCCGTTATGAGAGCTAAACAGCACACATCTGTGTTCATCAACCACCAGAACCTCTCTCTGTGTGTGTGTGTGTGTGTGTGTGTGTGTGTGTGTGTGTGTGTGTGTGTGTGTGTGTGTGTGCGTGTGTGTGCGTGTGTGTGCGTGCGTGTGCGTGCGTGCGTGCGTGCGTGCGTGCGATGTCTCGTGTCGGATTGTTAATAAATTTAAAATCCATACAGGTTTAGTTGCTTGACGGTTAACGGTGAAGTAGGGGGTATTTTGGCGACTTAATTAACCCGACCCAGGGGGGAGTCTGATGAAATCTGATGTAGGCTATCTGCCCGGTTCAGTTCTGAGATTTTCTTGCATTGCACAGCGCTCTGAAGGAATAATCTCTGAGATTAGGCTATGTTATGTTCTGCCAGCTCACAGCAATTTAATACAATAGCAGGAATACAGTCAGAGGCGCAGATGTGCAGGTTACCTTCCCCCCCCAAACACGGACACACATACAGATACGTCTCGCTTTAAAAGATAAGTGACATCACGCTCTGTCTGCACTTTTTGTAGCTGGTTGTGCTTTGCATGTGTGGGATTCTGAAACGTCCTTAAATTCGGGAATTGTCGTTTGTTTATTCAAAGTCAAAGACAGTCCAAAGTAGTGCAACTTTGCACACATTTTAGCTGCCAAAGCTCCGCTGCTCTCTCTCTCTCTCTGTCTCTGGTCCTGCTCACTCAGTGAGCAGAGGGGGAGTGGCCAGCGGCTAGAGCGGCAAAAGCCAGTGTGTGCTTCTTTTACCTATATATTTAACAATGTCTTTTGCATTTCTTATCCGTACAACGTCAAACTTGGCACTGCACTTACTCGTGGCCGTAGCAAGACACCTGTCAAGTTTGAAATACATCGGACTAACAGTTCAAGAGATATGCGCTTAACACACACACACACACACACACACACACACACACACACACACACACACACACAGACAGACAGACGTTCCTGCAATTATAGATAGATGTCAGAAATCGATATCTAAGGTAAGTTATGTTACGAAAGATGTTCAATTAGGTTTTTGTTGGTCTTCATTTGCTGTCACTGCAGCATAGAAACAAAGAAGTGACAGTTTCTTTCTGACTAGCAACACTGGATGCAGCAGGCCAGTAACTTGCTATTGTTTATTGTTGCTTATTCTGGATGTGTTTGAGTCGCAGTGAATAAAATGCCTTTTAAATGGTCCAAGCTCTGATGTTATCTGACTGGCTGTCTCCCTGGTTGTGATGTTTGTTGTTGATGTTGTTGAAACATTGATATCACGTCTGCCGTCATTTAGAGGATCAGAGATAAACCCTTAAAAGTCAACATGAATGCACAGAGAAGGGATTTACATCGCAATTTAACCACCTACGAACATGGGTTAAATTTCTCCTGAAAAGACTGGACACCATGTGTGTTTTTGTTAGGATTTAAAGAAAGTCTGACGTCCCAATAAATCTGATTGAACCATGCATACACAGATTAGATGTTGTTTTCTTTATCACAGACAGCTACTAAAAACTAAGAACAAAAGAGTTGTTTAGAAAGAAACCTCTCACATTTTTTATTTTTAGGAGATTGTTAAAAAAAAAAAAAAAAAGACCCCCGACAGACCGCCACAGGGTCTGCCTCGCTTGAAGAAAGACTTTGGCAACACTTTACTTGAAGGTATCTACATAAGAGTGACATGACACTGTCATGAACACATGAACCCTAACTCTAACTTGTCATGACAAAAACCGAATGACACATTTATGACTTGATTATAAAGTTCATGACACGTTCAAAGTTTATGACATGTTCGTGACAGTGTCATGTCACTCTTATGTAGCTACCTTCAAGTAAAGTGTAACCACATTTTAACTTTGCCATTATGCAGCAGCTCCCTCAGCCTCAGATGTAGCATTACATGAAACAAATGAGTGTGTTCCCTCCCTATGAAGCTGATCTGGGTAGAGGAGGGTCGAGAAGAAAATGTATAATGAAATGTAAATGTAGGGAGGCGTTTGTGGTAATCTTCATTTCCTTCCGTTTTTCTACAGCTGCCGTTAGCTGTATGGGTCTCCCCAGGACTCGCTCTAATCTGTCACAAGGAAAGAAATTAATTATAGCATGCTTTTGTAAGCTTATTAAAATTGTGCTCTCCATGCCCCCCCCCCCCCCCCCCCCCCCCCCACACACACACACACACACACACACACACACACACACACACACACACATTTTCTCTTTGCCCTTTTCCTTATGTTCTCCCTTCCTTTTTCTTCTCCTCCTCTCTCTTCCTTTCCTTCCCTCCTTCTCTCCTTGTCTCCACCAGGCCATTGATAAGTACTGCAGGGTGAGCGGAGGTTTCTCCGGGGTGAAGGATGTCTACTCCTCCAACCCGACCTATGACGATGTGCAGCAGAGCTTCTTCCTGGCCGAGACGCTCAAGTAAGCCAACACTGAATACGCTGAATATTTGGCTTGATCTTTGATGATTCATTAGTCACTTTTGTGATGAAGGCAATAATTTGGTGGGTAGGTGGTGGGTTGGCTGATTAAAAGGACTTGTCAGCAGAAAATGATTGCAGCAATTACGTGCTCATATTTTGTGTAATGGTTTTAAATAAATGAGCCGAAAAATCTTTTTGCAAAGATAAAAGCGGCAGCGTGTCAGTCATAGACCTTTAGCAGGCATCCTTTTAGGTTTTATAAACAGATAATGAAAAAAAAAAAAAAAAAAAAAAAAATTGATTTGGTGATTACTGGTAGTACCAGCAAGTGCGGTTTAATACCACACTAAACACTCGTTGAGAAGCTACTTTGTTAGAAATACAACGTGAGAGCAGTTGGTGCATCTGTTTACCACACAGCCAAATACATTTAAGTTGTTTTAGCAAAGAATTCAGTCAGTAATTGGCCTTTTTCCATCATGACATGAGCAACTGCGACCTGATTTCATTCGAGTAGTTTTCCACACAACAGCAGTGCACGGTGAAAAGAGCTGGTTATGTTGCTGAGGAGTTGAAGTTGTGCAGCTTACATCTGACAGCTCACTGTTGCTGCTCCCTCTTGTTCCATTACTCCTTGCAATATTTAGAAATGTTTCGCTTCACAATTAAAGTCACCCCGTGTTTGGTATGCTTTTAATAGGAACTAGCAGCAATAGTGCAATAATGTTTGGTTTGCTTGCTAAGAGAGCGAACATTAAAGAATGAGGCAGATATCGGCGAGATAAAATTCAAACAGTAATGCTGGTTTACGCACACGCTTGGTTTCCTGTGAATCCCTCGTGCGTGTGAAGGCAGTTTTAATCCAGTGCGGGAATGGCGGACTCTGCCACCAACAATAAAAACTACTATATAGAGCTTTAACTACCAAATGTAAATACTTTGAAAGACTGTTAATGAAAAATGTTGAGCAAAAGTAGGAATAAAAAAACATGTTTTCATGAAAATCTTCAGGATTATAACTTTAAAGAGCACATTTGAAGCATAACAAATATACTTACAGATAGCTCTTAGTGTCTATAACACAGTGTGCTAACATCATAGTACTCTGTGTATTGGGTCATTTTTATTAGAGCAAAAAATTCTCCTGGGTAATTTTACTGTAGCAGAACTATTTAGTGACATAATGAAGCTGTTTACGGTCCTGTGAAAACTTTAATTTTTTAAATGGAATTCCACCAAAACAGTAGAATTAAAAGAAGCTTTACAAATCATATTATTGGCTAGTTTACCTTTCATCTTTTCATTTTTTATTATTATATAGTCAGTAACCTGACCACAGAACCCTTACTTTCTGTACAACTGCTGCATATCAGCATTACTCTTCTAAGAGCAATAATGACAGGCAACACACTGGCATATGTTATGTTTTTCTATTTTATTGCCACAAAGTGTTTTAAAGGCTGATTAATGCAAGGGACTACTCTAATGTCTCTGTGGTGCATCATCATCATCATCATCACTGATGGATGAAGGGAGAAGAGGCTCTGAATGCAGACTGTGACCCACTAATGTGGCTCTCTGTTTCCCCCTGCTGGCAGCTCTTTGAATGTTATCTGCTGCTGCTGGCAGTGCAGATATAATTCAGTGCACACTGATGTTCCTGTGTGTGACGGGTCAAACATAATCATAAAACGGAGCAAATTGGGCTTTATTGGCTACTCTGTCAGCCCTTCTGTTGGCAGGAAGCTACTTTTCAGCCCTCCACTTTTAACTTGGATGTGTCTGAAATTAACACCCACAAAGCGTCGAAATATCAGTGAAATTTGTCTAAAGTCTATAAGTCGTCAAAGGTCACCCCCAAACTGGCTGGTTACTCTCTCAGACGATGACATTTGAATGCCTCAGTGTTATGCAGCCTTTGGCGTCTGTCTATGCTCTGTCGTTGTCCCTGCTGGCTGCGAGCCAATCGCATCAAAGCAATACAGCAACAGGCTGCTGATTGGCTGCCAATCTGCACAAAGATGGAGCATCCAAACATCTGCAGATCTGCTGTGTAAAACTTACTTCAGCACAGTGTTTGTGTTTGCCAGATGCATGTTAATGTTGATTAGATTTCATAAACAAAGTGAGCAGGTTTTAAATTAAAGCTCTAAATCTGAACTTTATTGAGTTTATTTATACACTGTCTGCTCACACAAAATGTATTAAACAGAAAAAGGTATTCAAAATATCTACATTTGTATGAATGCATGTGATATACTGTGCAATTAAGTTACGGAAAACATCAAATAACTTTTCTCACCGAAGCCCAGGCACAAGGATGGTACTGCATGGGCATTACGATTAAATGCAAATTAAATCAAGAAGACTGCGGAAACAACAAAGACTTGTGGCGTAGGTTGCTTTGGCAACACACCTGGCACAAAGTGTACAGGTGAATTTGGAGAACTCCCACAGCCATGAACTCTAATTAGACTAATGATATAAATCACACATCAACGGAGACGCCCAGGTGGAGCTGTGTCTCCTATTTAGACCAAATAGAGACAAACTGGTTTCAAATGAAGATTAAAGACTGTAGGTCGACAAACAACATAGAAGCAAATTAACAGCAATTACTAAAAGAGCTGTTGGTAGGACAACATGCATTATTATTACTTAACTACAAATGCAGGCTTTTCAGGTTCCTGTGCCTTTAAGCTGACACTTTGTGCTCTACTTTAACAAAACCTGCAGAATATCTTTATTCTTCTTCACTTTCCTTACCCAATCATTCACATCCTCTCTCTCTACCCCCTCCCAGGTATCTGTACCTGTTGTTCTCCAGCGACGACCTGATGCCGTTTGAGAGTTGGGTCTTCAACACAGAGGCTCACCCACTTCCTGTCCTCCACCTGGGCAACATCACCCTGCCCGGCAGCGAGCCGGCTCAGCGGTAGACGGACAGGCCATCTTCCTCGACCACAGCACCAGGGGGCGCCACTGTATGCCCGCCTGCCTGCCTGCCCAGAATCCCACCCGCCAACACTGGACAAACTTATATTCAACTACAGACTCTCAACTGCTTTCGGACTGCAGACATCAACCAGAGGAGACCGGAGGAAGAGCCTCGCGCGCAGACCACTGCGGCGTGGAGAGGACTTTGAGTCTCCCCTCGCTTCTTCTATGTTTTACTCTTTGACACTCTCTGTCGATCTCTCTGTCTTCTCTGCTTTAATCGGAAAGACGGCGGGTGTTGCTGCTCAGCCTCACGACTGGCTGGAATTGACTCTGAAGGACCGAGCTCCAAATCTGGAGGCTTGATTTAGTTTTTTTGTTATTACTTTTAGTGTTGATTTGAGATTTGACCAAACTTTTCTCTCTACAGACTCAAGGCACTGAGAGTGCAGTTTGGGTTTTTTGTTGAAGGATTACACTGTACTGATGGAAGTGTCGTTTTTCCCCCAGGCAGACAGACTTGAGGACTTTACAGGGTCTGTTGATAAGGGTTTGTTTTTCCCAGTTTGAACAAATCTTTAATGGGGACACAGGGTTGAATCAAGGCCCGTTCGCTTCTCCCTGAACCCAACCCCTGCCCATTCCACTTCCTGTTTACTCTTCATCGGATGAACTTTGACCTGGAAATGTTAGCAGCTCGTCCCATCATCAGTGGGAGGGTAGGTTGTGGCAACAATCCCCACCTCCTCCTCTTCCTCCTTTTCTTCTTATCCTCCTTTTTCAGAAAAGTGGACCATTGTAAGTGGAACGGTAACTACGCGGTGACTTCAGCAGGCCTCCCCATCTTCACCACTCTCCACCTCAACATCTTTCCAGTTTCTCCTCCAGTTAGAGACGTCACCGAGCCACAACCCCAAACATTCTGCTGCTACTTGTTTGGATGCTGCTCTTCTTTTTTCTTAAATCTCTCGCCTCCACCTTTTTTTCTATCAACTCTTCTGTCCTCTCTTCCGTCCTCTCTTCCGTTCTTTCATTTCCTTTCATAAATCATTTTCAGGTCATACCTTGTGAAATGAGGCTAGAACCCAACAATGCTTGCGTGTGTGCGTGCGTGCGTGCGTGCGTGCGTGCGTGCGTGTGTTTAAAATAACCTCTGCTGTAAATCATTTATTTGTGCACTTTGTATGTGAAGACTATGAAGAAGAGGAAAATAGAAGTGTAGCACTTAAAGAGCTGAATAAATGAAGTCTCCCTGCTGAGCGCCCCATGCCACGTTTTCTCTGTTCTCAACCCCATATCACCAGTTGGACCACCTAACTGTAAGTTGTATGAACTCATGATGTTGTTAAAATTGTCCATCTCCATCAGCTTTACCACTTTTTCCTCAGTCCCTCTCTTATTTTATGATTTTATCTGTATTTTGTCATGTCTTCTCCTCTCTTCCATTTTAACCTCTACCTCTCCCTGCCCACAATAAAAAAAACTAAACTAAAAGAAACTGAGGCTCAGGGTTCGCTCATCAGTCGGAAAAGTCTGGCAAGTATGAAACCTTAATTTCATGATGTCCAGGTTTTGGATAATCTCTCAATCACAAAAGTATTTTGGATAAAAATGTAGAAATATTGTTTTTATCTTCAGATATACAGAACATTCACCTGTGAAATGTACACTATATAGCTGTGTTAATTGTTTTGGTGAACGATGACTTAATAGCTACTGTACAGATTGATTTTACTCTGTTCATTATATTGTCCAACTGCTAAATGCCGACATCATATCATCAAACAAACGTCAAAATAGATAGGAAATTAAATAGGAAAATGTTGGCGTTATTTTGTCACTTATTGGGAGCAGTAGGCTAGATGGAGCCGGTTACCTCTGGGATCTTGGCTAAACTAGGCTAGACAGAGTTACAACACGCACGGAGATGAGAAGGGTATCTATGGACTTATCTAACTCTGGGGGATACGGTGAATAAGCTAAAGTCCCAATAAGTCGGCGTGTTCCTTTAATAAGAAGGGAGAGGAGCGGGCAGCGGAAGGGAGGACGTGATGATGATTGAAAACATGACTACCTGTTTCCTGTTGTAATGAGTGAGACTGCTGAGTCCCGTTGAGGTTAAATAATCTAATATTACAGCAACCATTTACTTTGCAAGAAGTAAAATTTTCAGTCAAACCACTTTGTGTTGTTGCTGTACCACCAATGTCAAAAACTACATCCCCCATCAGCAAAATGCTTTTCATTTTTATCATTTTTTAACTGAAGATTGTCTGATCCACCATCCATGTTGGTAGAGATTCAACCGGGGTGTTTTGTTCTCGAGAAAAAAAGATCACTTAGTTTAACAAAAAATACAGATATGTATAATATATGATAATATGGCTTAATGATGGGCTCTTTTGAACCCGTGTGTGTGTGTGTGTGTGTGTGTGTGTGTGTGTGTGTGTGTGTGTGTGTGTGTGTGTGTGTGTGTGTGTGTGTGTGTGTGTGTGTGTGTGTGTGTGTGTGTGTGTGTGTGTGTGTGTGTGTGTGTGTGTGTGTGTGCGTGCGTGTGTGTGCGTGCGTGCGCGTGCGTTTTTCTAATTATTTTGCTTGAAAATATTTGTATCTTCAAAAGGTGGGCCCTGCAGAAAAAGTTTGGGAAAGTATGTACTAAATACTAATCTTTATAGTTCATAAGTACCATGTGTGTGCCCTCAAAATGCCACTGTGAATTTAACTTTAACACGGAGGGAAGCCAAACACCATTCATCTAAACATTGCCCAAACAAAGATGAAACAGAGCTGGATTAAAATCTGTAAAGTATCCCTTTAATAATGTTATTCTGAGATCTTTCTGGAGCTATCTTTCCACATCCACAAAGTATTCCTTTTTCCCAGTTGTGAGTAGCTCCTCTATTTACATTACATCAACAGTAGGCATACACACTTTGTGTCAGTGTACTTTTATTTTGAAACTTTTCCAGTTTGAACACACTGCATACTGAAAACCCGCCTAGAATTAGTATTTCGTATGGATTTAGGTCATCCTGGATACTCCGCTTATTTAATGCTTTCTGCTTTTTCTCTTTTGCACATCTCTTAAAATGTTCCCGTTTTCTTTTTTGTACCAAGTTTCTCACACAACACCTTATACCGCATACACACACTTTTCACAAACACCTGCGCTCCTCTCTGTATGTTGCCTCAAAGCTCAGCTCCCTCCCCCGTACCACAGCTGCATCCATCTGCTCCACCTCTTTTCACAGTAGCCATTACCGCTGGTGGGTGTGTGTGCGTGCGTGCGTGCGTGCGTGCGTGCGTGTGTGCGTGCGCGTGCGTGTGTGTGTGTGTGTGTGTGTGTGCCCGTGCGTGTGTGCTCGCTCGCTGTGACCTGAATCTGCAATGTGTCCAAACTCTGTGTATTAACTGACTGGTTTAGAGAAAGAGAGGAAACTGAGCAGGATTCGAATACTAAAGATGATTCTTATGCAGGCGTTCAAGCTGAAGAGTAGGAATTGCACTAAACCAGGAAAAAAAAATGTGTGTCTGTTTGATTCTTTTCAAGCCTTATTGTCACATGTGTGATGCCTTGGCCAATACTGTACTCCTTCACATCCTTTGCTTTGTGTTTTGTAATACATCATTATGATACACATTTCGTCCTTTTGTTTTTGTTTGCACAAACACTGTCTGTCCTCTGACGTGCAGGTAGATGCAGATCTGTGATGGAGTCAAAAGTTGACAACTAGAAGTGCAAAGAAAACTGTTCAGAGCATCAAAATGACAGAAAAAGGCTTTAAAAAACATTTTGACTAAAGGTTCTCTTAAAATGTATCAATATGCTGACTTACAGCTTACTATATCCCCATCTGTCCTCACGACAAAGGCATTAGGTCAACTGCTCATCTGTCTATGCAGAAGGTAAAGTTTGATCCAGTACTTCTACAACAATAGGCATCAAGGATTAAATGGAGTAATTGATACATTTTAAGTTTGTTTTTGGCAGTGTTGCGCTTTTTATTTTGCCTCAAAATGCTGCTCATCTTGAGTGCACAACGTGTGGACAGTAACACTACGACCTAGTTAAAGTTAAGATTTAAAGGCTAAAGCTGGTGATATTCTTTTCTTTTTCTTATTGACTATTAATTCCATGAAAAGACCGAAACCAACGATGAATTGGTCCATCTAACGGTATGTATCCAAAGCCTGATTTTCTTCCCCTGTGCCACTGTGCTCCAAAAACAAATAAAAACACATGTTCCATCATTACCGTGAAAACCCACTGTAGTGCTGCCCCAAATACTCACTAGAGCACCAAATGTGGATTGATCCGTGTCTGAAAATAGTCTCCAACAAATGCACTATTAAATCCTGTTTGAGCAGCGTTTTCTAAAAAAAATTCAGCCCCCCATCTGTTTTTTGGAAATTACTTTTTTTTTATTTTTTATTTAATGAAACTATATGTTCGTGACCTGTTTTCAAATATTTTCATCTTGATTAGGCGTTAACGGTATAATCACCTGCTTTCAGAAATATCTCTGTCCAAACAAACAAAGTGTCGGTAGATGTTAGACATTTTCGAAAAATGTCAAAAATGTTAGTTGGGTCTTCCTGGGTAAAAAATTTTTAAATTAAGGCTTTTTTTTTTTTTTTTTCAAAGTTCTTGCCGCTTTTTTCAAGGTTTATGTTTCTTTTCCTTTTTTTTTTTTTTTTTTTTTTTTGCAGGGTTTTTTTTCTTTACCACCGGATTTACCAACTTATTAGTGTTAGACTTATTTTTTGGAATGTATGACCTATAAACCTCATTTATATGAAATTAAACCTATTTATGAGTGCTGAAAGCTGAAATTATGAATTATTTTCACTAATAGTTCAAATCGGAGTAACATATGTTGAGAGAATCTCAGACTGGTATACGTCCAAGTTTAGTCAGGATACTGTTTTGAAACAATTTAATTTTTTTTCCCAAATGGAATAAAATTGAATAAATGGAAGTAGTTAAGTGATCATTAATTATACTCAAAGAGTGTTTCTATGGAACCATTCGTGTAATTTTTGTGCAATTTGGTTGAAAGGAACCCAAAATTTAGAAACTTTGAAAACGGGTCAAATTTGACCCGAGGACAACAGGAGGGTTAGGGCCAAACGGGTTTGATCAAACGTCTAGCCAACGTTCAGGTCAATGTTTATATTTAATCAATCCACCTTTTTGAAATAAATGAACCACAGACATCCTCTGTTTTTTTTGTTTAAAGTTAAAGGAGAACCTCTCAGAATTCTCCTCGATGGCATCGGTCAGTGTACATACAGGATATTTCTGTGCCACGTTATTCCCTCCATCATCCATCCAGCATCATCTTCTCTTTCATCTCTGGTGGCACTCAACCTCAACAGTCCATTGATGCAGTACAGTCTCGGCTCTCTGTATTTATCCCCCAGTCTCTGACATCACACTGACGTCATCACCACCTATATCTGATGAGGGGAGGGGGGGGGCCTGGACGGCCATGAAGTCGCAGGAAGCGGCGTTGATTTTGAAAATTGAGTGTTCTGTATTTGTATTTTTACTGAACTAAAAAAAAAAAATCTAATTAAAGTATCTGTAAATATGTTTAAATCTGAGACACAAATTCAATAAAGATGTTATGAAAAGTGATTTGAAACTAAGAGTATATTCTGTGTTTTGATTGTTTGAACGTTATCATATAATGCTTTGTGTAGCTGTTGCTTTGTCAGTACTGAGGTGTGTTGCTGTGTATCAACACTAAAAGATGAGCATGAATCCGGTTAATATCAAGCTGTGAGGTTTTCTTTTTTCATACATAACCCTAAAGTTTGAACTATTTCAAGCCGAATGCACATCAACAAACATATGACTCAAATTACAAATACTCTATTACTACTATATTGGAGATGAATGCAGAGTCAGACATTTCTTTTTATTTGCTACTAATGTCCCAATTATTTTAGTTTCCATAAGTACACTGACTAAAATGTCTATCTATTTGATGTTTTTTTTGTTTTTTTTTTCTTGTCTTTTTATTTTGCTAAAAATGTTTTTAGCCGTTGCGTGGACCCGAGGATGGATCCACCACTTTGGTCCAGACTAAAATATCTCAACAAGTATTGGATGGATTGCCGTGAACTTTGGTGTAAACATTCATGTGTAAGTACATTTTTCATAACGCCATCATCATATCATTATCATTTAGCTGACGTTTTTATCCAAAGTGATCATTTTGAATTTTTCCAGTTCTTTGATTTATAAGTAAATATCTGCAATACTAATGACATTCTGCCTCATTCCCATCGGCCTCAGCTGTACTTGATGGTGAATGGACATATGCTGAACATATCTGCTCGGCATCAGAATGTTAGCATGCTAACGTTAAGCTACAGCCTCACAGAGCTGCTCGCATGGCTGTAGACTAAATCTTGTTTTCATTTATCTTTTGATTTTTGAACATTGATTGTGTGATCGGCAGACAGCTGCAGCTCATCTGAGTCAAATAAGGTCAACTTGCTGAGTGGAGTCTTTTCTCTCTTCAGTTGAGTTGCCTATTTTGCTGATTGGGAATATTTTAGTGATTCTTTAGTGACTAGAGCCAAGTCCAGTCAGTCACTGAGCCCTTACTGAAATTGCTTGATTTAAACAATGGCTTCTAAAAACTAAATGTAACCACTGAAACATCTCTGAACGCCTTGATTAAACACTGATCAGTATATAAGAAAAATATGAATTGTTGTAGATCATTTTAAATTAAGGAGTTGTTCTCAGTCAGCACTGTTCAGATGTGTTTGAAAGAACAAATGTGTTGTGGTTCAGCCTGCTGTCTCTTCACTCCAGGATGCCGGCGGAGAGCCACCCAACAATTTGGACAAAACACACAGCAGCTTCTTCCAATTTGGCAGCTCACATCCTAATAAGCACCTTTCTCTGTGGCAGGTTTGGTTTATTCACATCACAGACTGCCTTTTCTTTTTGCTGAGACTGCATCCGTTTATCTGATTCACACAATGTAAAAGTGCTCGCTGTAGTTCGACTGAGGTGCTGGGAATTAATTTCATTGCACAATCGTTTACAATAATTCATTGGATCTTTAGTTTTTTTTACATTGAACCTGTTCAGTAGATACAAAGTATTGTTCGACTTTTAACAGTGCCATAAATGACACATTTTCTGTATTTTTATCTCCACTCAAGTACTGTTATCTGTGTGAAAAATGTCAGCTCTTTAACACAGTGACTCACCATATTCAGAGAGATCCACAATTATCCATTCTTTTCAGCCTTTATAACCTTTTTAATGGTATTCGAGGCGAGCGGCATGGGCTGACATATTTAAGTACTTCTCAGTCTCCTAACTTCTCAGTCTCCTAAGCTCCTCCCCCCACAAGGGAGAATGGATGCGTGTGCATGAGCAGTGATTGACACGTACTTAGACACCCCCCCTGGCCCTGATCGGTGCATCTGAAGCGGTGGATTTTTGCAAATCACACTACAGACTGTAGGTGGTGCCAGAGGAGCCAAATTTCTTTTTTTATTACCAGCTTCCTGTAGTTCTACTGGAACATAGGGTCAGTTCCAGCAAATATGACAGAAAGTTAGTTTTATAAGTCTTACCTACTGCACCTTTTAATAAAAGCTATATAATATCGGTATTTATTTTAAACTCTATTATTGAGCTTAGTCATTTTCCACATGTGATGTGCCGTAAATGAACTGGCATAAGACCTTCCCCTTGACATTAAGTTTATGAACTCAGTGTTGTTTTAATGTATCAGGCCTGTAGTCCGTTTCACTGTACTGAGTCCAGACAGAATAATAAATAAATGTGTGCAGATGCTCTGAATTTCCTAAGTAATGAAGGCAAGTATTTGACTTGGCAGGTTGTTTTGTCATATTGCTGCGAGCCTACATCGTGCGTGCGTCCTGCCAGAACGTGTTATTTCATAATCATAAGAAACATGAGCTTGATGTCTCTGTGGGGATTTCTTTAACCTCACAACCATCACCAAACATATCAGTTCCACCCAGGAACATAATCTCTTTACTCCAACCATGATTTCCTTGGTTACCTTGTAGAAGGGTTTTGAGGACACTTTGAGTTATATGTGACCATAGTTGTGAAACAGTTTTATATCTCTGTATATGACTCTCAGGACTTTTCTGTTTGACGTTCTGTTTGGGTGTAAGTGCAGACCCTTGAGCATCAAGGATTAGACAAAACCAGCTGGCAAAACAGTTATGTTCTTAGTATGTGACAGAAAGTTTAACCGTCATGTTATCCTTGGGTCAAATTTGACCTTTTTTCTAAGATTTATTTAATCAAAAAAATAGGACGTCAAAAAAAGTGACAAAACGTTGGTAAAATCGTAACAAAATGTTGGAAAAAGTGACAAAAACGATTAAAAACATTAAAAAAAAAAATTGAAACGACACCAAAACGTTAGAAAAACAAGAACTTTGAAAAAAGCAACAAAAATCGTTAAAGGGACAACAAAAGAGTTTTTTCATGGTCAATGGGAAGACAACACAAGGGTTAACATGTTGTCAGGTTGAAGAGAAGGGTAGGACCCAAATGCAGTTCAAATAGAGATTTATTTAAATAAGGAAAATCCTAAAGGCAACCCACGACACGAACCACACGAAACACCGAAAACACAAACCGAAAAACAAGAATCCGACAAGAGACAAGGGAAACGGAGGGAAACTAAATACACCAGGTAACGAGCACTAACACAGGACAGGTGATACAACAGGTGAAACAAATCAGGGTGGGGCAGAGCAATCAAAAAAGGCGGGAAACAAACAAAGACAGGAAGAAGCTAGACAAGACAAGGGAGACCAGACAGACTACAAAATAAAACAGGAAACAGAACATAACAGAAAAACAAGACTACCACAATAAAACAGAACAAAATACCAAAACCCTGACACATGTAAAAGTTTTTATTTTATTTAAAAACATTCTGAGCATGTTGGCATACAGCTATAATTAGCATGTAGCTCAAAGCGCCACTTTGCCCAAATACAGCCTCACAGAGCCGCTAGCATGGCTGTAGACTTTAAGTCTCGTCAATTTTCTTCACTTAAAGTGGCTGTATGTAACTTTCAGTTTGTCTTGCTCTAGCGGCCGCTTTGGACAAAAGCAGTAGTGTTTTTACCACACCTGCTATCGTAAAGGTCTTTTCTTTACGGTACTGTTTTGCCCATTGTAGATTACTGAGTTAGCGTTACGGGCAGGTCATGTAGTTGCGATGAATGTTTTGCTCAGACATAAAATCATTAATTTACAATAAGAGAATAGGTTACAGATGCATCATTGCATTTCAAGTGTTACATACGGTAACTAAGCCTACTTTGGATGTATCGTGAGACAGTTATCACTGTCACTGTGTCACGAGCCAAAGCAACCTACGTAATAATAACTTAGATTTATCTTTCATGAAACCAACAGACGCTTTGCACAAGTAACGTTACAGGAGGACAAGGCAAAGAAAATAGTAGGCCAACACAAACACGGACTAAAAGGAATAAAATGTCTGCACTAAATGGAAGGGCAACGTAATTTAATGTCACATTGTGCATTGTAAAGTTATTTTATTAATGAAATAGACAAATGACATACCTGAGGGTCAATTCAGGGTGAGTTTTGAATAATTTACAATCCCGTAATTGTCTCCATCTGTTATAAACTTTATATAACAGGTTTAAAGCCCGACCGAAGTTGACTTGAGTTATCGCCCGTTGTCTTTCACTTTCCCTTTTAAATTTTAGTTCTTTGCTTAATTTCCTTCTTTTCTGTGATGGTCCTGCCCCAGTATCAGCCATAACTACAGCAGATCACTTCTGAAATACAATTAGAATACAATTAGGCCTGTATTAAGAAATCTCCTGCTACCTTTTACCTGGCTCAAAAGGCTGGATTTTCCTGTATCCCATCAGAATGTGTTACTGTAGCGCCATCTACCTGCCGCAAATTATTCCGTGACTTTGGAAAATCCGGGCAGATGCCTTACTAAAAACTATATAAAAATAGCATTCCTTTTTACTTGCTGTTACAGGTCATTTAAGACCATGTGTATGAAAAATGACAGAGCTTCAGAAAAAATTAAAAGTTACATTTAGTCACTTTAACAAACACTACATGTAGTATGGATTGTTCTTGTTAGTCTTTATGCTTCAGTTGTGTTGATAGCGAGCTGCAGCAATGATGATGACAGCTGAAGTTTGTTTAAGGTTGTCTTTGTTTGAGTCCAATTCACCGAGGTGAAGTCCGAGTGAAGAGCCATCGTCACCTGTCACCAAATATGTAACGTTGCTGTTCCAGGCAGTGCCATGTTTTACAATTCTGGAAGATAACTGTTCACCAAATCTAGTATTATCTCCGCCAAGGAGGTTATGTTTTCGGTTCGGTTTGTTGGTTTGTTTGTCTGTCAGCAAGATTACCGAAAAAAATTAAACTTGGTGAAAGGGTGGAGCATAGGCCAGGGAAGAACCCCTTACATTTTGAAGCAGATCTGAGTCATGGGGCAGAAATAATCAGAATAATCAGAAAAACATTGTTTTTGACTGGAAGTATTCTCACCGCATTAACATTGTGAGATAAGAAATGCCTTGGCAGAGGTCTGTGCTCTCTGAGTGTCCTTCTAGTTAAGCATAAACTGTTTCCAAGCTGCAGCTTGAAATATATGAATGTCTGATTCGAACAATTCCCAGGTTCAGGTTGGCAGTTGACAAGTCTTAGTCATCTGCGAGGTCTGAACTAACTTATTGTCAAAACGAGACTCCACAACATTTCAAAAGTCATAGCACAAAAGTGAAAACGCATCTGTACTTTAGGGCAGACACTTGTCCTAGTCTATAGATCATGTTGTAGTTTGACTGTCGTGACAGTTAACACTTTTGTTCTCACACAGTAATTACTTGACTCAGGGCTGACTGGTTTGACATCTGTGTGCTTAGTTGATCTTAGTTAAAGACTGACAGCTGATTCAGTGTCCTAAGGAAGTATTTCAATATTTCTAAATATGTATTTAATACCCGATTGCTAATATTTAGCGTGTACACCTGCCAGTGCTGTGCTCAAACAAACACACTGTTTGAGACTGTTTTTAACTTTTACTTGTAGGAAAAAATAGTATGGATGGTCTAAAGTCGAGGTCACATTCAGCTTTGTATTTAGAAAACTTTCCTGGCACTTTGGGCATTTTGTGTGTTTGTCTGAGATAGTCAGATGGGAAGGTGAACAGGTGCTTCCTGTTGCAAAGACCGCTGTGAGCTGGAAAGCTGTGACCACAGTAAACACACAGGTCCCTGATAAGTTCAACATTCGTGCATATCATGAACAAAATATTGATATTTACGTCAGTGTGTGAGGAGTTTTGCGAGTGTGAGATGTCTTGTGTATCACTCGGAGCCGGTCAGTTTGGTAACAGCCAGTTTAATCAGCCTCTGCCTGCATTTACAAAGGAAGAGAACAGAGTTTGTGAATGCTCATCTCATAGGACAATGGCAAGCGTGCTCTGTCTCTTTGGAAATCCTCCATTGCTGTGGGGACACCTCTACAACCTAATATTCTCTGTGCAATGCTGTGACACTTAGCGAAGCAATCTACATGAATAATAAATGTGTAAATGTGCATTATGTCATTGAAAAAAAAAAAACAAATCTGCTCATCTCATAGGACAAATGCAAGCGTGCTCTGTCTGGAAAGAGGGCACGTGTAGGTGCTAGTTAGCACACAGAAAATATTTTTTGAGTGGTAAAACATGTATAAAACGGCTGGTAACTAAATGCAACCATTTCCAAATTAACTTTAGACAATAATCATATCTGACGAAACAAAAGTGCTTTTCAAGTAGTTAACGCTATATTGTCCACAAGCATTTACAGACATGTTAACTTGTTGGAAATCCTCCGTTGCTGTGAGGAATTTTTCCATAATGCTGCGCTACTACTACTCGAAGCTGGTACACATTTTAACAGTAGATAGCGTAGTTGTCAATTTTGTAGAATTTAACCTGAACCCATTCAACTATGTTACATCAGCACCTCGAGGACTACAGTGTTGCTGACATGCATATACACAGTATAGATATTGTATCTACTATAACATTAAAACCATAATGCGTAGTTTCTGTCTCCCCCATGAGGAATTCTAAGTAATGACAACAACACTGTCGGTGCGTCCACATGATACAAGCCTTCTGTGATCGCGCACCGCCCCCACCCCCCCTCCACACAGTTGCTAGTAGCCAAGGAGGAAACGGAGGATTAAAAAAACATGATGGACTCTTCAGAAGAGGTAATTATCTTCACTTGAGTTTCAGCGCAGGAAAGTCACCGGACGCCACAATCTTCTGAACATAGTCATACTGAGAAATACAGAGAGAGTTGTGTGGAGCTGATAGTCTTACTTGGATTTGTAGCAGCTCATTTAGCAATGGCTTGAATGTAACGGACGTTCATTAATATCAAAAAGTTACGCACTAAAGCTTCAAAAATCTATATTGTAGTTTCTAGTTTCTGAATGTCTGCAGACAGGTTTCAGTATCAGTTTGCTACATGAGCTTCCTTTTCTGTTTAGGGAAAGACGTCTCTTACACAAAGCTTACGTTTTAATACCACAGAACAAGTAGTGTAGCATCACTGTACGACATTTAGCACTTACATCACAACCACAACAATGAAGCCGTCCAAACACACCATGTTTCCGTCAGTCACAGGACACTTCTTCAACTAACCACAACTTGTTAGATGTACAGTAGTCTATATTGACGACGTTCCACTTCTGGGTTTGCTCCGATGCCGCCGGAAACTCCGCCAGATGTCACTCTTTTTGGCCGGATGTCCGGTACCTTCTGTTTTTGGTTTTTTTTTGTGTTTGAATTTTAAAATCCGGTGGATTTCTGAGGACTATGGTTAACTGCTCCTCAGATCTCTGCAGGGTAAATCCAGACAGCTAGCTAGACTATCTGTCCAATCTGAGTTTTCTGTTGCACGACTAAAACTACTTTTAAACGTACACGTTCCACCAAAACAAGTTCCTTCCAGAGGCACCGTGGCTACGTCTGGCGCTTAGCACCACTCAAGACGATTGTGATTGGTTTAAAGAAATGCCAATAAACCAGAGCATGTCTTTCTCCCACCCCGGAATGCTGTATGGACTAGCCAGACCCTCCTCAGCAGTGCTGTGGAGGAAGGTCTGGCAAAGCAAGACTAGATGTACAGATGTCATCAAATCACAAAAGGTTATTTCCTCTCTGATAATTACCTTCTTTTTATTTATTCCCTAAATGAAAGCTGTGACACGGTGATGTATGCAGAACACGAATAACTCCAACGGTGTTTGTTTTTTTACAGGAAATGTTTGCAATCAGTAACTCTCATTACTTGCGTGTCATTTCAACACATGTAGGCATCAAAGCTGATTTTCAGATGTTTTAGCCTGCTGAACTAGAGCTGCTGTTTATAGAATTACTCATACCCTTGTTGTATTTGGCCCTGCAGCGGGTAACAGTGAAAGGCCTCAGTATGTTCAGACAAAGGGAGGGGGGGTAAAGGAGACCGGAGGAAGACTGAGGTTGTAGTAATCCTGGATTAGATGAACTGATTACATGAAGACAGAGAGGAAAGGGAACGATCTACAGCTCTGAAGGTGAAGAGGGAGTAATGTGGTGATGAGTCAGGGGCGCCTCCCAAAACTTTACTGCTGTCACCTGGCTGAAAGCTTTAACTGATGGAGGAGCGTTGACCATTGCAAAATAGCTTCCAGACATTGGTGGCAGCACTGAGCACAATGCTGCTAAGTAATCTTCCAGTCAATAAGCAAGGATGAAAATGTGCACCATCTTTACACAGATTTGAGTTGTCCCAAATCCATACTACATACTAAGTCCTAGCAGGTTTTGAGGCTAAAGTGTGTTCGTACTGGAAAAATGACAAAATGTAGACACAAACCAGACAATACGCAGACTACTGTTAACACGGTTGATTTTTGAGTTGAAGGAAACTGTTTTCCCACAATGCAATGCACAAAGGAAATGAAGGAGCCACTCACAGCTGCTTTTTTTAATAAATTGTGAAAAATTGGAGAAACTGATTGTTTAGAGGTTGCTAAAGTAAATACAGCAAGTCTGCCGACGCACAGACAGACTTAAAAGCTTTGTCATCTCTCTCTCTCTCTCTCTCTTGGGTCACTTTCTCTCAAACTTTCAGTCCATCAAAGGCTTTTCTGTCTATCACATGCTCTTTGTCAATTTTATCTCAAGCCATTGACTTTCTCTCTCTCGCTGTATTGCTATGGTTTCAATAGATAACACTCTCTATCAATGGCTACACTCAGCAGACAGACAGTTTCCCTCTGTGGGAGATTTATTCCTCCTGTGAGAGCCAAACATCAAAACAGACCATAATGTGTCATAGATTGTTTGGTAACACTTTACTTGAAGGTATCTACTTAAGGGTGACACTGTCATGACACATGAACCCTAACCCTAACTCTAACTTGTCATGACAAATGACACTTAATGACAGAAGCGATATGTTTTTACTTGTTTATAATGTTTGACATGTTAATGAGTGTCAGGTCACTGTTGCGTAGCTACCTTCAAGTAAAGTGTAACCAATTGTTCTAACAAAATGCACAGAACAGTCTGTTATCTTTTGCACTGAGAAGAAGAAGACGAACAGGTAACGTTCCGATCTGTCTTTCCACAGTTATTTCTGTACTTTTTATTATTCACCTATGCACATAATAAATTATTTGGGAAGCGACTCTGCAGGCCGACATAAATCACTGTTAAGGTCAGAAAGAAAGGGGAGAACGTTTTCTTTTTAAATGCTTTCTAGAGCATAGTAAAAGTCATGGAGCAGGACTTGACCTTCCTTCAGATGAGGTTCGATCATGTAATAATGAGCAAATGGAGGAAGCGGGGGGGACGTAATGTGCCCTCCGATAACCAACCAAAACTAAATGTCAGAGGATGCGCAGGTCTTTTAACTGTCCGACTGAGTCATTCTGAAAAGTCTTCGTCAGCAGACATAGTGGAACCTTTAATGGCACTCTCGTGTGCGTGTGTGTGTGTGTGTGTGTGTGTGTGTGTGCGTGCTTACATGTGTACAATACGTGCACCCAGGTAAATAAAAATCTATTGTGTGTGTGTGTGTCTCAGTGTATGTTTAATGTGTTAATGGCAAGGGCTGATTATCCATCCATGGCCTGGACACACTGAGTCACTTCTCAGATGGCACGGTGCCTAGGAGAAGCAGGTGGCAGAGCTCTAGCCGCACAGCAAGATAAACACACACACACACGCACACACACCCACGGTGTAGGTAGACTGAGCCATGTACTCAACCACAGAAACCTGCTGCTGTTCATCCCTATACAAGAGCATCATGATTACGCTCTGTTGTTGCCTCAGAGATACTTTATTCAGGGTGTCTTTATGTGCCAGAGGCTGCAGTTCCATACATACTGGATATTTTCACAGCCAGGAAGCAGATGGCTTGGCATAAACAGCTGAAATAACACCACCTCATAGACATACTCAGCAATATTTTGTTCTGTCAACAGAGGCCAACAGAAAACAGCAAACACAGCTTGTTGTATCATGGAGGTCCAGTGAAGAGTTGTTATGTATTATATCCCCTAAATGCCTGAAACAAGATACCTGAAATAGACTGTTGTGTGTTTTTTAGTGTAAGAAGAAAAATAAAGTGAATGTGAACCAATAAACTTGTGTTTAGCCCTGGCCTCTGCAAAGCACATTCCCAAGATTGTTATTAAATCTCCCCAGACACGCCCAAGTTCGTAATGGGTGATTAACTCACTCTGTCCACCTGTTCTCTGCCCCCCGAGAAAAAAATAAAAACATTAATTTATTCATTCAGTTGAAAACAAAGTCCTCACACATATAGCAAAAGCAACGTGTGTGTGTTTGAAATTCTGGCAAACTAAACAGAATTTCCCAAATTAAAATCCAATGACCATTTAAGTCCAGGCCGGTTCATTCCAAAGAAAAATGTCCTGTGGAGAGGAAGTGTTCCAATTGTACTGGATATCAGACCTTCACCAACAAAACATGAAAGGATCAGTTTACTCAAGACTGACTAAACCTAAAGTGGTATCTCGCCATACAGGTAGTTCCAGATTTGTCTAATGAGGTTTTGCGATGTCTGCACAACGGAGGTGAACTAACTTTTCATCTCTTTCCAGGACAATGTACCTTGTTTATTAAGATAATCAAAATACCTCACTGGGAACCGATTTACTTCCTACTGAAGAAACAGTGACACATTGCTCTATGGCAGGGATCTTCAACAGGGGGTCCAGGACCCCTAAGGGGTCCTCAGAGTCATTGCAGGGGGGCCTCCAAATTATAGTACATTTCTGAAGTCTTAACATGAATCCAACATATTATTAGCAAATATAAATCCTCAATGATGATAGGCTTACTGGCCCATATGTAAGGTGTCACTAAGGTAGCCATCCACAGATACAGTTCATCCTAAGTGTGTATGTTTAACATTAAAACACAATTATAAAATCATGCCAACAATTATTAAGCTATTTTAATAGCATAGTATTCTATGCAAAAATGTATAAAGGCTTTAGGCTGCCCTACAAGTTATTGTAGGCCCAGTTTAAAGGTCCCATGACATGGTGCTCTTTGGATGCTTTTATATAGGCCTTAGTGGTCCCCTAATACTGTATCTGAAGTCTCTTTTATATAGGCCTTAGTGGTCCCCTAATACTGTATCTGAAGTCTCTTTTATATAGGCCTTAGAGGTCCCCTAATACTGTATCTGAAGTCTCTTTTATATAGGCCTTAGTGGTCTCCTAATACTGTATCTGAAGTCTCTTTTATATAGACCTTAGTGGTCCCCTAATACTGTATCTGAAGTCTCTTTTATATAGGCCTTAGTGGTCTCCTAATACTGTATCTGAAGTCTCTTTTATATAGGCCTTAGTGGTCCCCTAATACTGTATCTGAAGTCTCTTTTATATAGGCCTTAGTGGTCCCCTAATACTGTATCTGAAGTCTCTTTTATATAGACCTTAGTGGTCCCCTAATACTGTATCTGAAGTCTCTTTTATATAGACCTTAGTGGTCCCCTAATACTGTATCTGAAGTCTCTTTTATATAGGCCTTAGTGGTCCCCTAATACTGTATCTGAAGTCTCTTTTATATAGGCCTTAGTGGTCCCCTAATACTGTATCTGAAGTCTCTTTTATATAGGCCTTAGTGGTCCCCTAATGCTGTATCTGAAGTCTCTTTCCAGAAATTCAGCCTTGGTGCAGAATTACAGCCACTAGAGCCAGTCCCACAATGAGCTTTCCTTAGGATGTGCCATTTCTGTGTCTGTAGCTTTAAATGCTATTGAGGAGGGGGGGGTAAGGTGGAGAGTGGGGGTATGGCCTTGACCAACTGCCACTTTGCTTGTTTGAAAGCCATGATGTCTCTCTCTTATTGGTGGGCCAAATTCTCTGGGCGGGCAAAGCAGAGAAAGGGGAGGTAATCTTGCTCCTTATGAGCTCATTAAGGGAAGATTCCAGATCGGCCCATCTGAGCTTTCATTTTCTCAAAGGCAGAGCAGGATACCCAGGGCTCGGTTTACATCTATCGCCATTTCTAGCCACTGGGGGACCATAGGCAAGCTGGGGGAACTCATATTAATGTTAAAAAAACTCAAAGTGAAGTTTTCATGCCATGGGACCTTTAATATGCAACTTTATTTTATACAATATATTTAGTAGGGGGGTTCCTGCTCCATCTCTCTTTCAGTTAAGGGGTCCTTGATTTAAAAAACGTTGAGGATCCCCTGCTCTATGGATTATCCACAGTAACTTGGACATTGTTTTTAAAGGTACGCTGTGTAGTGTTTTAAGTATTTTATTAGCTAAAATCAATGTCTTCATTCATAAATATGTCCCCATTGGTGTAAAGTTACCCCTGCCAATGATCTGACTTATCCTCTTAAGCGAAGAATTTCTTATCTGTGTTGACATTGGATGGGCAAGTCCAAGGAGGCTTCCATGTCATTCCGCCATTTTGAAAAACTATAATCACTGAGAGGGACATAACTAGCACTAGCAACGCTATTTCGTTCAGAGCCAGTGTCACGTGACTGAAACCAGCTGAAACGGAGAAGGAGATAAGCACTTGTCCCTGCCCCGGCAAATTTGAAAGCCTGCACTGCACTTCAGTTCATAATGGAGGATCATACTAATGCCGAGCTGCAGGAGAAGGAATCCTGGTGGCCAAAAAAGGGAATTAAAAAGGCAACGTGACCGGCGAGGGTAAACATCGGGGTAGCCTTTCCCAGGTGGAAAGAGCTAATGAAGGAGAAAGACTTTCAAAGGGATGCTGAAGTTGCCGGCTTTCTTCTCGACAGGTAAGTCAATGTTAGGGTCTAAATTACAAAGGTAATTACGTATACATGCTCACACTAATGATTCACTGCAGTTTGTTTGAAATAACGAACCTCATCAACCGAAAGAAAACTCGATGAAGCGCTATTGGAAGACATGTTGTCATAGATTCTTGGTACATAACGGCTACCGTAGATGCAACACGCATTTGAAAAAAGTGAGGCGCTAGAGAGCACAATTTGTTTGAATACAAAATACAATTTCACCGCTAGATGGGAGAAATTCCTACAAAATGTACCTTTAATAAGACACACTGCTGTGGAGTTTTTCAAATGTAACGTCTCCATGCTAAGAACAGAACAAAACAAAAAAAAGTCCCATTCACCTCTAATGTTTGGAGTAGATGCAGAAGTTTCAGAGATATTTTGAAATCTGCACAAATACAACCAAGCCTATCTGAGTAAGCCTAAAAAAGTAGACTACATGCTGTAAACACATACAGTGTGATGAGGCAACAGCAAGAATCATATTTTGAAATATTTGTTGCTTGAAGAGGTTAGCAGCTGGCCGTTTATGCAAGGAGAGGGAGGATTTGGTTGTGGTTGCACAATAAATGTTTCCTCAGAATAAACCATTTATTGGCACGAATTAGAAATCAAACCCAACATGTTGCAGAAAACAATGATCCCAACCTTTTGCTACGCAGATTATATATGTCAGATTACATCTGTCTGTATCTGCTTGTGTCATCCCGTCATGTTGGAATAAACTTGAAGTACTTCTTGCATATTTCATATACAGGGCAGTTATGGACATTTTCCAATATTGTGCGACTATTTTTTAGAAATATTGAGCTGGCTAAATCTGCTTGCTCTTGGAAACTATTAAAGTAATTATTTTTCTCTTAAACCGTCACAGTAGAGTTACTGTATGGTTTCTGCAGAGGGCCATGAAGAATTCAAAGATAGATTTTTCTGCTTTACATGTTTTTCTCTACAGTAATAGGCTTTAATACCTAAAATACAAATTGTACATGACAGCATCAGTACTGCTACTTACACTACTGTCCACATACTTGTACTTTCTGTCTGGGTCTGTTAATGGTTTGCACAAGGGAAGGCTCCATAGTCCCAAAGGGAAATATTGACACTATACTACATAGTAAGGACAATTGTGTTCCTCCACAGTTTGAGGAAGGCCATGTCCTGTTTCAGCACAACAATGCCTCTGTGAACAAAGTCACGCCCATAAAGAAATCATTTCCTCACTTTAAGTGTGGAAGAACTAGACTGGCCTGCACAGAGCCCGGACCCCAACCTCATCCTACACCTTCGGGATGAACTGGAATATATATATCATTTTATACACCCCCCCCCCCCCCCCCCCCCCCCCCCCTCCATATATTTATGGGGGGGGAGGGGGGAGGGAGTGTATAAAATGATTTAGCATTTACCAGTTGTCATTGTAACTGTAGATTCTTATCCTTATCCACAACTTTTAAGCTAAGATGGACGAGAAATCCTCAAAGTACTATGAACTGCTGATGAAGATCATGTAATATAATATAAAGCTCCAAGCTAGTTACTTAATGGGCCTCGTTGTAAGTGACTATACATAGTATATGGACTTTTGGCTGTTATTTAACTTGAAGTGCCTCAGCTGTGACTCTCAAGGCAGCGTCTTGTTTATTAAATTTATACGGTGCAATATTTATAATGCTGCTGCACCATAGAAACACAGATAGCACTGATATCAGAGTCCACACAGATTGGGTAGTATACTTATGGTTCTGCTTTGTTAAAAGTAGTGCTGTCAAACAATTAAAATAGTTAACTCGCAATTAATCACACATTTTTATCTATTCTAAATGTCCCTAGATTTCTTTTTGTCCAATTATTTTTTCTCATTTTAATGCTTTTATCAACATGGAAAAGCTTGCTTTGTGCTTTTTGATGAGGGGGCGGAGAATTCGCATCAGCTGTGTGCTTGGCCATCAAGTGGTCTTTCAGACTGGACGTGCTGCGATGACAGCTCAGTTCACAACGACAAAACACACAGAGCTCTTTGGTCTTGTCAATGGAACCATTTGGCAACTTTTTAAAAGTAAGCTTTCTATTCAGAATCTTATTGGCATCCATTTTGGCGTCTGCTATTTAAACGACGCGGGCGCTGGACGGGAAACTGACAACTGCGTCGGTCTTAAACTAGCAAAGACACTTGAGTCGGGCTTTGCGCTGCGCCGGGTACAAGATAGGGCCCACACTGTGCTGCTCCCACAACTTACAGTACATGTGGTGCAAGTCAGAACGACTTAGTAAAAATTGCTTATACTTTCAGTAAACGTCAGCCGGGGTTCAGAGGTCAAAGGTTAATATCATCCAGACAGTTCACCAAACACCTTGAGGCCGTGTGTTAACAGCTAGCAGCAGGCTAACAAAACATCTCTCTGTCTAAACCTAGTGCTAAAATCACAAAGGTGGATGATGCATGACATAACAACGCAGCTTGATTCTGTCTAAATTGGCCTGTGAGGCCACATTTTACCTTGATGTTTTTGTAACTTACTACTTCAGTTAGGCCCTATATAGCTACAGAACACATATTTATAGTAACAATGCAAGCCATGTCTTCTTCTTTGCATCTGTTTACTTTAGCTCTGAAACAGTAGTCTGAACCATACTGGGATTTTGAGGCTGATACTAACATTGATATTTGTGGGTTTAAAGATACATATATACAACATATTTGATAAGGATCCCTTACATTTGGTAACCAGGGCTATGACCAAGATGTGAGCGGCTCATTTTACCGTTAACTTAAAAAGTTTGTGATAGTGACACTGTTTCTAAATGACCTCAAACATATTGTTTCAGTTATCCGCCAACACTATCTATAATATACGATTATAATATGATATATTATAGATCAAATTGGACAATAGGCAGATTCTCAGATGTGAGGATTTGCTGTTAAGATTTGGACTGTTAGCTGGAGAAAAAAGTGGTCTTAAAAAATTGGGCTCTGGGGAATTGTGATGTGTATTTTCTGACATTTTATACTCTACTTCTTGAGAAAATAGCTCTTTATAATTCCTATTTGCAGCACAAGTTGACTTCACTGCACATGAGCCTTTTCAGCTACAAAGATTACCAAGACTTGTACTCAGAGCTCTGCTGAGAGACATTTATGAAAGCTATAAAAATCCTCCTTTCTTATCAGCCTTCATCACATACTGTAGACGTGCTGCCATAAAGTAAAGCAACCCCCCCACCAGCTGAAACGTTCTGCATTGAAAACGTTTTTGATAAAGGTTCTAAAGGAGTCCATCATAGGTGTTTCTACATCAATTTATGATGACCAAATAAAAGCTGTATATGTCCCCTCCGTACATTTCAGTTTAATATTAGTTTTAATGAAAGTATGACACACACACACACACACACACACACATCCGTCATCACCTGCCAAGTCATGCAGAGAGACTCCCCTCTACTACTCTACTAGTTTCCTATCAGTGTTGCTGCTGAGTCACTGACAGTCCCACTACCTTAGGGACTCCCCCCCCAACACACACACAACCACATCTGTACAGCTGACATGGCTAAAGCTCCACACTGTCGATCGGTGGTTTCATCTCACCTTCTCGTTTTCCCATCAGTGATGCCGCAGAGAAAAGAATAAATATCTTTTGTGAGAATCTGCATCTTGAGTCAGATCTGTTCCCTGTAACCCCAAAAGTCTTTATCTATTGAGGGTGTGTGTGTGTGTGTGTGTGTGTGTGTGTGTGCGTGTGCGTGTGCGTGTTTCCTGCTGCTTTCGAAACATATCTTATCACATCTTCCAGTCAAGCAGAAAACACACTTCAACATTCATAAGATTAAAAAGATACTGACACTAACTAAACTGAGATGATGCTGTAATATTTGGCTGTACTTTTAACTTTATTAAGTGGCACATTTGACAAATGTATCACCACAGGAAAGGACCAGTTGACACAAAGCTTGAAAAATGAAAATGTTTTTATGTTCTTATCTTTTCTTGAAAACAATAAGAGGAGAATGTTTGCCAAAAAATAGAAATAAATCTTTTTCAAAATGTCATAGGTCCTGTTTTATGACTTGTGTTATTCAGCATATTACTGATCATGGAGTTTGATGATAGTCACTTGCAGAATAGATTATCAGGACAGATGTGCAGCCGACAGAAGTTTTCTTCATTGACATGACTTGTCCATGACTATATGTGATATTTTCAACCAGTAGGAGCAGGGACAGGTGTAGACATGTTTAAATGGGCTGGGGCATACTGGTTCACACACTCAAAGAAGGGGGGGGGGGGGGGGCACATTTGGAAAACGGGTAAAAAGTTGTTACACCCAAATCTTTTATATTTCACAGCACGTCCCTCGCAGTGATTGGGCACCTGGTTGAGACCGCAGGAGGCCACTACAAAATTGCAGTGTGACAAATGATATGAATACACCTTAAATATAAATGATACATTATTAATAATTAGGATTTGTTTATTGTTATACCATGGTCTGGGTGAATACTCGGTTCTGATTGGCTGCAGGGTGTACATTAAAACCTGATATTGGACACCTACTAAGTAGTTCTCATGAAACTCTGAAGTTATTTTGTATCACAGCGATCATCTCACATCCCTTTCGCTGTTCAACTTGCTACTTGTTTGTGAAAGTCTTGATATTGATTTGGGGACAATGACATGGATAGCTGGATAGCTAGTCTTGTTGTTAAACATACTGTCAAACGATATTTACTGATTGTCAACCGTACACAATGTTATTGAATTTGAAACTTGCTAGCATAACGTTAGCTTTCTGGCTAGTAGCTGTCTGAGCTGAAGGGTTGTATGTGCTGAGTGGACTAGACATATCTAATATTATAGATAATTATAATAATAATATATAATAAGGTTTGTCCTATTTTTTAGTGTATGGCTTGGACAACTGAAGACAGGAAAGTGGGAGAGAAGGACCGCAGGTCGGAATCGAACACCGTCCGCTGCGGTAAGGACTTAGACCTCAGTACATGGTTTGTGCTTTAATTCTTCAATGCCTGCTTTGTGTTTGTACTGCATGTTAAGCTGTTCAACTATTGTTAATCATCAAATGTTCTGTTTCGAAATAAAATCATCAAAACAACACGCTCATTTTGTTGCAGGGGCATTCTGTGGTCTATGTCTGTGTTTTACTTTCCAAAGAATCATCACACTCATGTACGTTTTTGTGGTTTCGTTGCATCATTCACAACTCTGGCTAAGTGAGGGAAGAACTCACTTCAAGCGTGTCTCAGAGGGGGGTTCTACAATGCAGCTGTGCTGTTTGTCAATGTTGATTATGTAACAGAAAGAGATTTACGGTGGAATGTGTTAATGTGTTCTAGTGAAATGACTTCCATAGAAATGCAAGGGAGGGTTCCCCATGCTGTGTTAGCGGCATTCACCCAGAGCAAACAGTATCTGACTGCAACATTTCCTGTGTAGTAGAAAGTCCTGTTAAGACCATCAGCAGAGGGCCTGAGTCTCTTGCTTCCTCTGCTATTAAACAACATCCTGTTCTTCCATTTCCAAAACACCATAAGATTTTTACAGCCCTAACCCTGTGCAAATGACTCTGCATTATACACTAAACAACTGATTACAATTGTAAACATAACACACTGTTGTTTGATGACAACTTGAACAGGAGGTTCAAATATATTTTGATAAACTCAGACATGTAATGCTTATGGTATTGATGGTTCTGGTACAAGATAATGTCTGGTGACCTTTGCCTTGGTTTGCACAGGTCAGTGTGCACTGAAACCACACTTATTGCTTTCACTTGAACTATTTTATACAAAGAAATAATCTAAATAAAACAGTTAAGAGAGAAATTGGGAGATATTGTGTGACAGTCCTGCAATAAAGCCTATCAGCCCAGATATGTTGTTCTGATCCAGTTTATTAGGTACATCAAGCAAAATGAATGCTGTCTGTTAATGTTATGTTATGTTTTGGTTAAAAGCGTTTAAGGTGTCACTGTGTGACAGTGTGGGTAGACTAAATATTAGAAATGCCTCTCAATACAATAAACTACTACTTTGTACTTTGTGACTACTTTCTGAGTGTTGTAAGTTTTGATAATAGCGTTGAATTTAATGTTGATAATAAAATCAATAGGCTATTTACCATTAATTTGGTATTATCCACCATGTTAAATACTAGAATATAAACATCACTGGTAATAGGCTACTAACCAATTTAAAAAATCAAAATTGATCTTCGATCAACATGACTTTGTCGGCCATTTGAGGGCTTGGTGGTAACTTGCAATTTTTTTGTTCACTTTAAGGCGTAGATATACACATAACCTATGACTTTAACGTCTCTTGTGTGTGTGTGTGGGAGGGGGAATTTGTTTGCCCTTTTTATTTTTAAACAAATCTTTATTTATACATATTTGTACAATTTTGGGGCAACACAAATATGATTATTATTTTAACAAGAACTTTTTACAGTTAAATTAATCCAGTATAATCTCAAATGAGCATTAATAATATCAAAGAACATAACTGCTGATTTTCAACTGAACTGTCATAGATACGGTCAGAGAATGCCGCCTGCTAGGAGACGACCCTGGTTACTTGACAACACAAAAACCTCGTCGACCAATCAGATGCTTCGCTCGGCGCATTGGTACAATCACATTCGAAGATTTTACACTAATGTGATCTGCTGACGATGAAAGTTGGATTTTTTGGTAGATATACGAACGTCGTGTTTTATTTTGATCAAACAGTGCTATATATTGTTAATATTGTACTTTTAAATTGTTAAAGCCACGCTACACAGACAAAGGGACTGTGTCGTGCCACGGCTGTGCATCTGTGTTAGTGGGTCGTACTTCGGCCTTATAAAACAGGCGTGTCTTAAGCGAGATGAGTGATTCAAATACTGACTTTGCAGCTGCAGCGTTACGTGTGATTGTCTCCCTGCCAGTGGATTATGTGGAGGTGTCTGCACGGATTCCAAGTTAACATCTTCTTTTTCGGACTTTGAATGCTTTCAGACCACGCTTTTGGAAATGTATGTACTGCTTTCATCGCTAATTTCTGTCAAGTAAAACCGTGTTTTTAACTGCGTACGTTAGGAAAGTAATGTTAAGTTAGACTCGCTAAATTAAACTTTACCCAGTCATAGCCATGATTCAAAAACGTGACATGAGTTACGGTAATTATGTAGCTAGTATATTTCATGATTATTCCAAACGTATGCTACGTGACTTTGCTCAATTTACAGAGGGATTCGTTGCCATATTGATTAATATTGATGAAACTTGTGTTGCGTTAGTCACGGCTAAATTGATAAGTCAGCTGGAACAAATTATTACTGGTGAGGTTTTGACGAAATGTGTGTATCGGTAACTTGTCCGGCCACAGTTAATTTAGGATGTGGCCGTTTTTATTGTGTCTTTAGTGTACTTTTAAGCTATCTTGTTTGTCTCTCAGCGGTTCTGGAATTAAAAACCATGCTCGCGCAGTGAGCTGTTCTAGAAGCTCACGGGCTCTGTCCATTCCTGTGTGTGTGTGCGAGCGAGCATGTTGTCTCGTGCTCGCATTCTGCTGTGCTCGTGCATAATGGGTCATGATGCTGTTACTGTTGCATGAGATGTTTTAACGCTGGCAAGCCAATAGTTCTCATTTATTACATTTGTGATGGTATTGATATTTTCTTCGGCATTCATGGTTACAAATGAGATACATCGGCTTTAGTATTTTATGTTTATGTCAAAGGAAATGGGATGAAAAATATTCTGCTTTTGTAGACACATTTTAAAGCTAACATCTTAACTTACATCTTTTTCTCTCCTGGCATCTTAGTTAATCTAAACTTGGTGAGAAGATGGATAACAAAGAGGAATCGCAGAGTTGTTCAGTGAGTGTCCTGACCTGGGACCAGGTGAGCCGGCTGAATGAAGTTCTGACTGAGGTTGTGCCTGTTCATGGACGGGGGAACTTCCCTACCTTAGAGGTTCGGCTGAAAGACATTGTGGCCCGGGTGCGCTCCCGCCTAGAGCTGAGTGGCATCAGAGTAAAGGACGTACGGCTCAATGGCTCCACGGCCAGCCACGTACTGGTGCAGGATATTGGCTGGAGCTACAAGGATCTGGACGTCATCTTCAGGGTGGACCTGCCGCACGAGGCGGAGTTCAGGCTCATCAAGGACGTGGTGCTAGGAACCCTGCTGGACTTTCTACCTGAAGGTGTGAACAAAGAGAAAATTACACCCATGACTCTCAAAGAGGCTTACGTCCAGAAGCTGGTGAAGGTCAACACGGAGCAGGACCGCTGGAGCCTAATCTCCCTCTCCAACAACAACGGCCGCAATGTGGAACTGAAGTTTGTGGACTCAATACGGCGGCAGTTTGAGTTCAGCGTGGACTCCTTTCAGATTGTGCTGGACTCCATGCTTGCTTACTACGAGCTGGCACAGACGCCCATGTCACAGGCCTTTCACCCTACTGTGAGTGGGGAGAGCGTGTACGGGGACTTCAGCATGGCGCTGAGCCACCTGCGGAACAAGCTCATCGCCACCAAGCGGCCTGAGGAGATCCGAGGTGGCGGCTTGCTGAAGTACTGCAATCTGCTGGTGCGGGACTTTCGGCCTGCCAGCGAGGAAGAGTTCAAGGCCCTTGAGCGGTACATGTGTTCCCGCTTCTTCATCGACTTCCCTGACATCGGTGAGCAACAGCGCAAGGTGGAGGCCTACCTCCAGAGCCACTTTATAGGTGAGGAGAAGAGCAAGTACGACTACCTCATGATCCTGCGGCGAGTGGTCAACGAGAGCACGGTGTGCCTCATGGGCCACGAGCGGCGACAGACCCTCCACCTCATCTCGCTGATGGCCTTCCGAGTGCTGGCGGAGCAGAACGCTATCCCTGATGCGTCCTGTGTCACCTGCTACTATCAGCCAGCGCCCTATGTCCGAGACCACAACTTCAGCAACTACTATGTGGCTAACCAGAACATTCCAACATGGCTGCCATGTAACTGACAGAACGAAAACAAGTGGACGGATGTACAAGAGGGCACCACCACTGCTGCTGCTTTTGAGAAAAGAGACAGAATAAAATAAAACTCCCCCCAAAAAAAAGATTATTGAGGCAATAAATGCTATGTTCCTCTCAAGGCACAATTATATTTAAGTGGACAAGTGTTTTGCTTTGTTTTTTTGGAATCCTTTCTCATTCCTTATCTACAGAGATGTCTGGGTCATTGAATAGAAAGTGATATTTTTAAGTGTTTAGATTATTTTTTTTTTTTTCATCATGTTTGGTTGTTTCCCTGTTTATCAGAGTTGTGTTTTGTGCCTTAACCTCCCAGTTGACCCCCCCAATAATTTAAGTATGGGCTATTTTTTTGAAGAAGGGGAAGAAGAAGAAGAAAATGTAGCCTTGAATTTAGTTTTCTCCTGTGATTAGTAAAAGTTTAAAAAAAAAAAAAAATTTGAAAAATAGTATTATTGGGGAAAGGGGTAATATAATAGGTGATAACCCAAACAAAAAAAATTAGAGCATCAGTGTTAAAATTTTGTTCACTGGGAAGGTTAGAAAGGTGGTACACCAATAACTTAATTCACATCAGAAATGAAAGGGAAGCGAGAGGAGTCAATTTGTTTTAATTCATTTTGACATGTAAATATCTCAGACATTTGTAGTCTCCCTACTATGCCAGCAGTGCCTGTGATTTGAAATCAATGCAAGAGAAAATATGTCTATTTTTATTTTCTACTGTGAATTTCAGTGTAGGACGAGCTCTCCTCCTTCCCCTTTATCCAGTTTACTCAGCCATGTACTTTTCAGTTGAGACTGGCTTTGAGTGGAAATCTGCAGAGAGACAGTTTAGGCCTCAGATAGATGGGCTCCTGTGTTTCTGAGGAGTTTATGTTCCTCTGTGTTTTAAGTCACTTCCAAAGCCTCACACCAGTGACCTCAAGATGTCACAATCCTCTGGCTATTGTGGGAAGCTGACTGATGGAAGAAAGCGGACATGGGGCACGTTGAGAGCATGCGGCTGGCCTCGTTGCCTGTAGTGAGAGCTGGCTAGGAGTCCTGGAGTGACAGGCTGACTGGCTGTCCCTTCCCTTAAAAGGAGCTGCACATGGTGTGCCCCAGTCTCGTCCCTCACAACCATTGCAGGCTCGACAGCAGCGCTGAAATGGGATCCTCTTCTGACGAAGCGACTGGCTCTCAAACTACAGGCCGTCTATAATTATCTATTTTTTTTTTTTTTAACTTTTTTCTGGGGGAGGTATCTTCGGAGCAGGGAACTGGGGATGGGTGTGCAGGCAGCAGAAGCCCTGCCACCTTACATGTGTGGGGAGCTGAGTCACTTCCTAGCCTATCCAGTGCCTGCTGGAAGGACGCTGTGTTTGAACCCCTTTTGTGGTCATGGGAGCACAGACAGCAGGGAGTGCAACTGGTATGTTAATAGAAATGCCATGATATATGCCAGTTGGATGCCACGCCCCTTCCTGACTTGGAGTTTGATGTATCCTGGAAGCTACAATTGACTTGAGCCACAAGCCAAAAAAAAACAACCTATAAATTACTATAAGTAGCTAAGCCTATTATTAGCTGTTCATTTTGAACACTTGCAGTGTGGCATTACTAGCAGATGTCCTAAGCTGTGACTTTAACCTGTCATCTCTCTTAAGCATCCAAGTTTGAGAGGAAAATAGTTGCTAAACTTATGTAAGTGACAACTGCTGTCTCTCTATTCCTCTCACCCCTCAGTTTTTCTGAACTTATTCTTGCTCAGTGCGGCTCATGCTTATACCAGATAACCGGAAACATCTCTTATCTGGATGGCCCACAACTCTCCAACTGGTTCAAATATTTTGTTAGGGGGACAGTCAGCTCTGCCTCTTCTGCAGGTCACAGGGGTATGCTCTGCTGGCTTACTGCTGCTGAACTTTGGTACGGGAAATGCACAAGTCTTTTTAACAACCCGTGAGGTGCCACACACTGTCTCGCTCTGGACCAAAGTTACAACCAGCAACTGAAGCACTTAAGTGCCTTTTGACGTTTTTGGAGAGTGATTTAGCTTTTTAAAGTTATTTTTTTAAAATGGTGATCAGGAGGGAAAGCACTTTCTTCAGCCCCTTTAAACCTTTGAAACTTGGGTGATACAAGACTTTCCTCATAGTTTATGGGAGAATACATACTTTTCTGGATGGGGAGCCAACATGTTATTTTACTTTTTTTTTTTTTTTTTTTTTTCTCCTTCCCCTGTTGTTGCCTCTTTGTTTCAGTCCCAAACCATACTTCTCCTTGAAACCCACTTGTCTAGTCATTCCTGTCTTAGTCTTCTCAGCCATTTTATTTTACTCCATCTCTTAAAAGTTTGGGTCTTGTCTTCACTGACAACCATGTTGACATCAGTCATGCCTGAATGCCTTTTTGAAATCCAACTTTTGATTCATTTTGATTTTAGGGTTAGACGTAATATATTTTACACCCTTCATTTATATATTTATACCCTTCATTTAATGGGCTGCCTAGCATCGTAGCTCCACCTGCTCCAAGGCAGCCTGGCCAAATTTATTTTGCTGACCTTTTGTCCCCATCCAAACCAAAGCATTACCTGAAGTGCACTGACGAGCCATACTTTCGCACACTAGCTGGAGGTCACCCAGCAGAGACCCCATACTAACCGAAGCACTTTAAAGAGGCCTTGTTTTACTCCAAACCCAGCCACCTGATAGGAATGTAAATAAGCTCATAAGGTCTATTGCTGGAGGGAGTTGAGCTGGTTCTCAGGGACATAATCATAATGTGTTTGAGTGCTTTGTTTTGTCCCTTTTATTTTGGGGGGGGTAAATTGGTTTAATCTGCCCTTGACATGGAGAAATTCCCTCCTAATACTCACTTTCATTTTTTGTTTTTGTCTCTGTATTAATTGTAACTTTGACTCTCCTCTTCTTACCCAAACTACAGGTTGTTATTGGAGTAGATCATGCCTGAAGGTGGAGGTAGCCAGCAAACTTCAGCTTGCTACAGCCTGGCAGCAGCGCTTGGTTTTATCTGTGCATCAATTTGTTTTGAAACCTTATCACTCAGTGGGTAGTCCCGTTTTAGTTTAGTGCTAACAGCTGGATTTGTCATCAAACTAATTAACCCTCATACGATCTGATAGTGCTAAAAATCCCCTTCGGGGAATAGCAGAAGATAATCTCAATCATTCCCCAGTTTGTGTATCCCCTCCCTGAGTGATGATACATTGGTTTATTAAAGCTTGGAGCCACATTCAAAACCAGCAGCCCGGTAAGGCTGCTGCTGCTCAGTCGCAGGTTGAAGACTGCTGAGCTTGATGAGGACTAGTCCCCTTCTTGGGCATTTTGTTGACCTCGCTCACTAAAAGCAGTTTTGAGCGAGATCAAAAGAAAATGCAACATACAAAAAAAACTTGCATTTTCTAGACAGTTGATAGTGAACGCAACTTGGATTGTAAATCCTCTGGGTTTTTTTTTTTTTTTTGTGTCCACCTAACCTTAACATGTTTACGGTTATTATGCCTTTTTTCTGACGACGAATGTGTGCCTGTTAATGAAAGCTTTACCTTCCCCCATTAGTTGAGAGTGGGGTGCAGCAGGGCTCATGCTAAATCACTTTCTTCGCCAAGGTTGATGAATGTATGTCGATCATCATTTAGTCTTTGTGAAAGAAGTTTATATAAAAAAAAAAAAAAAAAGAGATGAAGTGTATTTTGCCTTTTTTCTTTTCTGGCCCCCACTTTTTTTTTTCTGCTGTAAACTACTTATTGATCCCGTTGCTTCTCTCACTTACCTTGCCTTTTGGTTGTCCCACTTGTTTGGGTCTTTGTTTATTAGTGCAGCATGTGTTTGTTTTTTTTGTTTTTTTAATTCATGACACCTGTAGTAAGTATTCTTTGCTGGAGGGGGTGCAGATCGAGCTGTGGATTAAATGTTTTGTGGTTGTCTAAAGTAAAAGTCTTACCATAGGAATGTGCTTGAGGCTCTCTGACACTTTCTATATCGGGAGTTGTAAGAAGAAATTGCAGCAGATTTGTGTTTATGTTAATGCGTGGAGGTGTGTGTGCTTGTTTGCATGTGTGTATGAAGGGATGCCTGTTGCTATACAAGTTTAAAAAGTGGGGAAAAATATGAGAATTGTCTATATATATTTTTTGAAATAGTAAATGCAAGAGCTTTGTGAATGTGACGATGAGTTTGATGGTTACAACCATTATACTATTTCATTTTTCAAGACTTTTACCTCACTTGAGTTTTTCCTTTTGAATGGAAATGTAAATTTACATCAGGAAAATGTTTGAAGAGGAAATAATGAATAAAGAGTATTAACTTCAATTTCTGCCTCAGCTGTTTCTGTTGAGTGAAATCTCACATATCAAGCTGTGTTTTACAGATTTCTACCAAACTAGCATTTCAAGGATTTTTGTTTGTTTAAACTCAACACAACCTTCTTTTGTGGGGGGGGAGAAAAAAAAAAAAAATATCCTGGTCCGCCTTCTAGTTTATTTTATTTTGTCCACAGAATTAAATAGTACTTATTTGGCCTTCATGCCTTTTTTAAAGTGAGGCCGCATCAGTAGACCACAGCCCGGAAGATATTTTTAAAAGCAGAATTAGAAAGGTGGACAATAGACATGTTTTATATCTTGATTATTGAAAAACCGGTAAACAAAACTTGTCGGTTTGATCTAAGTAAAGTAGCTATTTTTTTTATAAATTGTAAACCTATTCAGAGGTGAATTCCCTCCACTTCCGGTGGACCACATGGGACCCTTAATACATCCATGATGGGACCTCATTTGTAAAAAAAAAAACAAGTATGGGGAGAAACCTTTTTACTGTCACTGGGAGAGACTAATCATTTTTTGATCCTTTTTAAATTGACCCATGAATTAAACGTTTGTCAATTTAAAAGAATTTTGCTAGTGAAAGTTTTGTTTTTTTTTTTATCCCGGAGTACCACTTAGTTTTGTGTGAAACTGCTCGGTGAACTAGCTACATATCTTGTCACGCACAATTTGCTTTATGCTCGGCTTGCTCGCTAGCTAGCTTAACTGTTTCACAACACATGTAACGTTCTCTTATCTGACGTGTTTTATCCTGTGTCTTTTCATCAGCCAGGAAGCGAAAACACGAGCAAGACCCGTTGTTTGTGCAAGTTAACTTTACATCCCGCTACAAAACCCAGTCATCGTAGCTTCAGCGAGACGTCACCTATGCCACTTTGGGGTGAGTAGTTTTTCTAATTACGGATTTTCACTGTTCTACTTAAACAGTATTATGACAAACAGACTTTCTGGACTTGCAAAAATATCTTTTAAAGTGAAAAACGTGTAATTCATGGCTCAATTTAAACAGGATCAAATAATTATTTAACTCACTAAAATTAATTCCTCCAGGACTGCAACAACCACAACAAGGAGCACAGCATGTTGCACATTACAATGTGAAACATGTACGAAACAGTGCAGCAATAAATCATCAGGAAGAATTAAGACTAATGCAATACAGATTCAATAAAACAAACTAAATACACAGAGCAGCAGGAATTTCCTCAAGAATATGGCACCATAGTTTGCATAAGCTGATCAGGAACTGACACTTTAATAAATAACTCTCAGGCATGCTTGATCAAATTAGTAATCAGTAGATACATACACGTATGGTACAGTAAAATGGCTCATACATAACTGAAACCGTATTGCTTTATTGTACTTCGAATACCTATTTAATCTTTGAATACACTTACAGAAAGTGGTATTAACATATTTTTGTGCAGTTTCCTGACTTGTGGGCATCCCGATGATGACTTTAACCAGAGATGTTTTCCATCTCCATCACCGGGGAAGCGGTTAGTGGGGAGATCAGTCAGCTCAGCATTCAGAACTTTAAATCCTGTTCTTGCTGATCTGAGTACTCCCTCTGCCAGAGTTTTTACTGGCTATTAAAAGCCTCTGCATTGCTTTTGTGAACAGGAGTACTTCAAAGCATTTCAGTACATGGTCGTTCAGCCTCACCACACATTTACATCTACACACTCTGCTGCAAAGTCATGTTTTAGTTGCAACTTGTCATGTGTGTTTTCATTAATTATTAATTTCCCCTATTGCTTGCTGTAAAAGTGAGAGTCCGTGTGTGGATGAAAATTGATGTTTTCCCTTATCAAACACTGTTGTGTGCTCATAGTATGCTTATCCCTTCTCGGATGCAGGCCATCAATGCTTGTTATCTGGCATGTCAATTCCTGCTTAGACAGGAATCCCCCCCCACCTCCCCTTCTCCGGCCCTGAGTCACTAGCTGCCATTCGTAAAACACATTGCCTTATCTGCAAGGAATGACTCACCCTGTTGTTGACTTAGGTGACGCAGCAATGTTCCCTCATCAACCTCTTTCCATTCCATCTACGTCCACATGCTGACTCTTCTTTACAGATCACATTAACCTTTAATTTTTTTCATCTAGCCTTACTTTATTCCTCCTCATCCTCATCTTTCCCCTATGGTTTGAGGTTTCATATGAATACTGCAAAAATCATACAAACTCTTATCTTCCATCCTCTACAGAGCTCCCTCGTTATTGTGAAATGCAGTAAATAACTGCTTTGTTGTTGTTACCTGAAAACACCATTCTTTTTTCCCCAACCAGCAGTTCTTTTATAACTTGCAAAGCAGCACTTGGCCCTTCAGTGCAAAGCAGCAGTGTTTCAGCTTCAGTCTTTTTTTTTATGACCTATGGCCTTCAGAGCCGGAACGTGCGACTGTTTTCTTTGTCACAACAACTCACGTGAAGTGAAAGGGACCTTTGGCTCCAACGCCACCCAAACACCCACAGGTGAAATTTCAGACCCAGAGCATCGCGTCTGAATCCCTTCAGCGCTCTGTCTGGTGCATGATCAAAGGTTGCGGGCCTTGTAATATTGAAATGTTTCCCATTTTCATTTGATAATGATAATATAATTTATATGAGATACAACTTTAAAATCCAATCTGCCCGAACTGTAAAGCTCTTGTTCATATTCGTGGAATCCATTGTTTTACTGGGAGATTTGATGGCTTGGCGTACTGAGAGATCACATGACAGACAGCCCGCTTGATTTGTCTTTTTTCCTTCCTTCTGTCCCTTCTCCAACTGATCTTAACGTTTTGTCACCCAAACACATATTTTCTCACTTACCTCTAGTGATATCTGTGAAAATAGTTTTGTTTTTATTTGCCCACGTTTTGGGTTAGTCTCTGATATTTCTGCCTCCACACAAATACAAAGGGAAGTAAGGGAATTTAGGTTTTTTTATTCTGGATAATCCACAGATCACGCTGCCAACAGATATAATTGGAAATATATTTAAGTACAGAAAAAAAGGAGTAACTTACCCCTCATGTTATCTAAAAACTCTGGATCAATTTACCAAAACTATCTACACAAATACTTGAAGTAAAATATTGATTGCATGACTTACACTTTGAGTACATTTTCCATCACTGTACTGTGCATTGTTAAATAATGCCTGACTTGCAGTCCAAGATTGCAAAAAGTGTTTGAATATTAAAGTAGCTCTGGATACCTGCATGGCTGGGCAAAAGCCTTTTCAGCAGGTCCATTTTTCACCATCAGGAGACATGGCTTGTAAACAGGTCACTTCTTCCAGTTCGGTAGTTTGATTTGGGTAAAATTTCTGGCCTGAGGGCCAATTTTTTCTGGTCGACAGGTCAATTTCTCACATCCAGGACAACCTTTCCGGCATGGAGGTTATTTTTATTCATGGTAGACAGGATGCTTTTTAGAGGCAGGGTGATTCTTTTTTTTGCATGACGTGATGTTTTTCAGTTCAGACTATCTCCTCCCTCCTTATGTGTGACGGTAGTTGCCGTATATATATGATTTTGTTAATATCGCTGTAACATTCAATTCATAGTCTGTGTTCATATTAGTTTCTATATATCTGCTGTGGAGTTCACAAGAGGGACCAAGCTGCTGTTATTCCTATAAACATAAAAAACAATACACAGCAGTTTGTATATATAAAATATATTTTGTCCTCAACTAATTTTCTTTTTCTTCTTTTTCTTCAGTTGTCACCTTTTCTTAGTCACAGTTAAGCGTCTCGTTTCCTGAGTTTCAGAGGCAGAAACACAGTGTGAAGTGACAACTGGCCTCTATGAGGGAGTTTCAGGGCCTCAACAACCACAACCCCTCCCCTCCCTACCCCGTACATGCAAACACAACTCCACACACACAAATACCCCTCCAGCAGTGTTCAGCCAGGTCAAACAATGCACGATTTCTGGAAAAATACTGATACAAGTATGCAGGGGAGAGAGGGACAATGGACAGTTAACACAAAGCAGAGAGCATGTGGGGGTGGGTCGGGGGAGTCACCATCCATCTTTCTATGGTTCACACACACACACCTGCCACTGGTCTCTACTGTATAGCAACTGGATTTGTTCTTTGTTTTGTTTTTTATTGTTTGATGGTATCGTTTTGCTTTTATCACTTGTCTGATTCTTTAATATACTGTCTATTTCATTTTTAGCTAAGGTGGAGAGTAATTAATGACAAGTGGTCCTAACACTGTAACTGAGTAGCTTTTCTGTATACCCACACTGTGTCGAGTACCTTGTAAACTCAGTGATTACTGTTTTACCCGGGGGGGGGGGGGGGGGTAATATATACACTATATTTGAATATCCAGAAGTTAAAGCCCGAGCAAGAACAATCTTTGCTGACTTTTGTTGGTGGCCATGATGCTGTGGCTCTCCTTCGGGCCACAACATCGGGTTTGGGAAAAGTTAGATTTTCCAGCTCGCTCCGTTAGTGGTGAAGGAGTTGGCTAAGGCGAACGCTAGCAATGCTAAGCCGATGTCACGACCAAACGTGCGATTGGTTATGGCATATTCCAATAGTTTTAAACTTCAACAAAGTACCCGCCTTCTTGGGAGTTAACACTTGTCAACGGAGAGTGGCGAGACTCTCTGTACACATGAAATGTACCAGAGTCTGGTAGGACCAGGCTAATGGACCAGAGTCTGGTAGGACCAGGCTAATGGACCAGAGTCTGGTAGGACCAGGCTAATGGACCAGAGTCTGGTAGGACCAGGCTAGCGGTTTCCGTCCTCAAATCTAAACCAGAGAAACTAAAGGTTGCGGTTTTAAACATGTCCTTAACATTATAAAACTGTCACAGTTTGGTTCGGTTTAGGCACCAAAACGACTTCGAAAAGTGGTGATAGTGGTTTGTGTAAAAAATCATCTGTTACGTTACGCACGTGAAGCAGAACATGACGTAGCTCTGTTTGGTCCGTAAAGGTTAAAAAACTTGCTGCTTACTTTTAATTTCAAACGGGACACGGTCTCCTGGGTGGAAGTTCTCTGTTTGTTTGACCCATCCACCACCCCAACTTGCCTCCTTACACGGCGTTCCTAACATTTGGCAAAATTAATTGGTAGCATATACTGTAAACCGTTTCTAGGAAACAGGCTTGTAGCTGAAAATAAGAGGAGCAAAAACATGTTTTTGCAATCTTGGTAAAATTACATTTTACTTTTATTTTCCAGCACAGTTAAACTTACTTCTGCTTGACTGATGTTTAATTCTGGTACTTCAGTAGGATCTTTGACTCCCACTGAAGTTTACCAATAAATATTGGTTCACAAAGATAAATGGACAGCAGTTCCTCACAAACAGGTGAAGGAGAAAGGTTTGTCATCCCAAAACTAAAATTCTTTGAGTGCATCTGCAGCTTCTGAGGGAACTTATATTTTCTATTTCATCTAGCTTTTATTGATAACTTTGCTCTGCAAAACCAACAGAAAAAGCTTATTTCTTGTCTCCCTCAAAGGTAAGGCCATGACTATGACTTCGCTATCTGATTGTGTAGCAGCAATATTTGCAGTGGGGTGATTTATTTGTTACTGTTTCACAACGCCCACAGCTGTTTGACTGTGTGGGACAGAGTAAAGTTAGCATGATTAGTCATTACCAAAACCGATTGTGTTCCAGTAACCATCATTTTAACCGTGATGCTATTGTGAGCCAGTGTTCTCTCCAACTTGTGAGAAAAAGTGGACTGTCTCAGCACGCTGTTGGGTTTAGAAACACTCAAACAGGCACCAATTGTTCTGCAGCTGCTGCTCATTCACGTTGACCTCGCAGCCAAGACTTTGTTACCACCAGTTCAATGGCACTCATTTGCGCTGTAATTAATGTTGAAAGATGCTTTCTGTTCTTTTCTATTTTCAGACTGTGCGGGGTCCTCGGGGTCAGGGCAGATTAATTAGCACTTGGCTTGATTAAGGCTGATGTACAGTACAGTAGATCCCTGAGAAACCTCATCAGCAGCCATGCAAACGATCCAAGAGTAGTAATGAGCTGTGGCAGCGATAGCATCTGTTTTCTGGGATGATGATTTCGTTGATTATGTGTGGTGTGTTTTTTATTCATTTATGTGTGTGTTTTATTTGTTTATGTTTGCGAGGTATTCAATTACAGGGCAGATGTGGGAGCATGTTGACAAACCTGCCAACTCATGTCTGGTTCTCTTGGTCAAGGATAAAGTGCTGTTACACCAGGCTGAACCAAGGCTGTTGTCTGCCCGTGTTGATGCATTGAGCCCAGTGATGGAATATAACTAAGTAAATCTACTCAAGATCTACTCTTTTGATGTACGTGTACTTTGAGTATTTCCATTTTATACTACTTTACACTTCCACTCCACCACATTTACTGTATTTGACAGCTTCTAGGTACTTTGCAGATTTAGAATAATACAAAATGTAAATAAACCAAAACATTTTGATATGTTATTGTAAGTTAAGATACCCAGCAGTATATACAGTGATTAAAATGATTCCCACCTGTATCACTAATCATAATACAGCAATATAATATGTGTTAATCTGAAATTGGCCATTCTGCATAATGAGTACTTTTAGTATATTTTGATGCAAATATTTTTGTACTTTTACCTGTGTTTGATTTTACCCTGTAGTATTGCTACTTTTACTTAAAGGCAGGGTTGGTAACTATTTCTGAAATAAACTTTTTTTTAAATATATAGGTTGAAATGATCTCTACACCCTGACAGCAATAAATAACTCATGGACTCTGAAAAAGGAGCAAAGTCTATAATAATAAAAAAAAAAAAAAGCCCACCAATCACTACTTGGTCCACTTGGAAAGAACCAATGAAATGCCTCCTTGCCCTGCCGCGCGTACTCTACCCCTCCCGTGTACAAGCCGGAGCTCAATGTGCGTCGTCGCCGCATTGCTAACAGTCGTGTTTGCTTTAAACATTTGGTATGATAATAATCAGTGTTTGCTTACTGGTGAATCAGACATGAATTCAAATTGTGGTTCTTTCTCCGCTCTGCTCTGAAGCAGCGGTGCTCGTGCATTTCTGTATATGGGTGGAAGCCCTGAGGGGAGGGGTTAGATGGCGCCCCGAGGGGAGGGGTTAGACGGAGCCCCGAGGAGATGCTAGCTTTTCAACATTACTAACCCTGGCTTTTAGTACTTCTTCCACCATTGCCTGGGCCAGATGTCCTTGTCTTTCATGTCATGCCATCAACATGTTGCCCATCCATCAGTAATTGTATACATGTGCACTATTTCCTAGTTTAGAATCCGAATCAGAAAGGGTTTTATTGCCAAGTAAGTTTTTTAACACATACAAGGAATTTGTTTTGGTGTTGTTGATGCACGTCACACATTCTCTAGATGGAATATTAAACAATATAAGTATAGGTATATGTACACAGTGTGTATTCAATTAAAAATAAAGATCAAAGAGCATTACAGCAGAGAGAGAATAGTGACACGAAGAGCCAGGGGTGGAGTGTCAGGCTGGGTTCCAGGCCTTGTTAATAAGGCTAGTGGCGGAGGGGAAAAGCTGTTCATGTGACGTGAGGTTGTGGTCCTGATGGACCTCAGCCTCCTGCCAGAGGGGAGTGTCTCAAATAGTTTGTGTCTGGGGTGGGGGGGATCGGCCACCATCTTTCCAGCATGCTAAAGAGTCCTGGTGGCGTAAAGGTTCTGGAGTGGTGGCAGATTGCAGCCAATCACCTTCTCTGCAGACCGAATGACACGCTGCAGTCTGCCCTTGTCCTTGGCAGTGGCAGCAGCGTACCAGATGGTGATGGAGGATGTGAGGATGGACTCAATGATGGCTGTGTAGAAGTGCACCATCATTGTCTTTGGCAGGTTGAATTTCTTCAGCTGCCGCAGGAAGTACATCCTCTGTTGTGCTTTCTTGACGAGGGAGCTGATGTTCCGCTCCCACTTGAGGTCCTGGGAGATGATAGTTCCCAGGAAGCGGAAAGACTCCACAGTGTCAATTGTGGAGCCACAGAGGGTGATGGGGGCAGGTGGGGCTGGGTTCTTCCTGAAGTCCACAACCATCTCCACTGTCTTTAGAGCGTTGAGCTCTAGGTTGTTTTGATTGCACCAGGTCACCAGGTGGTCAGCCTGCCACCTAGAGGACCTGTTTAGGTCGTATTTAAGATATAATGTCAACACAGAACATACAGGAAAAACCAACATAAGAAGTTCAATGCTCCTAGACCCTCCAAGTCTCTTGAACTTTACTGGATGGATGAATGATTTTCATTCTCATCGAAGCATTCAGTGACCCCCCTGTCCTCTGTTTCTCCACTTATCTTTTCAAGCTTTCCTTTTATTTCAAACATTTGTAAGTAATTTAGTTATTCACATTCCTCTATATATGAGGGGTCACTTTGTAACAGAATCTAAATAACCAGGATTAAATTGTGATATGACTATAAGTGAGTATCAGTGTGACGTGCAGGGCGAGATTTATCCTTTGGACATCAGTTTGACAAACATTTAACTGTTGAATAGATGTCCGATAATAATTAAATACATTTTTGATTCTTTTCTTCGGCTCCACTCCAGCTTGTATTGTCCCAGGTCACCTAAAAATGGCTCAAGCTCACCTCATAACCGTTACATTATGTCATGTTGTTTCTCTCCACAGAGCAAAAATCCTTCAAATGACCCTACTTACAGTATTTGTGGCCCATTGACTACAAATTACATATAAATGCTGCATTACTTTAACATTGAGTCACCATCACCTAGACACCCATTGGCTTCTATTTAAACCTTGTGTTTATAGAATTTTTGATTATAAATGTATATTATGTTGGGTTTTTTTTCTACTCATAAGTATGTCATGTGATTAAGCAAAGTCTGCAAGATAGTTAAGGCAATCAAGTCATGTTTCACTGCTACAGTCATGCATGACATGCCCCACCGTCTGAAACACATATTCAAAACATCTTTACAGTTTGGAAGTTCTGTCCTGTGAGCTGTACAACTGCCTAGCTCTCCTTCTCCTCTGCTTCACTGCTCTGTGAATATTTCCACAACTATCATAGCTGATGCTTGCTTAGCTTTACTCAGACTCACCACTCCACCACACCAGCATCCACCTGTAGACTCTGACTCTAGTCCCAGAGAGGAGTCTGAGTTTCTCTGCAGGATGACATGCTCCTAAATGTAAACTTTATTTAATGGATATTAGGAACAGTCAATCAAATCTTAATCTTAAACCCCAAATTTACGCTAAAAAGTTGGGTTTTTTAGTGTTATCCTTTTTAAAGTTGCACTGATCACAATTCACTATGCCTGTCTAATCTTCTGCAAAGAGAAGAGCGTCAAATCCCCACAAACTGAAATTCACTGTGTGTGCTCAAATAAGGTGAGGTCTTGAGATATGTGCCCACACAACATGACAAATAAAAACGTAAGAGCACAAGTTTGAAACCTGCCTTTGGTGTCTGTGATAGAAAAACTCACAGAACAGCTGGGCTGGTAAGATGAGGCAAAATGTCTGTTGCCACTGCTCACATAAAAAGTTGCTTGGTGTAGATTTAATTGGAATCATACACATTTTTTAGTCTAAACTAATCTTTGTATCGTGTGAAGGTATGATGCACTTTACAAGGCTATACAGTTACTCAACTTACTATTAGACTACATTGCCTAAAGTATCTGGACACCCAAAAATATGTGATTGTTGAACATCTCATTCCAAAAGCATGAGCATTAATATGCTGCTATAACAGCCTGCAATCTATTGGGAGGGCAAAACGAAGCTTACACAGACTCCACCACGTCGCCAAAACGTTGGAAGCACACTATTGTCTAACAAATATGAATCTTTGAACACAGGTGTAGTTTTGAGGTGGCAATCTGAATCACTCGCAAGCCACTCTCACTCACTGCCCAACAATTTGTTGGAGGGTCTGCTCTGTCTATGGGCCCCCCCCCTACCCCACGGGCCCCAGTGCACTGCACTGTCTATATTTACACCCCTGCCTGTAGGTCCATTAGACCAAATAAACTTCCTCTCCATGTGGTTACTGCCTGGACTTCGATCTGTGAAGAAAACAAATGAACATTAAAAAAAGAAAAAGTGTGAGGAGTTGAGCAGCTTGTGTAAACTGTCCACGTATCTCAGGATTTAAGCAAGCTGCACAAACATCAACAGCCACTTCCCCAACCACGCAGAGCCCTAGAGGAGGGCCATATATAGGAGGATATCAAGGTCCCGAAAAACAGGTGATGGGTGGTGTGTGGATGGCGAGCGAGGGGTGACCGACCTGTGGCTGAAACAGAGAAAGAAAAAAAGAGAGAGAGAAGAATCAGCATGTTTTCATGTCCCTTTCTACGCACTGGTGGTTTGTTTCCCAGAAAGACTTGCAGTAAACCCCTTCCACACACACACACACACACACAGCCATAAATCTATGTAAAACGTACACCCACAGCCCCACAGATCCTGTGCAAGCATGTCTGTCCCCCCTGAGGACATATCTTACCACCAGATTTATGTGACATAACGTGTGTGCTTTGCATCTTACATATTTCCAGCAGAGCCTCAGCATCCCTGCTAGCCTCAAAATAGCTATTTTTAAAACACTAAGAAGGCTCAACACAACATGAAAGACGCTCCAAGTATCACCAGGGGCTCTATACATGAACTCCAGCGTTGAGAACATTGTTTGTGTAACCAGAGTTAACTAAAAAGAGAGGTTTTGAACAACTCACCATAGCTCTTGTTTCCGGCCGCTACCACCTCGGCAGTCAAAACGAGTCGATATCAAAACAAGTATCCACAGATTTAGTATATCCCTTGTGCGCCGGTGTAGTTAAGGTGTAGAGCCCCTGGTGATACTTCGAGCAAAGTTTCATGTTGTGTCGAGCCTTCTTAGTGTTTTAAAAATAGCTATTTTGAGGCTAGCATAAAAGTGCCCCTATTACTCCCATTCAAAAGGCCATTTGACCGAAAAACTAAAATACTATCGTACATCTTAAAAGTGGCGATTCCGTCCTAAATATGCTTTTAAACGAAAGTATGACTCGGGTACATTCACAAAAAGACCCTAGGTTGCATTTTGGTGAGAGTTACGCTTTAAAGCAACGTTATACTTTTACTCCACTTCACTTTGTAGTCAAATATTGTACTTTTTACTCCACTACATTTGTGTGACAGCTTTAGTTAATAGTTCCTTTGGAAATTCAGATAATTAATATGAAATAATAATAATAATATGATATAATTTCCTCCGCTGAGTTATTGCTTGTTGCAGGCACTTTATTGTTATTGGTGATTTTTGTTTATTTGCATGAATCTTTTTTTTTTAAAAATATTTTCTAAGTTAATCTAGTAAGACTGTATAGAGAAAGTTGGTTATTTATAATTGTGTTGTATGTATTAGCTGCTGAGTCCCCATGTTAATAAAAAAATATTAATATTCAGTTTATCTGTAGGTGTTGTGATTGTTATTAGGGAAAAGATGTTGACCCTGTATGCACTGTAAACAAATAGGACATATCAATATTCCAAATATAAGCAAAGAGTCACATTCCTTAAAAACAGACATTAACAAGGTTAATGTCCTCAGACATGCCTTAGTGTCTCAGCTAGTATCAACATGCCACAGATGTACTGGAGTTTCTTATAATCAGTACAGCAGCTTATCAGCACTGTTTAAACTGTTACTGCATGCGTGCTTTATTCAGTTCAACATGCCAGAGTATCCAGAGTGATAGCTTCTTTGCATGTGTTCACAGTACACATGTTAACACTTCTTAATATGATAATCAGGAGTGGAGGAAGTATTCAGAAGTAAAAATACTAATACTACACTGTAAAAATAATCCATCACAAGTAAAAGTCCTGCAATGAAAATGTAAGTATAATTGGGAAAAGGTACTTAAAGTATTTAAAGTGAAAGTATTCAATGCAGAAAAATGTCCTATGTGACTGTAACACTATTATATTTGAAATATTTAGTTATTATTACTCATACATTAATATAAAAGCAGGATTTTACTGTTGGATTTGTAATTGGTTGAGGTGAAACTCATTTTAAACTATTAGCTAATGATTGTTGTCATATTTTCCGATTATTTTCTCCATTAATCGATTGATTGTTTGGTCTGAAAATATATTTTTTTAAATAGTAAGAAATTATGTCACAATTACCAAGAGTACAGTGACACCTTCACAATGTTTGTGTTGTCCAACCAACAGTCCAAACCTCAACATTATTAAGAATACATTTAAATAATTAAAAGGAAAAGCAGCAAATCCTCACATTGTGTGTCAGTCGACTAATTGATTCAGCTGTACTTGTCTTAACTGTTGGGTATATCATTTATATCAGAGCATCACATTCTATATATTTGTGTGTTTTGTTTTCAAAAATCTTAATTTGTAAAGTAACTAAAGCTGTCTGATGTAGTGGAGTTGAAGTACAAAGTAGCACAAAATGAAAATACTCAAGTACCTCAAATTTGTATTTGAGTACAGCACTTAAGTAAATGTGCCATACTTGTTTACATTCCATCACTGATGATATTAGGGCTTTTATGTAGCACTTTTCAAAGAACAAGTTATCAAATACTTTACAAAAATATATACAACCAAGAAAAAGCATAGATCAGAGTAAAATAAACTATAAAAAAATGAGATGACATAAAATAAGAAAGGGGACAATGAGCACCCTTTTCCCTCTTCTGAAGTATTTCTATGTTTCAGTTTGACCCCTGCAGATACAAACCCATCGCTCCATTCTGTACTAATTTAGCCCAGCTCGTCCCCCTAGTGGCCACATCTCTTCACTGCGCTCTGACCCCGTCCTGCCCCCTCGACATTACACACTATTCACAGAGGCAGACCCAGCACGGCAGGCAGTTTTGATCAAGCCATCACATGCTCACTTTGAAAACCCTGCCACTGTGATATAAGACAGACTGGTCAACTCAGTTCACCAAGGCACATGCACACAGTTACTCACGTGTTCCATGAAATGTTTTTCAGTTATAAGATATTGCCTCCAGACGCAGCTTAAACACGATCCGTTTTTGTTTATTTTCCATATTTAATCTGTGTTTGATGGTATGCTGAGTTGGATTGTAGTCTTCACGGCTGAGGTTAGGTGTACCGGTTGACTGTGGGGCTATTAGTTGCAACATTACCTTTCTCCTGTCTTGGGAATGCAGCCAGCTTATATATTGATCCACCACTTTTGGTCTCTGAAATATTTCGACAACTATTGGATGGATTGTCATGTAATTTGGTACAGACATTAATGTTCCCTAGAGGATTAATCCTGCTGACTTCGGTGATCCCCTGACTTTTACTCTAACGCCACCATGACGTTGACATGTTTGGTTTTTATTGAAAGATCTCAACAAATGCTGGATGGATTGCTGTGAAATTTGAGGATGAATTGTATTGCCTTTGATCCCCTGACTTTTCCTAATGATGAGCGCCATCATCAAGTCAAAATTTAAGTTTATGGGTTTGGGTTTAGTCTACATCTATCTATAAATTGCAGGAACGTCTGTCTGTCTGTGTGTGTGTGTGTGTTATGTGCATATCTCTCGAACCGTTAGTCCGATGGATTTCAAACTTGACACGTGTCTTGCTACGGGCATGTGTAAGTGCAGTGCCAAGTTTGATGTTGTTTGGATTAGAAATGCAAAAGATATCGTTAAATATGTATCGGTAAAAGAAGAACACATTGGCTTTTGCCCTTGCCGCTGGCCACTCCCCCTCTCACACTGCACACTGACGGAGAGGGTCGAAGAAAGCAGCGGAGCTTTGGCAGCTAAAATGTGAAATACACCTCATCCCGACTGTTGTGTGGAATAAATTTGGCGAAAAAAAGGCGCTTCAAATTATTCCTTCACAGCGCTGTGCAATGTGAGAAACTCTCAGAGCTGAACCGGGCAGACACAGCACTTTTCATGAGACTCAACCCGGGTTAATTAAGTCTAATGCTAACTAATGACATTACCGTCGCCACAATACCCCCGCTAATCAAATCCCCTACTTCACCATTAACTGTCAAGCCACTAAACCTATGGATGGAAATTAACACCTCTGCTGAAATGTTAAATTCGTTAACGATCACATGATATGAGACAGCACCGTCTCTCTCTCTCTCTCTCTGCGCACACACACACACACGCACGCACGCACGCACACACACACACACACACACACACACACACACACACACACACACACACACACACACACACACACACACACACACACACACACACACACACACACTCCACTTATGGTGGTTGATTAATGCAGATATGTGCTGTTTAGCTCTCAGACATGCAGGATATCGTCGCGGCATAAACCTCTAATTATATGCGCGCCTGCTCTACCCACTGTTCCAACCCGGCCATATTACTCCACATTTTCATTGTGATATTTTGTGATTACATTCTGAATCTGCAACGTTTTCTGTCAGGTAAATCAGTAAGTTAGTAGTAGGGTATACAGGGGAGTTGCATATGAAGTGGCTTGGGGTCCTTCTGTAAGTAATTTTGGGGTACATTTTGGTTTTGATGAATTCTACAAGCAGCAATACCACAGGCCAAGCAATCGGCCCATTCCAAACACATTTCAACACTGCACTAGTACTTGTAAAACTAATGACATTCCCATCAACTTCAGTTGTACTCTGTTTTTGGTGCTAATTAGCAAATGTTAGCATGCTAAAAATAAGAAAGTACATATAAACATTATATCTGCTAAACATCAACATATTAGCATTGTGACCATGTTAGAATGCAGATGTGAGCATTTATCAGTCAGTAGGCCTACAGCCTCACATAGCTGATAGCTTAGCTGTTGTCTCTTAGTCTTTTTTGTTCTTGTACTTTTGTGTCAGCTCAGTGTGTTCTGCATCAGATTTTCCTCTGGTTTTTAAGCTATTTGCCTCTGCAGATTTTCCATTTTTTTCTAGACCAGACATTCTTAAACCAATCCAGACTTGGGTTCACAAACGTTTGGAGTTTGGTCGCTAAAACGGACAAACAACCACATTGGATGGGCGACAGTAGATAAAATGCACAACCAAAGAAAGTGACTCATTCTCCACAGCAGTATTGGTGTCTTCTTGGTAGAAAGCAAGGGGAAATATAAACAGCAGAAGAGGCAATGACTCTGGAAACTACTCAACCACTTAACATCCCCGTGGAGGTCTCATTAGTGTGTCCACACACTTCTTATGGGTAGGACCGTGATCTTGACCGAACACATACTCAACAAACCACTCATCGTCACACAGCTTCCACGTGCACTTCAACATTCCTCTCTTGTTTTGTGTACTGCTTCTAATTACTAATAGACAGTTTTTAATTTTATATCATCTGGAGATCAGACTTGGTGTAATTGATCAATAACTCACACAATACTGTTTAAATGAGCTTCAAAGGAAATGCTGAGACCTAATAGCTATGAGCTCATGTCAGTCTTGAAACTGTCATTGCATCCACACATTGGTGCTGATTGTGTGCTCTAAAGTTTATTTTTTTAACATTCATTGCACTGTTGAAATCTGCATTCCATTTGATGTTCGCTGTTTAGCTAACTTGTCATTGTTTGTATGTGGGAATGTGTTAACCTTCTGTTGTACAAGAAACCTGCAGAGACCAAGTCATTCTGATTCACAGCCTTTCCCTTTCTGTCATACTCTCTACAGGTTCCCATGCTGGTCTGAAGACAAGGTGGATAATGGGAAACATGATTATGTAAAACACCTGCACAGCAGTCTGTGTTACAGTCGGCCTAGAAGCGGAGATGAGTCATGAGGGCTCTGCAGATTCGTGCAGACCAAGAATGTATGGAGTGGTTAGTTTTAACCTCATCAGTTGAGTTTGTTTGACTAGGTGAGAGCAGATAATGCATTTTAAACTCTAGTTCAACATTTTGGGCAATGCACTTTATATGAGAAGATCAATACCACTCTCCATGTGGAAAGTGGTATCAATCTTCTCATCTTACTCTGCAACACGGTCTCACAAAATGTTCCCAAAATGTCAAACTATTCAAAGACAAGTCCAAGTCAAGTCAAGTCTACAAGCAAATTACAAGTCTTTCAGGTCTCTGCATTGGGACTGTTGAAATAACTCCTTTCAAAGCTGCATTTTTTCATGCTGGCCTAAAAATTTTACATAAATAGGCCTAATCATTAAATATTAAACAAGGCCTGCCTCTTACAAGGTTCAAGCTTGAAATCTTGCATGGCCTTTACATTTTACACACACTATGTAAATGTATACCAGAAGTACTTTTACAATAATACTGTCACAGCAGAATACAAGTGGATCACAGACATAAACAACACTAAAACCAATAAGACTTAAACTGTCTGATATGAAGTGACCACAACAGGTTTGGTGTAGGTGAATGCATATGTGAACTTGAGCGTTCATCATTGATATGTAGGTAATTTCGAACAACTTCATGTAGATGTAGAAGTGTAGATCATATTATGTTTATATATATATATATATATATATATATATATATATATATATATATATATATAAGTTATCTGTATGTTTTATATAAGTAAATAACACATTTTCCCACAAAGTGTAATTTGAACAGTGGCCAAAGGCGACTGATAATTTCCTGTTTTCCTGCTCTGTCTGCTTCCATGTTTTGACCAGCTAATCCCTGCCTGTCACGGAGGGAGGTCCAGAAAAGATGGATTTGCTCCTCCACTCACCACCACAGTTTTTCATTTACAGAACACACAGCAGCATCCTTCCCCTGCTCAGCACTTTAATCCAGGTAGAACGAATAGAGAGATTAAAAAGATGAAGATGAGACATGATGAAAGAGGGTCACAGCGGTTAGCAGGATGTGGGCAGGTGGAGAGACGGGAGGTGTTGAGGACAGCTGAGGGCAGGCGTGCAGGTTGGAGGTTTTTAATCAGCACAGGGCCACTTCTTCACTTCCTGGAACATGATGCTGTTTTCTGCGGAGGGAAGGTGAGATTGATAGTGAATAAAACACTGTGAGTGCAACACCTGCTGTTTATCCTTTTTATTCAGCCACTTACGCGTCTTTCCTGTGTTCTTAAAAGAGAAACACACCCAGGGGCTCTGGATTTGATCTCCGCATAGGTTTGAAAGAAAGTCGCTTACAATGGTTTACACGAGGCATACAGTTAGAAAGATTACTTAAAATTCTATCTGTAAAGTGTTTGTGTAAGAAGTATGCAGATCTTTTACTGAAAGTAGTAATACCACAATCTGTTACAAGTTAAAGCCATGTATTAATTACTAAAATGTTACTTAAGTAAAAGTACAAAAGTAGCATCAAAATATACGACCAAAGTACCAAAAGTAAACATATATCCATTATGCAGAACAACTTTAGAATAATATACAGTATATTATATAATTGAATACTTGTGATTAATGCATCACTTTAATATTGCAGCTGGTAAAAAATAGCATAGTATAGAATAATAGTATAGAATGGTATACATAAGTCATGTAAAAAGTCATAGCATTGTATGTCATAAAAAGTCATAGTATGTCATAAAAATGTCACTGTATAGTATGTTGAATATAAAAAGAAAAGTCATAGTATAGTATGTCGAAAATAGTCCAAAAAATCATAGTATATTCTGTAGAAAAAGTCAACAAAGTCATAGTATAGTGTGTAAAAAAAAAAAAAACACACAAAAAAGTCATAGTATGGGGCGATCTCTTGCTCACCCAGTAAGAGCGTACGCCCCATGTTGGCTGAGTCCTTTACAGCGGCCCGGGATCGAGTCGGACCTGTGGCCCTTTGCTGCGTGTCATCCCCCATCTCTTTCCCACCTTTCCTGTCTATCCACTGTCACTATCAAATAAAGGGAAAAAGTAAAAAATAAAAAAGAGTCACAGTATAGTATGTCAAAAAATTTAATGAAAAGAGTCATAGTATAGTATGTTGAAAAAGTAATAAAGTCACAGAATAGAAAAAAAGTTGAAAATAGTCATAAAAATGTCGGTGTAGTATGTCAGAAAAAAAGTCATCAAATTCTTAGAAAATAATATGTTGTAAAGTCATAAAAAAGTCAAAATATAGTATATCGAAAAAAATTCATAAAAAAGTCAGAGTATAATATGTCAAAAAAAGTCACAAAAATGTCATAATAGTTTGTCAAAAAAGTCATAAAAAAGTTGTAGTATAGTATGTCGAAAAAGTCATAGTATAGTAAGTCGAAAATGTCATAAAAATGTCATAGAATAGGAAGTCGAAAATTCAAAAACTTCATAGTGTAGTATGTCTAAAAAAAAGTTATAAAAAAGTCATAGTATGTCGAAAAAGTCATGAAAAGTCATAGTATTATATGTAAAAAAAGTTATAGTGTAGTATGTTGAAAAAGTCATAAAAAAGTCATATTATAGTATGCTGAAAAAGTCATAATGTAGTATGTCAAAAAATGCCATAGTATAGTAGGGGTGATCCCGAATAGTCGAAGATTCGATGCATCGATATGCGGAGCCTGATTCGACCACCAATCTCACAGTCGAATCTTCGCGGGTGTTATTATGAAACGAGGATCATACCATTTTGGCAATATGGGGGTGCTCAATGTCTAATTTCACACAGAACTACTGGTTTTGTACGGTTATATTAAGTTATATACAGCCTTTAATTATGATAATGCTGTAAAAAAAAAAAAAAAAACGTGAAAAGAAAGAAGCGTTCAATAAATATTTTTTACGTGTGTGTGTGTGTGTAAATCCAACCACCCCTGTGACAGATTAAAGTTTCACTTTCCCTGATCCGTGACAGACGAGGAGCATCTTGGCGGCAGGGATTAACGTTACTTAACAATGTCTGGAAAAAGAAAAGTGTGGATGCACTTTGAAATGGTAAAAGATGATCCATAAAAAGTAAAATGCAAGTTGTGCCAACAGCTCATGTCCTACCACTCGTCAACAACAAACATGGCTTTCCACTTAAAACGGGTAAGTTTATCACCAATAAAGACGGTTCACTCTTTTATATATAATGGCGCTTTTAATTTACGATGTCGTGCCCCTCCCAACCCATTCACACACACATAGATGATTCGACTATCAATCGACTATAGAAAGATTCGACAATTCTGATTCAAATGTGTAAATCCTTAGTCGGGGACACCCCTATAGTATAGTATGTCGAAAAAGTCATAAAGTCTTAGTATGGTATGTCGCAAAAAAAAAAGTAATAGTATATAGTATGTTATTGAAAAGTCTAGTATGTCCTTAATAAGTCATGGTATAACATGTCATAACAGAGTCATAGTATAGTATGTCGAAAAAAGTTATTAAAAGTCCTAGTTTAGTACGTCAAACCAAGTGATAAAAAAAGTCCTAGTATAGCATGTCGAAAAAGTCATTAAAAGTCATAGAATAGTAAGTTGAAAAAAAATCACAAAAACTCATAAAAAGTAATAGTATATTATGTCATGAAAAGTCATAAAAAAAGTCATAGTATATATCGTATGTCAAAAAAAGTCATAGTATATATCGTATGTCAAAAAAAGTCATAGAATAGTATGTCGAAAAAGTCACGAAAAAGTCCTAGTATAGTATGTCAAAAAAAGTCATAAAATTGTTATAAAATAGTATGTCGAAAAAGTCACAAAAAAGTTATAAAATAGTATGTCGAAAAAGTCACAAAAAAGTCACAGTATAATGTGTCCAAAAAGTCATAAAAAAGTCATAGTACAGTTTGTCGAAATAAAAGTCATAGTATAGTATGTAGAAAAAGTGTATTATAAACTACGCACAAAAAATAAGGAAATTTGTGTTTGGTAGATTATTTCTTTGTTGTAACAATGCTTCTTGGCAATCAGTCTTATACCATTGGAAAGTCTGATTATTTACCTTTTAAATGGTGCCACATTTGTAAGGAACTTGCATTTGTGGGATGAGCAACAGAGCTGAGTATGTGGGTCGCACCCATGAAAAATTTGCCAAATCTTCTCTGACAATGCCAAACAGCTTTTCTTAGTTGACTCTTGTTTGGTAGATTGGGTGATTGCAGTCTGAAGTAACAAGACATATTGGCAATTTCCCAATTTATTCATTTAACAAACCGGAGCGTCAGTAGCATGTGGAAGAACCATACACGTGTAAAGTATGTCATAAAAAGTCATTCAAGTTTAGTATGTCATAAAAGTTCCTAGTATAGTATGTCATAAAAAGCCATAAGAAAAAGTCATAGTATAGTATGTCATAAAAAGACAAAAGGTCAAATTATAGTAAGTCATAAAAAGTCATAGTATAGTATGTCACAAAATATTTCATGATATATTACTTCTTTTACTAGAATTTTTGTATTTTAAGGCTTTGTGAAACGAGGAACATCCACACCCTACTTTAGTCCTAGTTTATGTAAACAAGCTTGGGATTTTGTCTATACCTCAAACCCCACTTCAAACAATCTTAACTATCCCTTAAAATTATTGGCAAACAAAATGATCCCTAGTACAGCTTCATACTGAGCAACTCCTTAAAAAAGCTTTGACAACCACCCCAGACATGACATGACTACTTCAAGCTGCTGCAGGAGAAATTGCCTGTATGTATAACAAATAGGAGGAAGTTTACCTTGTGTATAGACTGATAAATGCACTTGACCTTTTACAATTTATATGCTATTAATCCTTGTGTATGTCATTCTAACATATTAGTCCTACTTGTAGTTTTTGTTGTTTTGTATGCCTGTACATTTTCTGTGTATTTCTGTTTTCCGGTCGCTAGCCTTAAATAGCCCCATGAGGAACGAATAAGTAATTTGAATGGAATTTAATTCATTCTTCACCCTAAATGAAAGACGTCCCATAACAAAACCAACTCTTTTCTAAAACGACAATCAATTATCAAACTGAAAAACTGTTTTACAGAGGAAAATCATTTTAATCAGCGTGAATATATATATTAAAAAAAAAAAAAACAGTACCAGTACTGTACTGTAAATCTCAGACATTATGGACAACCAACCCCCATTCCTAACTTTGAAATCATAAAAAAAAAGATAATATACATTTCCTGGAAGTCAAAGTTTGGCTCATAATTTACATTCTGACATAATCACAGTTCTGACAATATAGTTTATGTTATCTGAAGCTAATCTGGTTGTTTCTTCACAATGGAGACAACTGAAAACAATCCAGTCGTACATATACAATTTTTAACATCTCATTGTCATATATCAGATATATCATATCAGTCTTTAAATCTCTATTTTTGTAAAAGCAAGAGGTGAAGGAATTCACTAGTTTTCAATGCAGTTCTACTCTGAATCATCAACCCCCAATCGTTTTTAGAAAAACAGGATTTAAAGACATTAAACAGTTGATTAAAGTTATTGGCTCCTTGCATTTCCTTAAAGGGTGATTGAATGTTTATTGATTTGAAACAGTACAGCAATCAAATGAAATGTCCTCAAGCAACTGACTAGTATTTTACTCAGCTGAATAATGATGAGTCCACAAAATCTGACATGTAAATTACAATTTAAGAAGCCTCATCTTTAAAGCTGAACTCTGTGATGATAATCTGTCATCACTTTTTGAACTGTGCAGACATGCGTCTGTGTCAGGATTCAGAACATTTAAGAAAAGAGCTTTCCCATCAAGAGCTGAGAAAGGTCGTTTCTTGCCAACAGAGCTGAAATGATTTAAAAATGTCTGACGTGTGGAAACACAGCAGTCAGGACGGGATGAGTACATGCGTGTGAAATCCCTCCCAACAGTGACATACGTTAGTCAAACAGAGCCTACATTTATTGTTATAGTGTTACCTCTTGGGGTACCAGACAGATGGGGGCTTGCTACATAATGACTGTGTTTAGACAATCACAGGAATGTTTTTAAAGTTTAGTTCAGTGCATTTGATTTGCAATTGCCCTGATAAGGTAAACCCTCCAGTCTGGTAGTCCAAGTTAAATCAAACTACTTGTGCATTGTGAAAACACAAAGTGAAGGAGAGCATAACTGTGCAAATAAAAAAAAAAAAAGGAAAAACGCTCATTAGTTAACAAAAAGGCAAAAACAAATGTCAAGCTCCATTGACAAGGGGAGGAGAAAAATCAGCAAAATGTACCTTCTTTCATCATGCGAGGGTGAGAATGGTTTTCATCGTTTTTGGCTTGTGTACCCTTATAACAAAGTGAATCCTTTCTGTGAGTGAGACAGCAACAATTCAACCAAAGAGAGAATACTGGAGGAAGCAGAGCAGCTGAATAATAAGCCAGCAATTCACAAGACAAAATGTATCGCTGTAGAACACTTTGGAAGCAAATACATGAGACAATAATTAAGTGCAGTGGGAGAATATTGTGTGGAATCCTATAAATCATCTCCTGACCTCCATGTGGAGAAATGCTGTCGTAAAGCTGTAAAATACCACTGCAGACAAGAAGGACCTTCAACTTGACAAGTTGGCTGATTTGAAAACAGCTAGGTATTCTTACACAGGCACCACCATAGAAGAAGAGAACTTTTTGACTGACAGCCTTGTGATGAGGGCCGAAACTAATGACTATTTTCATTATCGATTAATGTTTTAAGTTTTTTAAATTAAAGCTAGAATGCGGAACTTTTACATATACATTTACATATATTGAACGTGCGTTACATTCAAGCCCTTGCCAAAGAAAGCAAATAAGCATATTTTTCAAAATGTAGAAATATTCCTTTAAATTGCTTACTAGATAAACGTAACTTTGTGATAAAGTAAATGTTATATGTTACCTAGCTTAGCTAAGATAGACAAAATGTTTTTTCTCCCCTGGGGTTTCCAGATTGTGACCGCAAGAGGTTGTTATTACAACGTACTGGGTGGGAATTTCCAGCTCAGTCTTTACTCCTGTATAGCATGGTAGAGTACAGAATGAGATGCTGTGGAAATCCAGACAGACATCATTTTACTCCAGCATTTGAAAAGTCTGACAATATTCTGAGACATGGGCGAGGGCGTCCCATACGACCACAAGGTGGAAAACGTTTGAGCAAACTGTCAGGCTCGACATGAAACTTCATATTTAGGGATGTTTGAGGAAATTGCTGAATAAGAAATGTTGGTGTAAGGCATAATCCAGAAACCATTACCAAATCCACAAATAGTCTGTGGTGAGAGAGAACGACCGCTCAGCAGGCCACATGATGCTAAATGTGGGCTGCGACTGTTAATTTTGTCCTTTTGGCCAGGACAGAACAATAAGGAGAGTTTCCCCCACGACGACGTTTCAGAGCCTTAAGAGGAGGTTAGGAGTTCAGACCGCACGGGCAACACAATGTCCATAAATGGCTTCCACTAGACAGGCTGACACCACCTCGTCGCCCCGGCTGGGAGGTCCGATTGGTCTCCTGTCACAGACTGGAGGACTGGGAGGGATGGTACGGTCCATTCACCTGGGATGGAGGAGACGAAAAGTTGAGGTTAACACAGATCACATGAGGCAGAAGTGGTACATCATATTAAGTTTGATTTGTTATACTGTACTGCATTTCACCTTGTACTATATCTTATATTCCATACTGTATTATACTATATTATGTTAATATGTCCTACTGTTGTATTGCATTATATATTATAATTGTGGACCTCAGGAAGAATAGTTGTTACTACCGTAGATAAAAATATCAGAAATGAAAATCAGATTTCCATATTAATACAGTCAAATAAGGATCATTACTTATTCTTATACTTCTACTCCAGTACATCTCAGAGGTAACTAAATTTGTTTTAGTTAAAGCTTTCAGTTACTTTTCAGATAACTTTTTCATCCCCTTCCAGTCCAGTGAAAATCATGCATCTCCCGATGTGTTGATGTCGAATGTTTGTAATAAACTGAAGGATGAAGTGTTCCTTTATGTGTTGAGAAAATTCTCCTACTTCTTAAGCTGAATAATGTATTTAAAAAGCCTCTTGGATCAGCTGTAAAATGCATCGTCACATAATAGTATATGATGCATTGCTGTAGATTAAACTACCCAACAGTATATAAAGAAGTTAAAGTTAGCACAACGTTAAACATCTACAGTAGTAAAATGCAACATTAATGCAGAAGGAATATTAATCCAGAAACGCTGACAGGGGACATTTTACTGCACAATGAGTACTTTTTTCATGTTTTAAGTACATTTTAAAGCAGGACTTTTACTTGTAGAGGAGTATTTTTGCAGTATTGATACTTTTTCTTAAGTAAAAGATCTGAATATTCCTTCCACCACTGGGTAACAGAATCAACTGTTTAAGAAAAATGAACAGCAAATATGTCCCTTTAGAAAGGACACAGTCCCTCTCTGGGCCAATTGGTAACAAAAATGTCACCGCATGACATAATAAGTCCTAATAGGTTGATCTTTTTTTTTTGTAGGGGTTGACTCTGAAGGAGGTGACAGGATCAGCATTGTGAATCAGCTGCACTCATCTAAGAACTGGAGAATATAATGTACATTTGGGTGGGTCAAGTCAAACACGTTCTAAATATGAGAAACACCTCTACCCATGGAGCAACAGTGGCTCCATGGGTAGTCTGGATCACTGGAATACATTTCTAGGATAAAGCCTGACCTAATGTCAGCCTTGGCCCCCCTGCTTCCGCTCTGTGTGTGTTGCCGTTCTCAATATCCAAGAAAAAAAGAAAATATATATCATAAGAAAGGACACAATAATGTCCCCTTTGGTCATCTGTGATACACTGTAGATCTGAAAAGGATCACAGGTCAACCCTGTTCATTTCCGCTGGACCTGTCTGCATAATTACTTCCCCTTCCTTGATTTCTTCTCCTTTACTGTTATAACTGTGGCACTGTGACAACCAGATTGACTCCAGACAAAAAGTGTTACAAATTATTCAACTGACAAAAAAAGAGGAGGAAATGGGGCTTGTTTATTTTCTCCTTTTGATGAAACATCATCTTCGGAGGTGGTTTTGTACCTTTTTGAATGGGAGGCCTTCAGTAAAGTAGAGCAGAATGTGGTCTTTATCTTTCCTATGCAACTTTCCAGGAAAGCTACATTTAGCTGAAGGCAGAGGTAACTCAAGCTCACCTGTTATTCTCTCATGCTGCTTATCAGAGTTACAGGTGGTGTATTATATCATTGTGAAATACCTTGGTACTGAGTGTGCATGTGTGTTTGTAATGAAGGAAGTCCTTAAAAAGAAGCTTTACCCTAACTATCAAATAACAGATTTTTTGGCTACTCGGGGGCAGCTGAAACAAGCTGTGGACACAACGTTGTTATATCATCAGCTTTTAAGTTTATTTAAACTTATTTACACATCCATCAGATATGGAGCAACATTATCACAAATGTTGTGATTGTAAGTCCTATATTCTCTCTCTTTTAGCTCTGGGTTAAGTCTCTATCAACTCCTATGGGAAATATCTGTCTCTTTAGCTGCTAAATGCTTCACTATGTCCACCAGCTAATCTCTAACTGTGTCTGTCTGCAATTTAGTGCTGAGCAGGTAGTGTAGAGTGGGTTTTTACTGCTTTTTCAGCCAAAAACGAAAGTGGTTAGAGTGAACCAAAACATTAAAGTTGGACAGTTAAACAATGAGCTGAAACTCATTGAAGGTGACATAATAAAAATATTGACTATAGCCTTTAAGGTTGTTAAAACCATCATAAAATATATTCTATATTTTCTCAGGTAACCAATAATCTGTGTTCCAATAATCCAATAATCTGCTGAGTTTGTCTGTGATGTGGTGTGTGTCTCCTAAAAGGCTTAATTTTTAGTGAACAAAAGGAATCATTATTTCCTGGACTCCAGCACCGTACTTCAGCCCAGCAGAGCAAACTATTTCTGGGTAACAGCAACACACAGGTGTTGATATGAATGTTATTGCCCAGTTCGCCGGCCGTAACACTGAAAGGACGAAATGCACCGTAATACAGCCTTAAGAGGAGGCCAGCCCATTGTGTTCACATACTTAGAGTTAAATTCCCTGCAAGAGACGGCGGTCACACTAAAAGTAAGTTCCTGATGTGTAAGCTTTAGCCATAGAGAAAACAAAAACACTGGCAGTGAAAGTGAAGCATCTCAAGACTACTGAGGCAGACGTAGCATAGCATCTGACTACAACACGTAGGCCGGCTACACAATGGCTGCGTGGCGTGTCCGTTTTTATTTCGGCATGTTAACACGTTAGAGCTTACACACTGCCTGCGTGACACGCACGTCTCAGGCGCGGCTCGAGCTGCGCCGAAAACGCGTGCATGCTAGAAATAGAACCGATGCCTATTTTTCACGTGACACGCTTTGTGTTGGAAGCGTTTCCAGGCAAAATAGAATAGGAAAAGATGTTTATATGTCATTTTGACACGAATACATATACATACACAATACAGAACGAAATATTTTGTAGCCTATTTTGCCGTCAATACTGCCGACGTTGTCTTTGCTGTAATCAAATCAGTATATATTTATGTTTAACATGAAGTATACTACTGCTTGAGTGCAGTCCCATCAATGGGAAACATACATGTGTACAGACAAGGCTAGAAGCAGCAGCGCCGCGTCAGACACGTTTCTGGTGTGTAAAGACAGAAAAATCCACGCAGCTGACACGCAACAGAAACGCCACGCTCACGCAATGTAGCCAGTGTGTAGCTGGCCATAGTGTCACTGCCCTTACCAGGCAAAAGTGATTTCAAAATGTATTGCAAAAATAATAATGTAACCAAAGCCATAATCAGTGCAGTCTGTAAGTATAAGAACAGTCTTGTACTTGCTCTGGCTCTTGTTTATGTAAAGTTCATAATGAGCCTAAAATATGGGTACCATGAAATGAAACGTGCCTCTTTTGAGTTCCCATATACTGGTATGTCAACAATTTATATATTAAAGGGATAGTTTGGATATTTTGAAGTGGGGTTGTATGAGGTACTTGTCCGTAGTCAGTGTATGTGGACATGAAAACCTTTCTGATGTCCCAATGTGACACATTTCATTTTAAACAGCTGTCTTAAATTCAAAACAGTCACTTTGCAACTCTTTCACATGGGTCAGAGGACAAGAATAAAACTTCAAATAAAATCTTTTGTGAGTAAGTGGGAGTTACATCAGTCTTGTTACAGCACTAGAGCCTTGACTTCATCCAATTGTCTTCACATTAGATCCCAAATTTCGAAGGGAAATCAACACAGAGCACCCTGGACAATCTCACTTTAATTGAGTTTGTCGGCTGTCATTTCTGATAATGTGCATGAACACACATACACACAATAAACAAGTCATTAGCTGATTGTTACCCCGTGTAACCCTGTAAACGAAAAGACTTCACGCATTTGTTTCCTCATTCCCTCCCTGCTTTGATTTTCTACCTTCAAAAACAGCTGATGAATAGTGCTTGGAATAAAACACACATTGGTGTAAGCGTTGCAGTGTTTAGATTTGGCATGTGAGAACGTGGAAATCTACGAGGGGTTAGGTTTCCATTGAAAACACAATAAGCTGGGGGGATTCTGGGCTATAGGGTATGTAACTGGAAACCCAGTCCAACTCCTTCTTCCAGGTAATGTGATACCAATGTATTGTTGCTGTCAGGTAGCAACTTGCATGTCCAAAATGAGAACTTTAAAAAGGTCCTATGACATGCTGCTTTTTGGATGCTTTTATAGGCCTTAGTGGTCCCCTAATACTGTATCTGAAGTCTCTTTTATATAGACCTTAGTGGTCCCCTAATACTGTATCTGAAGTCTCTTTTATATAGACCTTAGTGGTCCCCTAATACTGTATCTGAAGTCTTTTTTATATAGGCCTTAGTGGTCCCCTAATACTGTATCTGAAGTCTCTTTCCCGAAATTCAGCCTTGGTGCAGAATTACAGCCACTAGAGCCAGTCCCACAATGAGCTTTCCTTAGGATGTGCCATTTCTGTGTCTGGAGCTTTAAATGCTATTGAGGAGGAGAGAGGGGGGGTGTGTGGCCTTAACCAACTACCATGCTTTGCTCGTTTGCAAGCCATTATGTGTCTCTCTCTTTCTCATGGGCAGGCCAAATTCTCTGGGCGGGAAAAGCAGAGAAAGGGGAGGTAACCTTCCTCCTTATGACGACATATAGGGAAGATTCCAGATCGGCCCATCTGAGCTTTCATTTTCTCAAAGGCAGAGCAGGATACCCAGGGCTCGGTTTACATCTATCGCCATTTCTAGCCACAGGGGGACCATAGGCAGGCTAGGGGAACTCATACTAATGTTAAAAAACCTCATAGAGTGAAATTTTCATGCCATGAGACCTTTAAGGATTTCGAGAATTACTAGAGGGAGTTTGCAATGATTTCATGAAGTTTTATAGATTATACAGTCTCAGAATAGAGTGAGGTGGTTATAGATGACATGCCAATGACATCTCTGTGTGCATTGTAGATTAATCTCTATAATATATATATATATATATATATATATATATATATATATATATATATATATATATATACACACACACACACAAGTTTATTTGTGTGTGTTCTGCTGCTTACCCGTGCGTCATACTCCAGAACAAACGGAGGGATGTCGATCTGCTCAGGTTTGATGCAGGTGAAGAGCTGCTGGAGGTTATCCAGGTAGCGAACCTTGTCCTTCATCCCAGACACACTGAAGGTGGTGAAGAACCAGGTTGACACCTGAAATGAGCCGGGGGAAAAGAAGAAAGAGAGAGGAAATAAGAAAAGGACACTTCATTGGTTAGAGATGGCATTTGATCTCGATTTACCACAATAATAATCTTACCATAACAAAAAAAAGAAAAAAACTCAACACAACTTTCTAAAGCAAACAACAGACCTAGATTAAGTCTAATGAACGTTTAATGATCCCGAAGGAGATGTTTGGTAAATGGAGCAAAAACTATTGCAATTCCAGTAAACAGCAAAGAAACAGATATAAGCTAGAAAGCACTCAGAGAGCGTATATCTCCGCCAAGGCTGCATTATTCTCTAGAAATGTTATTATAAAGTCTTTGATTTAGCATCTGGGTCAGGATTAGCATCTAAATACATAGTGTGATGGACAAGAATGATTTTGTGGATAACACCTCATTCTGGGAGTGTTAGGGCTTTGTCCCAGGACAAAATTATTCAGAATTTCAAATTTCAAGCAAGGCAGACAAAAATTCTGCCAAAAATTCAGGAGCAGCACAACTCATTTCACATGTGTGAAGAAGGTTCGGGAGACTTATGACTTAAACAGGAGCATTTAATGAACGCTCAATTGAGGAGACAATTAAGCAGGCAGTAGAGTTTAACCACGGTGTGTTGTTGTGCAGTGCCGTCCCAACTCTCTGAAGTTCCTGTCTTCCTGAAGGTGTATTTAAACTTGTGCTGGAGGCGTTACGTTTAGCTGAACCTTTAAGGTAAACAAAGATATTGCGGTCACCTAAACACTGATGCTAAAGCCTAGTTCAGCCTATCTCTCTCTCTCTCTCTCTGGAAGTAGGCTAAAGTGTGGCAGGCCCACCAACCTCTATAAGGAGACAGTCCTCAAAACAAAACTTTCCCTTATCATACAGCTGTCTAGATTCCATGTATCTGTAGAGAAACATAATTATACATGAACAGGTTTGGTTATCAGAGATAATGACCTGATGTTGTCAAAGCTTTCCATTAGTCCCATCATACCACAACATGGTGTTTCCGGAAATTCCACCACAACCACCAAGCCATTTAAAATGATCGTGTTGCTGTAGTAATTTTGCAGGGATTTTTGCAATTGCACAATACATTAACTGTAATGCATCGTGGCAGGTTATGTAGTACATATTTAGTAAAACATTGCCAAGCAAGTATAGTAAAATAATATTACATGTAAAAAAACTAACACATTTATTTTGTTTTAAGGTTGACTAAACTAACCAACTTTGTTTTTAAATGGTGGAAAATATCTCTCAATGGGAATGAAAAGGAAAAAAAAAAAAGAATATAATAAATGATGTTGCCTTTATAAGCCAAAACATACAGGGATTTATTCAGTTGAAATATATGAAAGACAACGCAATAAACGTATTCTTTAACTCATATGACCAGTAATTCTAACAGGAACAGGAATGTAAACACTGATATGATCATCTAGGCCTGAATATACAGTAAACCCTGTTGACACTGCAAATATCAATACATGACAAGACTTACTCTTACCTTAGAGCGAAATGTTGGATGTACAAAGTAGAAGGCCTTTAAATTATTTTTAAACCTGAAATACATAAAACAGAATACTTTACAGTAAGTAATGATTCACTACTCCTAAAATACAACAGAAGCAAAACACGGACGTTGACAGATTAAGTGAAAAGGATTAATGAAAGAGAAGATGTGTGTAAAGTCACTGTAGTTGTGTCTAGGGATGCACCGAACCCAGAGTTCGGGTTCGGCCAAACTTTGGGCTTTTTGACGGAGTTCGGGTACTGTCGAACTTTAGAATTTTTTTCCCACCGAACCGAACACTACCAAAGAGAAGAACAAGAGGCAAAACTTGAGAAAAAGAGGCGAACGTTGTGTTGAGTTTCTGCTCTTGTCAAAGGGTGTAGAAGTAACAAGAGGCGGAACTCAATAGAAAGTTCCATTGCAACAAACGCACCCATAACCGAGCTGCAGCTCCGCCATCTTGGACTGAACGCTCTTGTTACTTCTATACTCTCGCGTTAGGTGGAGCGTTCAATGCAGTAGGCTGTGAGAAAGTGAAAATGGAACTTGTGAGCAGAAAAAGTGTTGTTTGGCAGTACTTTCAGTCAAAAGAAGGCCATTCAAGTAGAGCTAAATGTTCAATTTGCAATGCCGATTTGTCTCGTGGGGGCAAGGGCCCTAACATCGCCGCTGTTAAGACATTTGTGTATGAGTTGTGCATGAAGGAATCTACAGACAGCAGCCAAAATGCAGCAACTTCAGGTTAGGAAGGACAGTCACAGCTAAAAACTTGTGTTAACCAGACAGTGCCTCTCCCGGGCTGTCAGCTCGTTAGCTAACGCTAGCTTTCTAATTTCATCCACACAACATGCCTTCATCATACACTGGTTAGCGAAAATTTGCCAAACAAAATTGTCACTGTTGGTGCATGTCACACATTCTCTAAATAGAACATAAACAATATAAGTAAAGTATATGTACACTGTACACAGTATACAGTATGTATTCAATTAAAAATAAAATACAAAAAATAAAATAAAAGATAAAAGATGGGAGTAGAGGATTGGAATAGAGTTCAGTTCGGGGTTCGGTGCATCCCTAGTTGTGTCCAAAGGTGCGAGATCTCAAAAAACACAACTTCAAACTTCAGTTTCAGCCTATCCATCAGCAAGGAAACATTTACCACATACTTGTAGATATTCACAAACATCTGCAGCACACCGACCTTTAAACAGTGCCTATAGAAAATCATTATACCCCTTTGAAATTGTAAAAGTCAAAACTCATAAAAACTTTTTTGAGCTTTATTTACACATATTTCCTTCCAACATTCAACTAATGAAAAAGGCAACAGTTCTGATTTTTTTTTTTAAGTAGAACAACAGGCTCGGAAAAGTGATCAGTCCCCTTATTTAATATTTTGTAGAGCCACCTTTTAATTAATGACAGCCAGCAGTCTTTTTGTAAATGTCTCTACCAGAATTGTTCGAGTTCATCCCACAACATAATATTGCCACCACCATGCTTCACTCTAGGTATGCTGTGTTTTAGGGTGGTGTACTGCCCCCCCCCCCCGCCAAACATAAAGTCCCAGAAGTTCAATCTAAGTGTCATCTGACCAAAAAACATTTTACCACATGGCATCAGAATTTTTTTGCAAAGTGCAAACAAGCCTTAGTTGCCATTGACTTCTTGGTAGCTTCCTTGATCAATATCCTCCTGGCTCTTTATTAGTTTATAATGGTTAGTCTAAGGGGCTGATCACCTATCCAAACCAGGCATTTCAATAATTTCATTTTGATAATTGTTAAGAATGAAAAAAAAAAAATGTTATTTTCACTTTGATGTTGAGGGTTATAATCTGTAAATACAGCAGGAAAAAAAAGTTATATTTAATTTGTTTTAATTTCCAGGGTGTAATGTGACAAAAGGTAATGATTTTGATAGAGTATGTTTTTTTTATGCATGGTACATGTGCAGTATGTGGAGACTGCTTAAGGCCAGTGTACCTGCCAATTAACAACTCATTGTCTTTGTACAGTAGATCATTATTTAATAGCCTGGAGAATGTATACACAGATAAGCGTAGCTACTCTGCAAAGTTTGACTTTAGTTAGTACATACAAACAACAATGAAGACACTGCTTGTGCTAATCATCTAGTTTGTTCCAAAATAGATACAAATTATAGCAGGACATCAATTCCTGGGCGAGAGCTACCAGACCCTGAATGTTATGTAATGTAATGGTATGTAATGATATTCTGAGAAAATCATATATTTTCTTGTCAACAAATCAAATGAAAAGACCAAAACCAACAATTATTGATCACATGTACAGTATTGCATTCCACTGTGCCATTGAGCTCCATTATTGTCCCAAAGCTATTAAAAACGTCAATGTCAAAAACATCAAATCAATCCATGAGGCACATCATTGCACTGGGGGACATGATCCTTCATTACCATGTAGATGGGCACTGGGTGGTTCATTTTGAGTTAATCCCACATACACTGACCTGCTACACTAAATACTGACTAGAGCAACAAATGTGTATAGTCCCCCACAAATGCAAACATTCCTCCTGTTTGAGTAACATTTGCTAAAAAACTACAGTTCCTCTAATAAAATACATGTATAACAATCTTTTTCTGATGTGTTTTTAAATATCCATGAAGAGGATATAAATTGAATCATGGCTATGTCACATCTTTCAGTTAGAGAAGCGCAAAACTGAACTTTATTTCTATGAAAATTGTATGATTTATTAGAGAGATGACAGATTTTAGGGAGAGCTTAGACATGAAAATGAAACATATTTTGTGAATAAAGGTGGCACACAAAGTAATAAGTTACACCCATAGCCAGATAAACGTGGTTTAAGCCCCAATGTCAATTGATCCCGATCAACCTCACAGGTGCAGCTTCCATTAAATGATCACTTAATTTCATCAGACTATCCATTCCGTATGTTAAGTTAACAAATAGGCACACTGCACTTTCAATGCAACACATGTCAGTGAATCCAACAATCAGTTGGCAGTGCACAGTGTGTATTGCAACAACTGATGATTAATGATTTTGTCAGCTGGATGGGCCATTTTTAACCACGCTAGCAGTGGTGCATCCAAAGTTAAATGTCTCAACAACTATTGGATGGATTGTCATTAAAATTGGTAAAGGCATTCATGTCCCAAGTTCCTGGGACATGAATGGCAGCAACTCAGTCTTAACCAGCAGGGAGCAATCCACCATTATCTGGGAAAGTACCATGAATTCAGAACGGAGGTGCTGACCCCCATCCCAGCCAATTCACCCTCGGCTGCAAACTGCCACAGTGCGTGCTGGAGGTCTCGGTCCAATGAAGCAAGAAAACCACATAATTGGCAGAAAGCAGAGATGCAATCCTGAGGTCACCCAACTAGTAAAAGCCAGTTAAACCAGTGATTCCCTAATAATTGGGAGCATACTCTCAGCTTCCTTGTTTAAAAGATGGGAGCCACAGTCTGCCAGTTAAGAGTCACTGTCCCATTTTTGGCAGCTCCAAAATACCAAGACCCTCAGGGTGAATCTCTGAAACCAACAAACCTGAAGTAACCTTAAGTGTAATTACAAACCAAATATCAGCAGTTGTTATAGACTGACAGGTCATCTATAATCTACTCAGCACTGGTAGTGAAGACTTGGCAGTTCATTTCATGGCAGTACTCTGACCATAATACGCCACATTTGCGACAGTTTGCACAGCGTTGGTCTGGCTGGGGGAAGCTGCATCTGCTCATATAACACAAAACAGTCGGCCAAGAGAGGGAGGAACTCAATATTTTAGTTGACAAACTAACTCAGAGGGGAATCAGGAGTACTAAACCATGACGTGGGGCTTGTGCTCTGGTACAGCACAGGACCCTAAGGGAACAAAAATAACGATCAACCTCATCGGTCTCTTGGAGAAAGTAATCAATGTCTCGCCACTTAGCCAGACAGTTTTGGAAACTTTTGTGTTCATGTTTGGCTTTTGTCTGCTCGTTAGGTTGTCTGGAGCCAAAATGCATCTGCAGCAAATCAATAGCGTAATGGGTTGAACATGCTGGACATGCCAGGCCAGGGTTAGTGGTTTCACTGGCAGAGTAGATCACCAATGCCTCACCAAGCAAAATGAGCAGTAACTGGAGAAGTAACTTACAAGTTGTGGCATACGTAGAAACTGTAAAGCCTTTAATTACATTTACAGATGACATTTGTGTTTATATGAAATGTGATCCCTAAACATGATCTGAAACACAAATACCTTTGTGCCGCTTGCAGAGTAGAATACAAAAAAGGGATTGATTCCCACTGGGACTACCTGGCCCCACAATGCTGTAAGGTTCATATACTACCATTCAAAAGTTTTGAATCACCTGTTATATTGATATTATATTGATTGGTATTGTTTTTCTTCTTCCATCAATAATGGCTATTTTAACAGATATAAAAACAGTATAATTTAGACAACAAATGTATTATTTAAATTTGAAAAAGGTTTGGCCCAAACGAAGAATTAAATAATTAAAATGTGTATATATATATATATATATATATATATATATATATATATATATATATATATATATATATATATATATATATATATATATATATATATATATATATATATATATATCAATGTCCCCACAGTGTTGCATGCCAGGGGAGAATACTGTTGAAACCATCCCCTCCCCCCCGCCAAAAAAACCCTTCCATTTTTAATTTGTTTTCCAGTCCAAAAAAGTGTAAGTGACTCTTGATCATTACTGAACCACAATGGTGGCTGTAAACATGTTGTGAAGCTGTTTTTCTTTGTGCCCTCTGAAGTCTACTCAGTGTTTAGATTGAACAGGTGTGACCTATGATTTGTCAGTCCATATGTACTGTATGTTCAGCTAATATTTCCTGAACTATTAGTGCTAACCCTAGACTAACCTTCTACTTATATTGTAAAGTTTGAAGAAGAGCTTTGCAAAAGCAACATGTTGCCTGTTAAAGGTGCAGTAGGTAAGACTTATAAAACTAACTTTCTGTCATATTTGCTGAAACTGACCCTATGTTCCAGTAGAACTACATGAAGCTGGTGATAAAAAAAAAAAAAATCTGGCTCCTCTGGCACCACCTACAGCCTGTAGTGTACTGTCTAACTGTGTGTCAATCACTGCTCATGCATTCTTTCTCCCTTGTGGGGGGGAGGGGCTTAGGAGACCGTTTGGGCTTTAGCAGAAAGGGGGGGGAGGGACTGAGAAGTTGTCGATGTTCAAATTCTTTGGCTAAGTAAGTTTAATTATTGTGCACTTGACACTGAAAAAGGAAACTGTTCCTATCTACACACATTTGTATGCCAAGCTTCCAGTTTCTTTTACCAATGACTATTGAATTTTTTCTGCTCTTATTCAACGGTTTCTCTTTCTGCTCTTTCAATTGTCAGTCTGGTTAAACCATTGTACAGTGTTTTGTTGCTGCTCACCGAATTATAGAGAGCTACTAAGCCTAGGTCACTGCTAAATGCCAAACAAAAATGTTTAGAAGAAACGGGTGTTTTTCTACTCAGATTGTTCCAAACAGACGGCTTAAGGCCCTGACACACCAACCAGACGGGCCAACCGTCAGCAGAAAAGGCAGTCGGACTGATCAGTCGGGTCCCCGAGGTCCAAAAAATGCCTCAGAACACACTGAGGCGACGCCAACTTGAGTGGACGCTCTGCGCGTGCGCGAAAAGTAATACGTCTCCATAGCAGCAGGCGACGCTGCTCTGTATTGTTTCCATTAACAGTCCGATTATTTCCCAGAAAATTAAAACCGGCAGCTGATTTGACGAACGCGTCACGTGGTTCTTCTTTCTCTGGAAATTCACAGCCAGACTGTCATGGCGGCTTGTTTAGAATACGATCTCATATTGTACTAAAATAGTTCACCGAAACGTGTTTCTGAAAACATTTTAAGCAAGAAATAGGCCATGCAGTTGCTGAATCTGTCTTCATTTCAGATCAACAAAGGTTAGTTTAAAAGATTTTTGTCAGATTTTGAGAGGCTCATCCGCTCGTCATTTCCGGGTGAGTCCCAACTGAACATGTCGGGTCGGCCCAAATGAAGGCCGACAGCTCCTCGGACGGCCGACGGCACGGGACACACCGACCAGACTCGAGTCACTGACCTCGCCAGACGGTCCAACGGCCGATTATCGGGTTGGTGTGTCTCCTCTATAAAGTCTAGTATCTAAGTTTCACAAATAATCAAAAACCTCGTCAGCTTTAAAACATTAAAATCAGCTGGTTGGTGGCAGTCAAACCATTCCTAATTACAGTCCATCTGATCATAATAAGGTTCCATGAGCCAGAGCTAAAATTTGCAGAGAGTTTGGGGAACTTTAAACAACCTTGCCATTTAAAGGTTATTAGCATTACACCCTGAGCTGCAACTCTCTGTGATGAATCAGCAACACATACTGAAGCAGTCTGGTTGTTCTTTATAGCTGAATGGGGTTTCCCTGTTCCAACGACAGGGGAAGCTGAATGAAAGTGTCTTCATTCATATTTTAGCATTTTGTGTAGCACTCTTTTTGTTAGCTCTCTTAATTCTCCACCATGTGACTGAAATAACCAGCAGATGACTTTTACAGGTTTTGCGTGACATGTATATCATGTGAAATAAATCAGGAATATGTTCCTACATTTCAAAGTCTTAATGGCTTAATTGACTGAATTTTCCAGACAGAAGAAGGTTATTAAGGTGTGGCGAAACCAACTGAATGACCAGTCTCAGAGAGTAATGAATAGAAAAACACTGGGGTTAAAAGGTGCATTATGACTGCATGGAGTTTCCCACTGACACAGGAAGCCTGTTTGGTTGTGGTTACTAGAAACTAGAAAGACACTAGAACTAGAAATGTTTAATTAACCCATGAAGGCCTGGAGTTTCTCTCTAGCAAGAAAATAAATAAATTCAAAGCTATGACAGTTTGTCTATTTTTATTTTCTGTTTTGTGCCTTAATGCCTTTGTGTTGATGTTGAAGGGTGCTATACAAAAAAAACCTGCTTCACATGCTTTATTAAAGCTACAGTACAGTATGCTTACAGTGAATTAAACACTAAAAGGATAGTTCCTGTTATTTACAACTTGGATGAACTTTCAGACAGGTTATAAACAACAGTTCAGCCAGATTACTTAAAACATTTCATTTAGAGGTACAACTGAAAGTGAGGGAACCTACATACAATTTTATTTCTATGATATAATGTCTCTGTTATAAGATAGTGATGCCTTATTGCACAGGGAAAGTGTTTACTCAGCGATTAAATTTTTTTAATTGTTTGACAGCCCTAATATATATATATATATATATATATATATATATATATATATATATTTTTTTTTTTTAATGAATTCTTTATATTTGCACTTTGTACTGCAACCTCTAGACAACTATTTCCCTCAGGATGAATAAAGTTCTATCTTATCTTTTCTCTAAGGCATTCGGTGTACAGCAAAGGAAGAATTTTATTGTACAGGGAAACATGTTTCCTTACTGTGCATATGACAATAAACTTTGAAATTGAATTAAAATAATTGCCAGCAGTTCTTTATTGTGATGAGCCACTGAAGGCCCATTCTTCAACTTCAAACAAATATAATGTTTAAGAATTAGTTTTGTAAGTGATTCATATAACCAGCCTATCCAGAGATAGTTCAGAACAAGAATCCTGTGATTAAGGCTGAGTCAAAACCAAATACATCACCCCGACAACACGTTCCAAGTTTGGGTTTCCTGTTCCAAATATGGCTGCCAGATTTCCAAAACCCACAGCGAAACAAAAGCGTTTCAAAGCTAGTTTTGCTTTTCCAAAAGTATAAACACTGTAACCTTGGCGGTGTCATACTGTAGCATGAACATTGTATCTGAACTTCAATGCAGCTGCAGAAGGAGGACTGAGTGACGGCCAAATGAAGGGCAAAAGAGGGTCAAATGACACCCAATCCTCAAAGAAGATGCTGCATGTATCATATCCAGCTATAGATTTGACTCTCAGGATGTAGGAGAGAATTTTCAATTTGCACTTTTTTTTTTCCATCTGGAAGATGTTTCTAAGAATTTTCGTACCATTTTTTTTTTATATACGCAGTTCTGGCTATGAAAGACTGCAGACATGGCTAGCCAGCGTGAGTTAGCCAAATGACTGCAAACCCAGAACATACAGCACAGAACATTAAAATCGTGCCCTTTTGTGGGTGGGAGGTTAAAGCAATAAGAGCTACAGAGTTTTCTTATTCAATCATTGTGTGTCTGAGGGATGAGACAAAACTAACGAGAGAAAGATTAAAACAATGGGAAGTGAATGTCCAATATTATTAGGTTTAGATTATGTTAATTTTTACTTTTTGTCCCATCTATGCACCCCTCCCAGAGGATGTTACTCGGAATAGCGGTTATTAGCTCAGTTTAACACTAAGTAGAGTAAAATAGTCAGACTGACTTGGTGTCCACGATGTCGTAGAGGTTCTTGAGGAAGTTGGAGTCCAGGTGGTTGTGTTCGCTGGTCAGCGTGTGGAAGTAAACCATCACATACTCCTTGACTGTGATGTGGTCCATCACATGGATGAAGTACAGCAGGGCCTGCGCATGCAAACACAGACCAAATCAATCACTTTTATAGTCCTGGATTTTCCACAATTTTCTATATATTCTTTTACAGTTTTTCATTTTTATTTGAATTCTAAGTTCGATATCATTTGGTTTAATAGCATATTTTCACTTTTCGATCACTCTTGCGTTTGTTTTATAAAGAAGTTTTAGTTTCTTTTGGTTCAAGTGTTAATGTTAACAGAAGTTTTGAATAGGTCTATACGGTATTTGTTTCCAACAGTTATTATGGAATAAAACATAAATGATTAAATGAAATACATTTGCACACAGCCATAATAAGCACACGTGAATACAGAATGTGCTGAAAGATTGACTGACTGTAACATCAATAACAGCATTTTATTTTGAAATAATTATTTAATTTTTTTACCTTTTCGATGTCGATAAGGGTCACTGGGATGTTTCGTCCAACCAAAATCATCACTGTCCTGCCACACATATCCACACCTGTGGACATACACATTATTACCAGGTCACGCATGCACGAACGCACGCTGGTTCACGCCTCTCACATGTCGGAATTTGCCATTTTTCACTTTTTTTATAGGATTCTAAATTGAGCTTTTCTGGGCTACTGGTCAGGAAAAAAAAAAAAAAAAAAAATAATTTGAAAACATAATCCTGGGCTCTGGGATCTTGTGATGCACATTTTTCACTATTTTCTGATATGTTAAAGACTAAACGAAAAGTAAAAATAACCATTAGCTGCAGGCTTACTTCATTTGCAATGATGTAAAGATACAGTCTCTCCTTATCACAGTTATCACTGGTGTATTCCAAAATATTAGTAATGGTTGTGCAAATGTGATGGCCTATAGAAACCCTTCTGTGAAAAGCTCTGCTTGGAGCTCATTCTGCCTCCTCCTGCAAAAGAAAACCTGTTCCCACGAAGAAAGTGGCGACATTTCTTTGGAAAAGACTGAGAAGTGGTCTGCATAACACAAGTTTAGATGTTCTTAATTTGGTGTTTTATTCTGTGGTGTGTCTTCTGAGGGCTGTGTCCAATTTACCCAAGTTACTTTATTTTATTCTTTATTTGTTCTTCTTCTGAATGGAATAGAATCCTTTCATTCCTGTAGCACGACCATGAAAAATAAAGGTTCTTCATGTAAAAACCCAAAGTATGTTTGTGTATCTAGATCCATCATTTATCTTTTTTTTTCTAATATATGCACTCCTCTTAAACATACTCGGGTCTTTTTTGCACTTTAGATGTTTTGGTTTTGTCTTGATGCTTTTTTGTCAGTTTTATACTCTGGTTCTAAAGAAACATTTCATTTCAACTGTATTTCTTACATCTAAAATGTAAGATAAACTCAACCTTGATATTGTCTGCAAACACATACACTTTGAAATAAAGAGCCTGTTTTGAACATAAAGTGGAAAACCAATCAAACATCACCCGATATCAAAATAGAAAACTAATCTTCTGCCCTCCTTCTGTCTGAAATACATATTTATATATTCATTTTTTGTTATGAGAGGACATAGTCATATACTGGTAAATAAAAACAGAGGCCTCTAGTCATGATCATCCTCATAAGTCAATTAACCACATTAGATGTATGCAATTTATTGTGTTTGATTACAATTAAATAGCATTACTATTTAAATCAGAACAAAGTGGGTAAAATCATTTCCCTGGTTTGAGAAAGCTGGCCATGGCATTTTTCAAATATTTTAATTCTGAGATCATGGGCACATTGTCTTTTTACCCCCATTACTCTTTTTTTTACCTTGAATTTGACTGTGAGCAACTTCAACTAAACAATTTCCCTGAGGAGATCAATAAAGTATTCTGATAACCAAATAAGGTAACACTGGGGCTAAACTGTATAAGAACACTGCCACCTACTGGTAATGACATACATTTGCACCTTGTGACAGCTGAAAAAGGAGATGCGGAAGTTGGATTTCATTTTTTGAGACAAACACATACCAGTTTGATATAAGGCTTTCAGTGCAGCGATGTCTGACAGATCCTCTGCTCTTGCGCGACAAAGCCAGCGATTGTAACTGCAAGACAGACAGACAGACAGACAGACAGACAGACAGACGGACGGTTACATCGCTGCAAAACGCAGCATACAATACAGCATACATACGCAGCATACAATACAGATTGGACATTCATCTAAAATACTGCAACTGTTTATATGTATTTATATCTGTTTATCTGGTAAAATGTAAAGGCAGGATTAATGTATGAGAGCTATAAATCTCTACTATGACTTGTGGGGTAGCACAGTTCATTGAGGCAGTAAAATCATTTTGTTGGTCAAATGCCTAAACAAGATCATTTCAAGTATAATCAAGAAATAAATTCAAGTTTCAGTTAAAACCTTTTCATACAGGCATATTGCGCTGCATACTCTGGTGTTACACCTGTGATTATTTTGCAGCCGTTCTTGTTTTCTACCGTTTATGGTCTTGGTCTCGTGAGGGAAAACGTCAACCCAGGCGTCCTTATGACATACATGTACACACATCTTTACCTACTGTCAACTACTGAATAAAGCCAGAAATGCCAATGCTAATGCTAGTGTTCATGGGACACAACTCAACTGATCACAGCTGAAACTTGGATTTTTAATCATATATAATGTTGTGTTTTTTTCCCAGTATGTTCCAGTTATTTTAGTTTGGTTTTGGACTCTTACTTTCTCTGGTGTTGTTTGTGGATGGCTGCCTCTGACATCTGGCCCTGCAGGATCTGTTTCCTCTGTTTGTCCACATCACCCTCCATCCGGGCGAATGCGTGATTCCCCACCTGACCCAGATCTGACTCCAGACTCTCCTCTTCAGAATCATCTACACAAACAAACAAATGGCAACTGGATTTTTAATATATTTTACTAGCTTTAATGGATTCATGATGGTAGATGGGACAGATATTGCAGCACCCAAGTATACTATGCTTCATTTTGATAGGATACATTTTTCCCTAAAAAGATCAACTGTATGCTTGTTGTAAAGTTGATTTACTACATTTGTATGGGTGTGCTTGCTTGCCTGTCTTTATTTTATTTCACTGATCCTGATTTATCCACAAGGATGACATTGTGTGTGTGTATGTTTGTGAAAAAGCTGCCACAGAGGTCATAAACTCAGATGATAGAATCCAGGCTCAGGTCTGTTTCTCTGCTTGTTTTTCTAGAAACCACATGCATGGACATGCAAATAACCATATTATCTACATCCAAATGGGCATGTGTATCTGTCAGTGTGTATACATCAGCGTGTTGTTATTGGGTTTCACTCAAAGGCAGACCTGCTTGCTTTGGATCAACACACCAAAGCCACATCTCTCCACTTTTGAAGCGCCATGCCAGCAGATATTCCAACTGGAGGTCAATAAAGTCAACAGGCTCCAAACCAAAAACACATCTTTGCAATCCTTTGCAAACACTGAGACAAAGTGCAAGCAAAAGCTTCAGCTGGTACTCTAAAGAGGTCATACAAATTACAGTTTATATGAGGGTTTAAAGCTTTAAAGAGAGTTTGAACTGAAGCTGCTAATAGTCAAAATGCTTTAAAAATCTTATTTTAACATTTTTTTTGTTCTTTGCCTGTTTTATTGTCTCTGCAACAGAGCCAAACACTGTGCATGCAGTCATATACGTGTTGGCCCTTTCTCAGTTCCTTCATGGCTACGGCAAAAAGTATTAAAAGATATAAATAAAAGAAAAAAAACAACAACAACATTAAAATGTATTGTTGGGTCACACTGAGCCTCCAGAACAGCTTCAATGTGACTTTATATAGATTCTACAAGTTTCTGGAACTAGAATAGATCGTCCCTCATTTGGTACTGGCATGGTGTTTTACCTGTCTATCTAAATTCTAGTGCAGTGTTATACCGTGTACTTAACAGTATTTTTTTTAAATATTTCTTACTGTCATTTCTTTTTATTCTTCATAGGTTAAGTGAGTGTTGTACTTGAGAGCAAAGATTAGCCGGAGTCCAATTCCTTGTTTGTCTACGCAAACCTGGCCAATAAAGCGGATTCTGATTCTGATTTAGGAGTATACTGACCGAGGGATTTAAAGAAGCTGACCGTGACATTGTCACATCCCCAATCTTAGTCAGGCCTGCAGGTCGTCAACTGAAACTCTTTGTAATATGCAGATGACACTCTGTGGAAAAAAATGAAGTCCTCCAGAAAGGCATGGCTCGCTGAATGAGTGAGAGTGTGTGAGAGTGTGTGAAGGTTCCAGGCAGCCAGATGTGACCGCTCACTGTCCCGGTTGCAAAATATTTTGATACCCTGCTGTTCCACGTCTAATGACTGACATCAAACACTTTGTCCTCATCAGAATTGAATCCTCATCCAGACCTTCATCTTTGGGCTACATTTGATGTTTCAACGTGCCGAGTTGTTAACTAATCGGCTGTGACACGGCACCCGTCCAGTGTCCACTGGCTAGTAGCCCAAATGGCCGACTGACTGCGTGGTTTGTTGACTGATTCATTGGTCAGCTGACAGACTGATTGAACTGGTTAACTCTCACCCCAAAGAGGCAGAACAGACTGCCCACCCTGACTGAACAAAATTGAAGGTGATTTTGTGTTTTGTGGTCTCAAAATTAAAAAGAGAAACACTGTAAACATGAAAACCTGCACATTATTAAACTATTAAAAATGGGTCTTTATTGTGTACTTGACACTTTCTTTGTTAATTTTGTGTCTCAAGCTGAAATAAAAGCAGTCATCTGTTTGAGGTCAAAATTAAACTAGGCGGAAAAACAAGTGTGAGATGACTGGAGACAGAGATGGAGAGGAACAACATATTAAATTAAGCCTGTGTGATGCTTAAAGCCATGAAGGCAATTGATCTTGGACTGTTGTCTATTGACACAAGAAAAGAGTCTGATTCCAAAATTAAATTAACTTGAAAAGAAAGATGCCTACTCTTAAAAATAGATTGCTTACATGAAAGTGAATATATTACGTGTCCTTTTTAATGCCGGGAAACATCTCATCACATTGTGTGTAGAAATAGATTTGTGTACCTTCCAGGGTGCCTGGTTTCTCTGCAATGCGGATCTGTCTCTCTGGGACAACGGGTTCACCCTCAGAGTTGCCAATGTCAGCTGGGATGAGAGGCAAGCAGGCCCTCTCCTCTTGCTCAGAGCGAGGGAAATACAGAGGCAGTAACTTCCTGTACAGCCGCTTAAGGAACACACATACACACCTCAGTCAAAAATATACGTTGTGGCAAATTAGACAGAATAGGTTCTAATAGGTCTTTCTTGACACCCATAATCTAACTTTATGAATCTGCCTTTCTGCAAGACATTAAAAGGTGTCAGTATGGTTCAACCTAAATACTTGTCGGATGGTCAAAACTGTATTCGATATAATTTCTGTAACTTTCCAAAACCCGGCACTCTTGACAAGCATGCAAATTCTTTGCATCAAAGCTTTGTTTAATCCATATAACTATATACAGCCCACTGTGTTTTGCACGAATGATTATTACTGTTCAACAATGCTCTTACGGGCCGCGTAGGCCTACAGGCGATGTGAAAAAGACGGCGCGGATTGCAAAATTGGAGGAAGAGAGAGAAAATAACGAGGGGAGAAGAGAAGAGACAGGCCAGAGAAAACGACAGGAAGTGTCCAAAATGTTGGATCAATTCAAGCTAGAGCAAACTGAAAACTCTGTACAGTACTAGCTTACCACAGTAGTACAACGTTATTGATTCAGCATCTCAGCAGAAAGCATCCAGTCTCATATTATGCACCCAGTCCACGGAGCGGACAAAAGGTAATGTTAACGTTAACATTTAACGTAAATCAATATGGTTTCTAGTTGAGATGAGATCTCCCTGCTCATCCGCTAGGTGACGCAAAACACGGGATTCCCCCCCCCCCCCGAACAATGAGCGGGGAGCACACACACACACACTGCCCATACTGCAGTGACACAGAGCTGGTTGGCTGATTGGGTTAGTTAGACCTGTCTTTTTTTCTCTTTTGTATATTTACTATTGCTCTTTAATAAAGTATTAGTAGTATTTCTTATGCAATTACTTGATTAATCAATGGTATAATCGGTGGAATAATCACATCTAAAATAATAGATAGCTGTAGCCCTAAAACACGCCTTATGAACTTGTTAGCTTTAAGCATACTGACCCCTTTAACGCTGTCCCAATTAAGGGGCTGAATCGTCTGAAGGGTGCAGCCCAGGAAGGTGGATCCTTCAGAAGACCCAAAGACCAAAACTAATGATGCATTTATAAATTCAGAGCTTTCTATGTTTTTCATCAAAAAGATGCCCTCAAACAGCTGACAAAGTTTAAATATCATTGATAAACGTAGTGGTAGGGCTGGGACGGTATGGATTATTTTCTAGAGAGCGGCATACCGCAACCCCCTTGCGAGAGTAGCGTAAGTTAGAGCGTGAATGGCAGGGTTCCTTAAGTGAGTGACGTCAGTGCCCCTGTGGCCACGCAAGGAAAACGAGCGGTAACGGAGAGTAGCGTATGAGTGCCGCTGTGAGGAAAAGCGAGAGGAAAAAGAGATAGCAAAGCTGAGATAAAGTGAGTTAAAAATGAACAATAAATCAACAAGATAGAGCTTCTCAAGACACGTTGGCTTTATCTATTGTCAATACTGCCGGTAAAGTGAATAGCGTTACCCCCGAAAAACATTGGCTTAAACCTTACATGTGCAGCCCATCTAGCAGCTGGGGCAGACAGAGAGCAGAGAGGGCGACTCGGCAGTCCACTAACTTGTTGCTCTCTCTACCAATATAAGCTGCTCTGATTTAGGCTACGAAACGTGCATGCAGGCTGAAATTCAACCGTGCCGTTTTATCGGGATAAAGCTATCCATCTTTTGATGATGTTGAAGTTGTGTTTAGAAAACCTTGAATCCATGTAAGACACAATGTCATCAGACACAATCCATGTCATTAGAGTCAATGAATCCATGTCATTAGACACAACGTGCACACATGTGCAGGCCAATGTTTTTTGCGGTGATGACGGTAGGTTCAGCTTTCACTCAATGAAAGATCAATCTGGACATGAATAAGAAATTCCTTTCAAGTCCTTTAAAAACTTTTTTTTTTTTTAGGGAATTAGCACTGAGTTAAGTCACACAAACCTCCTCTGTGTCTGACACTGCGAACACCACCGTCTCCAGGCTGTTTCCATGATTCTCCAGGAACCTGCGCACTGTTCCTTTAAACACATAAGCACACACTTGTGTTACCTTACATATTAAGAAACAAGTTTCAAATGTCTCCAAAGTGCTTGTTTCAAAAACACAAAGATTTTCAGTAAATTCGCACATTCAAGAAACGGAGCCACTGAATGTTGGCATTTTTAAGTGGCTTAAACAATAATTAATCATCAAAATCTTTGTTTTTGCGTGGATGAAGTTATCGACTAATGTTGTCAGCATTATCTGGACAAATACTGGGTATATAATGACATACACATACTGTATGTATTTATTTGTGCTAAACTACCTGATGCATTCTAATACAACAGTTCTGCAATAAATCCTACCTACATGAAGATGATAATATTCAGTTTTAAGTCTTTGGATCTGTAATGCGTTTGTATGCTTGTAATTGTTTCCATTATAAGATTATGATGTTATCATCAGGCCATCATGTGTGCTTATATTGAACATGTCATTTAATTTGAATGGTAGCCAGCCATAGAGTATGTTACACAGCCATTGCAGTGTGTTATAATTAAAGTAAAAATGTGTGTCTGTCTGTATAATTTTTTAACCTAATTTTGGAGAACGAGTCATGTGTGTGTGTGTGTGTGTGTGTGTGTGTGTGTGTGTGTGTGTGTGTGTGTGTGTGTGTGTGTGTGTGTGTGTGTATGTGTGTCTTTGTGGGACTGAAATTAAGGTTTCCAAGGCCATTATCTGTATGTGGTACAGAAAAAGAAAGTGTGATATATGACATGATAAAGGTTTTTATTACCACAAGTTGTGTATCTCTGTACCTCACTGATAAAAAGGCTGTGTATCTGCGTTTGTGCGTGTGTGTGTCTTACTGAAAGCCATGTGTGTAGCGTCCTCCAGTGGGTAACCTCTTTTGGCCGTGTTCACCACACAGAGGCCAACAGACGCCATTGACTGCTCTCTGAGGCGACAAAAAAAAAAAACAATCTCACATACTGTACACCACATTTACAATACACACCAGGTGGTCTCTCACACACACACACACCAGGTGGTCTCACACACACACACACCAGGTGGTCTCTCTCACACACACACTTTAGGCCCCACAAGGCTGTGCAGACCCCACAAGTATACTGTATTCCCCGGTTTTTGGACCCCACGAATATAGTAAAACAAGCACACACACACACACACACACACACACACACACACACACACACACACACACACACACACACACACACACACACACACACACACACACACACACACACACACACACACACACACACACACACACATTTTAAATTAGTTAATAAGAGACCATTATCAGAACTTTATATATTTTCATATCAATGTATTTTACACGCTCCTTTATTTACATTTATATATGTAAAAATATAATGTTATTAAATATAACATTTCACATGAAGAATTTTTTATTTTTATTTTATTTAACGGCTATTAAAACCCACTGTGGCCAATTGGTAAATTAAACAGTGGCATAATCAACAGAAAGCCTGAATGATGCAGCTTTGAAGGCTGTAGTGTTTTGAATGTGCACATCCTGTATTTTTCATTTCTGAATAACTGCCTTTTACATTGTTACAACTTTAATGATTTAAATTAATATATTTAGCTAGGTATCACCATGAACCCCAAAGACAGATGCAACTTTTCTCAAACTGTGTTATTGAAATGTTTATTCCTGCAGTCTTTCCAACGCATTTTTGGGAGAAAAACTGGGGAATCTGAGTGGCTTTCATCAAACCAGTGTTTATTTGCACCAGTCAGGCACAAATATTGTTTATCAAATGAAATCATATGGAGGGAAATTAAGAAAAATCTAAATAACTGTCATGAAAGTTAAACTCTACAAGAAATTAATGGATTTCATATCACTTATGGAACATGTTGCAAGTGGTGAGAAGTGCCATGTGTGTATACAAGTCTGCCTGCTTTAACCTTGACTGATTGAACAACTGTTTGATTTGATGGTTCTTACACGGCCAGCTGCATTGTGTTTCGGTAGCAGCTGTAGAGCGAGCTCTCCGCCGCCGTCCTGTATTTGGCTTTGTACTTTGGTCCCACCGTGTGGACGATGTACCTCGCTGCCAGGTTGAAGCCTTTGGTCAGCTTTGCCTCACCTGTCCGACATCCTGCACACAAACATGCAAATAAAACCGATTTAACATTCAGCAAGCAGCTAAAAAAAAGGCTTACCATTAAAACTGTATTCATTTTTCTTTGGAATAGCCATGCAGATATTTTTGGTTTTGAGTGCCAAGCTTTTAAGATATCTGCCTTTACAACTTGCAGCATGCCACCACCCTAAACATAATTACGATGAATGACATATTTGTGGTGCTCACATGTAAAGTTTACAACAGCAGCAGCTCTTTCCAGAACAATGTCCTGGTTAATAAAAAGTCATGAAAATCATATTTACTGGAAATATTTTTAATCGGTAGAGCGTAGCTCTTATGAAAGGAGTAAACATTGTTTCTGGAAATAGATATTGGCTGCTGGGATTATGAATGCGAACACCTAAAAACAAACATTGCTTACACCTCTTTGTATTTAGGTGACAGTAGAACCTCAACAGACAAAAACCAAAATTATCTGCCTTGATGCCACTAAAAGTTAAGTAAGTGGAAAAATACACAGTACATTTGTGTATGTGACAACTGAGCAACTCCATCCACTAAGTAAGTCCTTGAGGTGTGTTTGAAAGCTTAAAAAAATGTATTTGTTAATTAAATTCCTCTTGGGTACGGTATGATGTACACTCTCCCAAGGATAATATGTCATACTGGTGGAGTTTAAAGGAAATTCTAAGTTTGTATTTCTCCACGAGAGCAGCTGTGGAGCATTATAATATATATCAGAGTAGCTATAGCAGTTACTGTACAATCCTTTTTTATTAAAGTTCAGCTGAGCATCACGTGCCTGGTTATGTCTCCAGTGAAGTCACATTCATATTTGCTGGACTCCCGCTAACATTTAGGAACCTCTGCTTCCAGACTCCACATCATCACTGAACAGCCAAGCTAAAATCAAATATTTATTTGGAGTTGGAGCTCATCGTTCCGGTTTTTCCCCCTCAACTCTACCTTTGAGTTTGAGCAGCTCGTCTCGCAGCTCGGGCCCTGCCAGCTGATGGACGCTGTCAGACACCGGGTTCTTGTCGTTTAGCGACTCGTTGCTGGTGTTCAAGATGGCGGTGCAGTTCAGCAGGGCGATGTCACCACAGCTGTTGTGGAAGACAAAAAAAAAAAAGGGTTTTCTATTTAATTTTAAATACATGACACATATTCAAATAAACATGTAGGCACAAAATGTGACTGTGCAATACCGTAAATACATTTTACTATTTATTCTCTTTACTTATATTTATTTATTGTTTGCTTATCTGTGTCTTCTATTTTTCCTCTTATCCCTTGCTGCTGCAACAGTGTGAACTTCCCCATTGTGGGATTAATAAAGGATTTTTGAATCTTGAATTTTTTTATTGATGAATTTGATGACCATGAAGTTATCTGGCTACAGAATACAACTATTTTGTAAAGATTTTATTTCACTTAAAATCATGCACAAACCCAAAAAGACACATCATTGTGTTTTGTATGTTTTTATTTTACCATTTTTCTGAGGCTCCTCATGTTATATTGCTGCTGGTGTGCACTCTCAAATTGCTTTATTCAACATTTCTCTGGTATTCATCATTAGAGACACTCTCCATTTGCCAAAATTCTTATTAATGTTTAATACCTACTTCAGTAGTTATTGCATTCAATCTCCAAATATCAGCATAAGGGCCACTCCAGTTGTATCCAGTTTATCTCAAAACACTGGAACAGTGACTGGTTGACCACACACACACATCATAACTCTGCACACATTTATCAAAAGAACCTTAAAGACATTTAGCCATTTAGCCAAAGTAAAAAGCTTATTTGAATGATTCAGTAAAGTAATTTCTTCACTCTGCAGCCCTTCAGGGTTTGTTTGGAAAGAACAATGAGGAACTACTCGAGCATGTGTTGAAAGCATTTGGTCACAAGACGAGTTTAGCCTCCAGGATCGAGAAGGAAGAGGTTATTTTTTTTCTACATTAGCCCCTTTTAGGTTGATAAAAATGAGTCACAATGCTGCCAGACACTAACTCTGAATGAAAAACAGACCTTGTTGGCAGCACAGCCTTTAAGATGCCGTTTACTTTATTTATACTCGTATGTAGATTTGGTTTTGAGTGGGTCAGCCTCCTTTTAAAACACACAATCAGCAGCACATGGTAGGCTGTAACGTGACAAAGTGACAACAATGCTCAGTACTAAAAATAAAAAATACAACAAATAAATAAATCAACAGCCCGAATAAAAAATAAAAATAAATAAAAAAAAGTTAAAATAAGGTGGCGGAGCTGTATCGCTATTACTTATTGATTGTACTGATAGCCACTGGGACTAAGCTGTTTGTGTATTGCTTAGTTCTACAGGCTGGTACTTTGTACCTGCGTCCGGACGGTAGGAGCTGAAATTCACTGTGTAGAGGGTGGGAGTGATCTTTCAAAATAGATCTAGCTATCCTCTGTAACTGTTTGGAATGCAGGGATTCTGGTTTTAGCTGTGGCTCTCCCATCAGCCTACTGGAGCACTTAATAATTTGGTTTAGATGGTTCCTATTTTTAAGAGACAGGTTCCCAAACCTTAACACCAGGCAAAAAGACAAAATGGTTTCAATGAAAGCACGATATAATAGGGTCATCAAGGTTCTGTCAATGTGGAGGGAGGACAGTTTTCTCTAAATGACATTGAGTATGTAATTGGCCAGACAAGCAGCTTTATATACACTGAGCTACATCAATAACAGTCCAGTCTCACCCCTCGACCCATTTATCATTGGAACAGAATTATTTGCATTCAGCTTGTGTACGAGTCATAATCAGGGGTGTGCCACATCAAACTGTTCATGATAATATTGGCAGAATTTTTTAATGTGGTAAGAACTGGGACACGTTCATATATTTGACATGACTACAGCAGCAACAAGCATGTCTGAAAGTGAAAGTAATGTTGCTGCCAGCTCTGCTGTGAAGCAGTTGTTTCCAAAAAAGGGAGTTGACTTTGGTCGTTTGGCAGTGGTTTGGTTGTGAATGGTCAGATCAAACCATGGTCAAATAAATGTAAGCAGTAAGAAGATTTAAGAATATGGTAACACGGGACATGTATTTCACAGACTTTGATAGCCTAATCCTTGGCAAGATGTTTTAATAATATAGTAAATCAATAATACAATTAATAGTTAGCATTAAATAAATCGGCATACATTAATCAGGGTTGCTACAGGTTTCACCAAGTCGAATAGAAGACGTTTTAAGACCTATTAAAAGACCATTATGAATGAAATTTAAGACCTGTATCACAACATCAAAAACAAAGTAAGATGTCAGAGTCCAGAAACATTGTTTGAAACAATTCCCAGATTTCCTCATTGGCATTATAGGCCTGGGGTTTAGATTGGCTGCAATATACAGTAAGTTGCACGTTGGTCTCATTTGCAGTCGTGATACAGCGAATTATATTTGGACTAGCGACAGAAAGAACTACAACATAACACACAGAATTTAAAAAAATAACATTCCAGCGCTACAGGGACATTTCAATGAGCATTAGAGGTAGCGTTACATGGACGTAGGAAAATTAAGACCTGTTTAAAATAATGTAAGACCTAGAACTCTTCAGCAAATTTAAGAATTTTAACGCCTCAAATTTTTATTTTAGACTTTTTATACTCTTTAAGACCCCGCGGAAACGCTGATAATAATCATTTCAAAACTAACCTGTAATATCAAATCATTTTCAGCAGCCTTTATGTAGTGGTCTGTCCAGGTCTTTGGATGAAGATTGTTAGTAATTATTTTGTGTTTTCAATCCCACAGGATTTCGGACTATTCTCACCTGTTTCGTCAAAAGATCTTTATTATCAATTATATTAATATTTGTCTGGCCCATCCCACAGGGAAAATAAGACACTTAAAGAGGTCTTTAAGTGTAAAGACATTTACTCATCTATTTAATGAGCCATGTTTACTGTAGAAGTTGTGAACTGAAAAAAAAAAAAATAAAAAAAAAAAAACCTTTGTAAATGCCTCAAACTTATGTCAAAAGTGAACAAATAAAAAAATACGGTTATGGATAATGTCTTTATGAGGCTTCAGTAAATTATGTTTAGATCAGATTTGAATCAGAGGTGAACATTTCTTTTTAAAATAAATGTATGTAACCAACTGTATGACTATTATTTGGGAGGTTTACCTGGACAGGGTTCTTGCAGATTTTAGTAGGTCAAATTTAAGACGTTTTTAAGAAATTTTAAGACCATAAAGATTGAAATTTAAGACCTACATGAAAATATTCAAATCAAAAAAATTCTGAAAAAAAAAAACATTTTATGTGTGACTCCAGCGCCTTCACACCCAGAGTCCCTAATTGATTTTTTTTTTTTTTTTTTTTTTTTTTTTTTTTACAAAGTTTGCAGCGAGCCTCGTACCTGGAGATGGTTACCACTTGTAACCAACAGCGGAAATCGCTGTGGTCTAGCCATGTCTCGTTAAAAGTACACTTTCTCATTTTCCACACGTAGGCCTAGCCAAACATTTTATTAGCACCTTCAGACATACAAAACAAATTCCACAATGTGTGACAGGTGATATCAGATGGTGCACAGAACAGAGAAACACAAATTGAAACAGATCAAAGACCCTCTCTCACCCCCCATCCTCTGCGGTATCAAGGAAAACAAAAACAAACATAAATTACACCTTGCCTAGTCACTCTCTCCTAGTCTAATTCTTGTGGGGTTGAGGTCATTAAGTCTGATATTTGTGCTGCTGCGCTTTCCCATAGGCTGATAGTTGATGATTTGGCTTTGTTAATCCTTGCTGTAGAGAGCTCAAGCATAACTATGTCTACAAAATACGCCAACCACTGTTTTATACAAAGCGAGTGTGGGGGAGCCAGCGTTGAGCTATCATTTTCTTGGTTACAGTTGAGCCCCTAGCCGAACTTTAACAAACTCTGAGGAGACGCAGAGGTATTTCGCAGGCAGGTATTGCATTTATCACGGGGTTTGTAGTTGTATCACCGCGTACGTACCAACACCAATATCCCCCAGAAAGAACTACAACACACTGAACCAATGTTCTGAGGGCAGCGTTCTGCTGGTTTTGTTACAGAGCAAAGACTCTAGATAAGAGCTCCGCTTTGTAGGCTACGACTCCATACTTTTTCTTTCTGCGGCCAGCGGTTTCTGGAAATGAACGAGGGTAAAACCTTTTTTAGACCTGGCTAAATGAAATTTAAGACCTCGGATGAACATCTGGCCGTTTTTAATACGTTTTAAAGGCATTCAATTTAAAGTTCAGAAACAGCCTCTCATATTTTCATGTGATTAATGTCCTTCTATAATGATGATGCAGACTGGCATTTAGGTAAATGCGTGCTTGTAACATTTTTGTGGGATCTCAAAAAAAAAGTTTCAGGGTTCTACTATCATCCTCAACCTGGAGGTCAGGAGCCCTCCAGTTAAATCTGAGGAGCATTGAAATGATTACCAGGATAGGAAATATATAGTTTCATGAAACTACATTGTATATTTTTTCTTAAATTGTCTTTTTTTTTTTACATGAGAAATACTGACAACTTTATCTTGTTTAAAATGCAACAATCTAACAAAGTTATAAGAAAAACTACATCTATGGTGGGACTGTTCACCACTCATGAACTGTGACAAAGTGATCAAAAAAATCTAAAAAGAAAAAAAAAAAAGGCTACCAATGCTTGAGGAGCTCTGGTCACATTGCTGCAGGAATGTGCTTGCTTCTGATGACTGAGCAGGGGAGGGGCCGCAACAACAAGGCTCTTACAGAGAAGCCGCTGCCAAGTCAGGCTCCGGACGGTCACGTGTTCCTCCACAAAGAGGATTTTATGAGGTGGTCTGGACTCTGAACTAGGGCTGCACGATATGAGGAAGATATCCAATTGCGATTATTTTGACTGATATTGTCATTGCGATATGATTCACGATATTGGAGGGAATTATCGATTTTGTATCGTTATTTTCATTTTCATTGAAAAATATAGAAATTAAAAAATTTTAATTTTTTTTTTTTAAATGATCATAAGTGTGATTTTTTTTGCGAGGATCTGTACCAAACAAAGATTTTTTTCTGTAGTCCGTAGGATAGGATTTGTAGGCCGGGACGTCTCTGCAGCACCACAATACTTAACTCAGAATGGCTTGACACATATTTTGCCTTTAACAAATACTGCGCCCCCCCTTCTGGGATTTGGATATTGCATTAGTCCATTGCAATTCATTGTGAAGCCCTATTGCTTGAAGATTGCAAAGGGCACATAAAGAAACCCAAATAAAAACATATAGTGTCGTAGTCAGATCAAATGTGATATTTGACCGGGTTCATCATGGGGCTGATCTCGATGTCTGTCACCTTCTGCTTTCTTTGTGTTGGCGTTCTAAACTCCGGTGGATTTCTGAGGACTATGGTTAACTGCTCCTCAGATCTCTGCAGGGTAAATCCAGACAGCTAGCTAGACTATCTGTCCAATCTGAGTTTTCTGTTGCACGACTAAAACAACTTTTAAACATACTCGTTCCACAAAAACAAGTTCTTCCCGAGGCTATTTTGCAGCGGCACCGTGGCTCTGTCGGGCGCTTAGCCCCGCCCAAGACAATTATGATTGGTTTAAAGAAATGCCAATAAACCAGAGCACGTTTTTCTCCAATCCAGGAATGCTGTGTGGACTAGCCAGACCCTCCTCAGCAGCGCTGTGGAGGAAGGTCTGGCAAAGCGATCCACAATAACCCAGACTGGTAAAATGCATCTTTGGTGAGCAGCTTTTCACCCAACAGCAACAATGTGAAGAAACACGTGAGTGACTCACAAGAGGATGATCTTGCGATTGATGTCTGGTCTGAAGGGGAAGGGCGAGGGGAAGGCCTGCTGGCTGAGCAGGCTGTCGCTCTGCTCCAGCGGTGTCTCCTCGCCATCCTCATCCAGCTGCTGCTGCCACGTGGGGAGATTCTGGATGTCCACGAACTGGGAGCGAGCACCCAGAGGATCCATCCCACCTCTGGCACTACAGGCTGACGCTGGAACTCCAAGCAGCCACGCTGCAAGCAGGGGAGAAAGAGAGAAACTTGGATTACAACATTAGATATAGAGTCAAATCAATTTTATTTAGACTAAAATAATAAAAAATAAAAAAATAAAAAAAATAATCAGAAAGCTGCCTCAAAGGTTAATAGTGTTAATATAGTGACGGAGAAGCACTAATCAATTAAACAAAAACTTCAATTGGTCCCGAACCTCTCTGGCTTCTGGCGCCAAATTTTTAACACACTTGCAATAGTGCTTGGTATGGATCTTAGTCCTGAGCCTTGTATGGCCCTGTTTGGTTCCCCCCCTCTTACAATACCCAGTTTTCCTATGACAAAGCGTCGGGTATTGGCCTTTATGACTCTATTGGCCAGACGCCTTATCTTGTTTAAGTGGAAACATGCTCTCTCCCCTTCACACAATAGCTGGAGGTCCTAACTCATGGCAATCTTGAGAAAGGTTAGATTCTCGCGTGCGGGTTCTGGTAATGCTTTCAACAAAACCTGGCAGCCCTTCATAGAATACTTAGACAGAACTACTATTAACCCAGAAAGTGACTAGATTCCCCCGCCCCTCCACCTTCTCTCCTCTAGTTTGTTTTATTGGTTGATTCTTATTTACTTATTTATTTAATTCTGTTATTTTATTTCATTCCTGTGGTTTATTTTCTTTTTTTTCCTCTAGCAGTGGGTGGGAAGGGATAATGGGTAACTACGGTTGAGTCATAGAAGCCGTTCTGGCTTAGGTTAAGTTGGTTGTTGTTTTCAACGTACACTGTGTAGGATAGGTTTTTTTCCTACCTTCCAACAAGACTACCTGGATGCATTGTATGTGTCGAATGTTGTTGTATGTGAACGAAAAATCTGATAAAAAGATTTATATAAAAAAAAAAAAAAAAAAAAAACTTCAATTGGATAATTGATTAGGGCTGTGCCTTACTTTCTATCATATTTTCATTATCAATGAATCTGCAGATTGTTTTCTCCATTCATCAAGTAATCATTTTGTCTATAAAGTCTCAAAGAAAATGAGCCAGTAATATTTCCTAGAAACCAGGGTGATGTGTTTAAATTCTTTGTTTTACCCTTTACCACGAGTCCAATTTTCTGTTGATTGACTAATCAATTAAGCAACTAATAGTTTTAGCGCTCTAATTTGATCTATTAATCTTTGAAGTCATTCATGAAGCCAGAGTGCAAAACCTTTTGCTGGTTCCAGTTTCTCAAATATTCGATTTTTTTTTTTGCAGATTAAAATCAATCATGAAAATAGTTGTGAGCTTCAGGCCAAACTGAAACTACACCTACTTCATCCAAATGTTCAGTTATTTCAGATACATGTAATGAAGAGTCTAATTCTACTTCAATTCACGATTTCCCACGTTTCCCAGACTGCCCATTGTTCCTTACTCAGATTGCATTATGGTCTATTTCCTGCTGCTTCTTCTATGGATGGATTGTTGCAGGTTGGTGTAAAATAGCAGCTCTGGAAATAAGACCTTCCTATCCGATTCTGCAGGACAATAAAACCTGATATTTGCTTTTTGAGATTGCTGAAACATGTTGTGCCATTGGACTCTACTGTGATCTTTTTCTAGGGCCGGCACTACTGATTATTGTCATTAGTATTAACGTATAGATTTTTTATTTATTTATTTTTTTTATTTTTATTTTTTAAATCAACTGACTTCAGAAAATTCCAGAACACATCACAAGTTCCCAGAGTCCGCAATAATGTCTTCAGATTGCACATTTTGTCTGACTAACAGTCCAAAATCGAATTGACAATAATATAAAACAGAGAAGGGGCTCACATGGAGAAGCTGGAACCAGTCAATGTGTGTTTGATATTGCATGATAAATGGCTTAAATTATTTAAACAACCATAAAACTTGTTGCAAATTAATATTCTGCCAATCAACAGTATGCTTAAATTAGAGCTGGGCAATACATCTATATTATATCGATATCGTGATATGAGACTAGATATCGTCTTAGATTTTGGATATCGTAATATCGCAACATGACATAAGTGTTGTCTTTTCCTGGTTTTAAAGGCTGCATTACAGTAAAGTGATGTAATTTTCTGAACTTACCAGACTGTTGTAACTGTTCTATTATTTGACTTTACCCACTTAGTCATTATATCCACATTACTGATGATTATCTAAAATCTCATTGTGTAAATATTTTGTGAAAGCACCAATAGTCAACACTACAATATCATTGCGGTATCGATATCGAGGTATTTGGCCAAAAATATTGTGATATTTGATTTTCTCCATATCGCCCAGCCCTAACTTAAATTAGTTCAAAATAGCCTTTTTCAAAGACTTGTCTGCCTTGACAAGAAGAAAAGTCCCTGAATAAAGGGAATACTTGACATTGTTAGCATGACATCTTTCAAATCTGAAGATACCACAGATCAGCACACAATACTGCCAGTCTTCAAAAAACTCAGCACTGAGAAAACTACTTACAGGGCTACTAACAGTCTAACTGCAGTCACATAAACTATTGATTTTAGGCAGCAAACCTACCGAGAACCCTGCACGGAATAACATTATCAGCAGATAAAGATAGAGAAGGTTGAACTGTCTGCATGCTTCATTAACTACAAGCATGACAGCAGTCTCTTTGTTCAGTGACGGAGCGATGCCCTAATCTAAACTCCAGATACCACACCTTCAACAGAGTTCATGAATCAGAAATAGTTTTGATTACAAGCCATATCTTTAAAGGCCGTTTTCTCAGAATGAGTTTTTCCTCATACCCTGAGCTAGAAATCTCCACTCCAGTAGCACTTACATACACCAGACGTTGCAGTTTAATTCCTATCTATATTATGAAGGTTTTTGCAGAGGGGTTTGGTCATTTATAATTCATAGCCTGATTTTTGTAACATTTTATTCCTAAAAACATGGTGAAAATTTATTGTATGTGTTTATTGTAAAATTTATTGAAAATTTATACAGTTGTATTTTGGAAACATTTTGTTCACTCTGTCAACAAAATGAAAAAACTATTTTGAAACTAGCTTTATCCAATGTTCAGATTTGTGTTCTGGAACTGTAGCTAGCTATGCAAGTTAGCACATATTAGATGATGCCTCATTTGCATATTTAAACATTGAATTTCAGAAAACTTGTAATACAAAAAAATATTGTCCTAATGTAAGTAATCAACTGGGGACGTTCATTGTGATATATATTAGTTGAAATATTTCCCCTATTCACCTGCAGTGTCTCCCCTTTAATTAACCAAAACACAGCAGCGTAATGAAAAAGTAAGAAGTGAACAGTCGTGCTGTCAAAAAAAAGAATTTCACCCCCAATAACTTGTCTTTCTAAACATATTTACGACAGTCCTCAATAGCTATATTTGCTTAATAAACCGGTTAGACTGTATCAGATCAGACTGTATTTTGGCCTCACGACCACAACATCAGCAGTTACCCACCTCGCCAGTTGTATTTCCTCCAGGCAGTTGTGATGTCCAAAATTCAAAGAAATAATTAATAAATCTTGACACGACAATTTTTAGACTCATGAGGCATTGTCGTTCCACTGACTCCTCATACTAGCGAGCAAAGTAATCACAAAGGCGGTCATAAATTTAGTTTAAAAGTGCCAGTTAACCAGGTTTACACATTTAGCCAGTATGCTAGCTAGGCGCTTATTGCTGCAACATCAAGTTAGCTTGAGTAAATAACATCCGGTTAGGAATTTCAGAATAAATGTCCAAGGTTCAAGGTTGTTTTTTTTTTGTTTTTTTTTAATTCTCAACATAACTCTACATTGTGCGATGAAATGCTTGTTTGCCTCCTACAGTCCTGTCCTTGGAATATAAATTAAAAAAGTAAGCATACAATATATACAACAATACAATATATACAACAGAGAAAATACATACAAACAAAGATGCAAAATTTAAAATATATATAGTGCAGAATTATTTAAAATATGGTGCAAATAAAAGTATAAAGGGGAATAGTGAATGTTATCATCAGCAAGTCCAGTTGAGGCCTCAGAACATATAGGTTTTCATTTATTTATTTATTTTAAGTAATTTCAGATTATGTGCACTTTTTTACAGGTTTGGAGAGGGGCTCATAGCCTAAAACAACTCTTAAAATGACATTAGAAACACAAGAACATTTTTATTTTACTGTATAATTCATTTTCCCGTGCATGTACGTAACACATCAGGTCTATCCATCTGCCTGACCTATCTGTAAAAGATTCTGTAATAATTCCATATTTTGATCATGTGTTAAATAATATAGTATGGCCAAATTAGAGCTGGTAAAGGGCTTCTTCTTCTTCTGCTTCTTCTAACCCTGAAACATGTAGGTGCACTGATTTTTGAGTAGTGCCCTATCCTTTCCCCATTGTGATCCTTGTGAATTCATGTCCTGATATCGAAACAACACATGCTTTTATTCTTTAGGGACCATACAAGTACACATCTGGTTCTGTTATTACTATTTAACTTGACGTATCTGTTCTTCAGTTTCAATCAGCTGACTAATAAGCGAAAACACTTCCGCTGTGACTGTTAAGGGTCTTGTGAGAAGTCGCTGCATTTTTCTGTGCGCCAAACATGTCTAACCACTGATAAAATAAACAAAATGGTTATCTACAACAAAATCATAACAAAAGCGTAATTTCGGGATTTGTTTTCCAAGAATTAATTAATTAAAAGCTTTGTTGGGCTTGTTGGCAGCGCAGACAAAAGCAACAGAAAGAAAACGATCGAGCGAAAAGAAATATTGTACTTTTTACTCCACTACATTTATCTGACAGCTTTAGTTACCAGTTACTTTACAAATTCAAATGTTTGCATACAAACATATGTGGAGCTTTTAAAATCATTTGTAATACATTAAACTACACAACATTTAATACCTTAAGAACTTTTTACTTATACTTAGCCTACATACTTTTACTTAAGTGACATTTCCAATGACTATTACTTGTAAAGTTTTGTTTTTTACAGTGTAGTATTTGTACTTCTACCAAGGACTGTTACGACTTCTACTTAAGTAATTATTAAGCCATTAAAAAAGAATCTGAATGGTTGCATGGTGACGACAATAATCTCCCCCCCCCCCCCCCCCCCCCACTGTATCGATGTGTGATCTACTGGTTGGGTCTAAAACAGCAGCGCAGTGAACACAACACAAGTTTAGCTAGCAGCAGCTGCATTTCAGAGGTAAGAGGAGAAACTAACCAAACATTAAAATGTGTTGCGTTAAAGAAATAAATGTTATCTTGATGTAAAACATATACAGACATAAAGCTACGTTATATCAGATTGTAAGAGCTACGTTTACGCAGGAACTTCACCACGTGTGTTCAGGAACAAGCGGTGTGTCCTGGTTAGGTGCACTCGATTCATAGTACAGCGTTAGCTGGGCGTACAGGGTTTGCCGCGTATGTAGATAATTCATGGGTCAGAGGCTCTAAACCCCGACCACGTGGGCAGTTTGTAATACCAAAACAAACGCTCCTTTGACTAAGTAGACTAGCGTGCTTTACCAAGCTAGAAATGGACTAAAAGTAAGCCTTTTAGGTTCATTGTCGCTTATTTAAAAGCAGAATATACAAATATGTAGGCACAGAAAACCGTATGTATGTATCTATGTATGTATATTAAAGTGATACCTCCGGAGATGAAATAGCACGAAACACTCATATTCTCAGACTTATAACTTGTGGTGGTGGAAGTATACAGTACTCAAATATTTTACTGTAAAAGTAACAATAGTACTGGGTTAAAAAAATACTCTGTTACAAGTATAAGTCCTGCAATCATAATCGTCAAAATATACTTAAAGTACTAAAAGTATATATAGTTTATGTATATTATTATACTGAATTATAGTTATTTATGCATTCATGTGTTCATCTCTCTAATTATTCATAGTTGATTTATATTTTGTATAAAGAATCTGACTCTGCAAAGTAACTGAAGCTTTAAAAGAAATGTAGTGGAGTTAAAAGTGCACTATCTGCCTCTAAAATGGAATAGAGGGATAAAGATAAAGTAGCATGAAATAGAAATGCTTATGTACCTCAAAATTGTATTTAAGTGCAGAACTTCAGTAAATGTACTTCGTTACATTCCACCACTGGTTATGGTCATACTTTTAACACATTAATAATGTAACATAGCACACTAAGGTTAGTAATACATGTAATCTTTAGTACCTCATGTTCTTGTGAAACAGGATTCAGAATCACCTGAGGCTGCCCGTCATGGGGCTGACCAAGCAGTACCTGCGCTACGCTGCCAGTGCAGTGTTTGGAGTAATCGGAAGCCAAAAAGCCAACATTGCATATGTGACCCTCCGAGGGGGAGAGAGGGGGCGCTACGTCGCTGTGGCTGCATGTGAACATGTGTTCATCTGGGATGCCCGAAAAGGAGAGAAGGTGAGATTTTGACGTGGTTGTGACAGCAGGTTCAGGTCTCCAGTCTTCTTCAAATGTTCCAGATTTCAAAAACCTGGTGTCTTGTCTTTCTGTCTAGGTCCTGATCCTGCAGGGCCAGAAACACGAGGTGACCTTCCTCTGCCCCTCGCCCGATGGCGTCAATATCGCCGTGGGTTACGAGGACGGTGCTGTGCGGATCTTCAGCTTGCTGAACGGCGAGAGCAACGTCTCCTTCAATGGCCACAAAACCTCTGTCAGCGTCATGCAATATGACGCGCTCGGAGCTCGGCTCGTCACTGGTTCCAAGGTAAGTCGAGCAGGATGAAGAGTTGAGGACACAGGAGCCTTTGAGATCAAGATGAGAATGTAAATGTCATATATGCAATTACACCTGAGAGGTATTAAGGTACAATCAGAAGATAAATTGAGTTTCACGTGGTCCCCCCCACCCCCCGTGTGTGTGTACAGATTTGATCAAATGAATCTAATTCCAATCTGAGCTTACTATTTGTTAAAGCATGTGTTGAGCATGTTATAACCCCTTCCTCCCCCTTCAGGACACAGATGTGATCGTGTGGGACATCATCAATGAGTGCGGGCTGTACAGGCTGAGAGGCCATAAAGACGTCATCACACAGGCCTTGTTCCTCAAAGACAAAAACCTCCTGGTCACAAGGTAACCAACCCTTCTACATGATGCCTTTGACATTATCACAATTATGACAATTGATTAATAATTAACGACTAAAATATAAGTCAGAGTTTTATGAAGCGTCTTCTTATTATTAACCTGATGCCAGACACTCGTTTATTTTTCATTTCCTCGGACACTAACCTTATTTGATGACATGCAACTTTGAAAAAAAAGGGAAGGAATGTCACGTTATGCATCTAAATAAAAACCAACTAGAATCACACCTTTTGTCACTTTGAGCAACTGTTGCGCGAAGTTATCCCATATTGAATAGCTTCGTATTTACAGATAATAGCGATAATAACGAGAGCTTTAGGGCATTTTCCCCAGTAGAGTTTCTGGGCTCTGATTTGTTGAAATACCATCTGTTTTTTTTTACTCAGACTTTTATATTAATAGTATACACATTTGGGATAATGTAATTCCCTCTATGCTATCATTCAACAAACAGTAACATTAAATAATGTGGTGGCTACATGACTTCACACTGCCTTTGATGCAACCATATGAATGCATGTGGCTTTGAGTAGTCCTCACTAAACAATATAATCTTAAATGTAATATAAAGTTTAATGTGACATTTGAATTGTGCTTTTTAAGCCTTTAGCCTTTTAATACCAATAAAAACACTCTCGTACGCTTAACACTGTTCAAAACAAGAAGTGGCGTGTTGCTGACACATTATGTGCGTCTGTATGCTCTGCTGCTGTACAGCTCCAAGGACAGTTTTGTGAAGTGGTGGGACCTGGACACACAGCACTGCTTCAAGACCATGGTGGGCCATCGCAGTGAGGTGAGGGGCTTCAGACTCTATACTTATTAACATAAACCATGTCTTTTTAAAAAAAAAAAATTATTATTACAAAGCTGTTCGAGGTGCGATATTGAAATACCGCGAAAGTATCAAAACACTCAGTCCACAGAGAAATGCACACAGCCCGTATTTAGAAACTGTGCCTTTTAAACGGGCTGTCAGGATGTCTGTACGGTTGTAATGTCACAACTATACTATATATAGGTAAAAAGTGCAGCTACAGTGCCGTTACAGTCACTCCCCGGGTGCAATCATTGCAGCCGGGGAGTGACTGTAACGGCACTGTTCAATGACTGGAAACCCGGAAACACTGACCAATCAGAGCAGACTGGGCTTTTTCGGGAGGGGGGGCTTAAAGAGACAAGCGCTAAAAGTGTTTCAGACAGAGGGTGAATACAGGTATATTCAGACAGACAGTTTGAGTCCGAAATAATGTGTTCCTTTTAAAGAAAAAGTTAGTCCGTAAAACTAGTTATGACCCAAGTGGTTATGCAACCAATTTTAGTAGCTGATTTAGTTACAAACTAACTAGCCGTTACTAAGCCTCTAGTGTCCACTTTACACCCTGACTGAGGAGAGAACTTACACCAAGCTGGTGCAACCCAGTGCAGTTTACTAAACACAGGTTAACATAACCAGTGGTGTCTCACTTCTCATACTCAATTTGATTTTCATGGCTCTGGCTGTTTTCTAAAGCAGAGCTAATGTTTCAGTCTCCTGAGTTTTGTGTAAAAAGTTTATTTGATTGTATTACAACTAATGTTGACATTAGGCAAGGGAGACAGGATTGATTCATTTAACTGATTGGAGGCTCATAATTAGATCACTGAGACAATATTCTCATTGTTGTAAGCAAGACCTTGTACTCTATCTCAGAGAAACAAGAGAAGAGTACATTTGCAAAAACAGATACAAGCCAATTTTAATAAATAAATAATGACCTAATATAAATAAAATAACCTAGAAGGACACTCAGAGAGCGCAGACCTCCACCAAGGCATGCCTTACTTCACAATGTTAATGCAGTGTGAATTTTCCCAGTCTTAAACTTATTTCTTTCCAATTATTTCAACCCCCATGAATGCAGCACAAATGCCCAATCATCCAATGTTAACGAAAGTGAAAAATATTTTGTGGATTCAGACCCGCTCCAAAATTTAATGTGTTCTTCCTTGGCCCATGCTACACCCTTCCACTTAGTTTCATGAAAATTGGGCCAGTAGTTTTTGCGTAATCCTGTTGACAGACCAATAAGATAAAAAACAAACTGAAAACCTAACCTCCTTGGCGGAGGTAATAAGCCAACACCAGTTTGACTGATATTCCCTGGCTTGCACAAAAAAACACATGATTTAGGAAGATAAATAAAACAAAGATATCTGTTTTTGCAAATCAAAACTTTGTATATGGGTGGACAGTCTTTGATCAGTGTGCTGATTGTGGCCACATAGTTGAATTGAGAAGTCTTCAGTCTACAGATAGTAATATCTAAGACTTCTTAGCGTGTGATAGAATGGGAATGAGCGGTTTGCTGCGGTCCAGACAAAAATAAGCTAAGAGCTTGTAAAGGTCCAGATGTGTTTTTATTTTACATGACATTTCTAACATGATATACTGTATGTTCATGCATTTTCACTGTTTGCTTGTTATGAGAAAGGGAAGATATTACATTTTGGACGATATCAAATATATCTTCTCTCCGCTCTTTTTTGGTCTTTTAAGAGGCTGCATGATATTTTTGTACCTGGATGAATAAGAGGAGTCTTTGTGACGGTGTTTATTTTTCTGTGTGTGTTAGGTTTGGGGCATGGTTCTGCTGAACCAGGAGAACAGGCTGTTAACAGGCTCAGCAGACAGTGAGCTTCGAGCCTGGGACATCAACTACCTGCAGGAGGTGGGAAAGATCAGGCTCGACACAGTACATGCCAGTTGTTCTGCTCCCTGTAAAACGTATCGATACACACAGAGAAGAACTGGGAAGTTAGCTGAAGTGCTGATACATAGGGCTGCACGATAGGAGGAAAATATGCAATATGTTATAACGTTGAATATCGCAACGATATTACTTGCGATAAATAAACAGATATTAAAGTGTACTCAGTTCTGCGTTTCTACTTTCAGTATTCTGCTAAAATACAACAGATTTAAAACACATGAAAGGAAATAATTTCCAACATTACTTTATTGAACAAATTGAACATTGACTTGAATATTAAAGGCGCCACTAAAAAAAGAATGACATTTACATTTTAAAGTGAAGTTTTCTACTGATATTTTCTTTCAACTAACTTAAATATCTGAGTGTCTATCTCACTATGTTGCAGCCTTTCGCGATGTGTATATTGCGCAAGTTGATATTGCAATGCCGATTTTAAAAAAACAAACAAAAAAAAAAACATATATTGTGCAGCCCTAATACACAGCCACCATGGCCAAATAAAGCCTCACCTACGGACACTTAACCAAAAGAGAGGTAAAAATGAAACTGATGTTGCCTCAGTTGTTGTAAAAGGTCTGTCCGTCTGCCTGTCTGCTCAGGAGAAAGCTGAAGGTGAGCCCAAGGTAAAGAAGGGGAAAACTCTGCTGGATGATGACGATGATGAGGACAACGAGGAAGGGGTGGATGAAAGTCTTGAAGAGGTACGAGAGTTAATGTATTCCTGTGAGAAAATACTGCAACAAAATGATGAAGACTATATGGATATATATCTTTTTTTAGCACAAGTAATGTAATGTCTTCAGAGGTAAAAATTTTAATATATATCTGGATCCTTTGAGGCCACAAAACCTGATTCATATATACGTTACATACATTCATATATGTCCTCCCTCTCCCTATTTTCCTCTCTCAGCGGATCCTGAGTTGTAGGAAAGCCGGATCAATCCTGAGAGAGGCTCGAGACCGAGTCGTTTCGCTGGCAGCAGACGCCAAGGCCAGAGTCATCGCCTGTCATGTAAGTGTTGAATCGTCCTCCGGTTTCCTCTGAAAGATCATAAAAAGTCTGGAATACCCGATGCAGAGGATGTCCGGGTTCTTTCTAGATATCTTCACACTTGTGTATACACTTGTATATACAGTACATGTACATTCTTGTTCATTCATCGAAGTATATTTTTCAGTAGTTGTTCTGGCATTTTTTTTATCTTTGCTATCTTATTTTATTTCATCTTATATATATATATATCTTATTTATTATTTCTAGTATATTTCTTGTATTTTTGGTTTGTGTGTGAGTCCTTGGTAAATTGCTTGCTTGCTGCTTGAGTAATTTCCCAATTTGGGGTTAATAAAGTCCATCTGTCTATGTTCCGATACCAGTATCGGAAAAGCCTCTGATACTGCCTAAACAACAAAGATAGAAATCATATCACATCCATAGAGGGAACGTAATATACTGCTGTTAAAACATAGTAAAAAATATGTTTTTTTCCAACACACTGGTATCGAATCGGTACTCGGTATTGGCCGATACGCAAGTTCAGGTATGGGAATCAGTATCAGGAAGCAAAAAATGGCATCGGGCCATCTCTAGTTCCTTCAGGAATCATCTGGGAAAAATCTGGGAATTTAAGGAAGGTTTTCTGCACAAATCAAACTTAATATTTGTAGTTTATGAAAGTGAAATTTGATCATAGCCACAATAAAGAACAGATAAAGCTCACTTATTTTCTGTTCTCTTTTTAGAACCATATTACTCTCTCATGTTGGAGCTCAGATGTCAGCCTTTCTTTTGTTTGAACGAGACTTAAGTTGACATCTGAGGCTTACCATTGTCCATAGTTTGGGTTTTCCCCCCCCGGCCCTGTTGGCTCTGATAGGCTGTCATCAGTGGCTGTTTGGCTGATTTAGCACATTGATTAATTTCTTGTCTGTCCTGTTCAGTCACAGAATTAGTGATTTTGCTCATTAAGTGCGGTTTCTAGATCTTCTTTGTCCTCAAGCATGAGACCACAGTGCAAAATCAAAGAAAGGCTTTACAGACCGAGCTGCACATTTTTGTCCTTTAATCAATTTGTTTCCTGACCACATGATGATACTGTTTGAAATGATTCACAATGCCGTGAAATTAGTTTGTTTGTTTCCTTCATGGTTTTGGGATTAGAAAGGGACACTGTTTACTGCCAAGTTATTTTCTCCCATGAAGGCTCAGGCAGAATAAACGTGCTTGTCGGCATTCAGCTGGCTTTCAGATGTAGTTTTTACAGTGTGTTCAATTAACGAGTCAAAATAAGGCAGCAGTTGTTTACTGTCTGTGTTAGTTTTATAAAGTTGGCCTGATGTGTCAGGATCCTAAAGCTGGAATTACAAAGGGATTTTTACATTGTTGTTTAGTAGTATTTTATGCAATTAATGTGCTTTGTTTTCATCAGAATCTGTAACACTCAAATGTATCGATATTGATATTCTGTAGGAAAGTAATGCTATACATATCTCTTTTCATCCTTCATCAGGGCAATGATTCAGTCCTGGAGCTCTTCACTGTGCTGTCAGAGGAGGAAGTGCAGAAGAAAATGACAAAGAAGCTGAAGAAAGCCAAAAAGAAGGCAGCAAAGTAAAGACAGTTATTTCTGTTTAGTTCATTTGAAATGTTTATTCTAGTGTTATAAGTATTTTTTATCTTTGCACCCACTTATACTGATATTGCTACACTGTAGTGTGCAGTAGTTACTCAGTTGCATGCTGAAGCTGGAGCTTGTTGTGTGGCTGCCCCCTTGCTGTAGATCTCAGGAAGATGCATGCGAGGAGGCAGCAGAGCCGGCGGTGGAGAGGACGCTGAAGGACGAGATCCTCAGACTGACCAACATCAAGGCCTCCTCCAAGATCAGGTCAGTGTGGAGCTAGTCTCGCATTGCCAGACCTTCCTCCACAGCGCTGCGATGGAGGGTCTTGTGAGTCCACACAGCATTCTGGGATGGGAGAAAACGTGCTTTGGTTAATTGGCATTTCTTTAAACCAATCACAGTCGTCTTGGGCGGCCCTGTTCATGTTGCACAGACATTTTAATTGCATTTTGTGTCTGTTAAGAGGCACAAAGGCACTCTTTATGATATGCCCCCAAAACTTTCGTTTTAGCTAAGTGGGAGCTCTCGGCATTAGCTGCAGTAGCTCCGTGTTGCTAGCACCGATTCGGCTCGTTTTTTTTTGCTATCGACAGTACTCGCATACGTATAGCGATCAAGATTAACGTTAAAATTGCCCGGAGTTTTCCTTTGACCGTAGTCCTCATAAATCCACCGGAGTTTAAAATGCCAACACAAAGAAAGCGGAAGGTGACCGCTGAAATAAGGGACATCCTGGGGAATTTCCAGCCGCACCTGAACAATACCGGAAATGAAACGTTGTTGATATACTGTAGACTAGTATGGAGCCAAACACAAGAGCAGCTCAGAGGCTAGAGAGGTGAGCTCGCGACCAACAGGCGTATTTAATTCCCTCTCTCTCACACACGTCTCCTGCATCCCCTCTCAGGTGGGTGGACTGCCTGTCGTGTGCCGGTGGTGAGCTGAAGGTGGCGCTGCTGCTGCAGAACAACACCATCGAGACCTACAGCCTGAAGACTTCAGACAAGACCCCCACAGCCAACAAGACGGCTCGCCTCACGCTCGGCGGCCACCGCACCGATGTCCGCACGCTGGCCTTCAGCTCAGACAACCTGGCCGTCCTCTCTGCCTCTGGGGACACAGTCAAAGTTTGGAACAGGTGAAAAGTCTTACAGCTCTTATATAAATGTGACAAAACCGATAGAAAGCTGGGAGGTGGTCTCACAAGATCTCCTGCCCCCCGTTACAGGTCAACTCTTCAGGTGATTCGCACCATGGCCTGTGAATACGCCCTCTGCTCCCTCTTCGTGCCTGGAGACAGACAGATCATCCTGGGAACTAAGGTATTAGATGCCATCTTTGCATGCATTTGCTGCTGTTTGAGAGGGACTTTTGTGTTCCGTTCTGACCTTTCAGTTAAGAACTTCTATGGGACAGGAGGACAGGGTTGCTAGCTGTTAAGAAACATCTTTTCTAGTTCATATTTTGTGCTGTTTTTCCTGTCAGAGCGGGAAGCTGCAGATCTTTGAGTTGGCCTCAGGAAGCCTACTAGAGACTGTGGATGCCCATAATGGAGCTCTGTGGTCCCTGTGCCTGGCCCCAGACCAGGTATACCTGACTACCTGCAGTCACACCTGTCTTACCCCCTTTTTTCTAAATATCTCTCGCACCATGTCAAACCTTTACACTCATCAGAAAAATAGCTGGCTTTTCTGTGCTTTCTTATTTGCTGTGCGTGTCACTCCTGCAGAGGGGGATTGTCACAGGAAGTGCAGATAAGACGGTGAAGTTCTGGGAGTTTGAGCTGATAAAGGACGAAGGGACTGGCCAGAAGTAAGTCAGCACCTTGTTCAAATTACCTGTGCGGTTCATTTGGGACGATCAGTCTCATATTTCCTTGCACCTCAAAGTACTCAACTACAACAGAGATCTTAAGATATTGTCTCCTGGGACAAAACAGTTCAGCTTTAATAAATAAGTAGTTGGTCTAAAGTCACATCAGAATAGGGCTGGGCAATATATCAATATTATATCGATATCAAGATATGAGACTAGATATCGTCTTAGATTTTGAAAATCATAATATCGGGATATGGCATAAGTGTTGTCTTTTTCTGGTTTTAAAGGCTGCATTACAGTAAATTAATGTAATTTTCTTCACTTACCAGACTGTTCTAGCTGTTTTATTATTTGCCTTTACCCACTTTGTCATTATATCCACATTACTGATGATTATTTATCTAAAATCTAATTGTGAAAACATTTTGTTAAAGCAAAAATTGTCAAGCCTACAATATCATCGCAATATCGATATCGAGGTATTTGGTCAGGAATACCGTGATATCTGATTTTCTCCATATCGCCCAGCTCTACATCAGAATACTTATGTATTGTTATAGATTATTACTACTATATTTGGCTTTTTACTCACACCATTTAGAATATGCAACAGTGGTAAGCATATTCTCTGTACTAAATATAAACTGGTCTCTACCATTGATGTTAAATCTTATATTGAATGTGTGCAACAATTTTCAATCGTGAACTGCTTAACAAAGCACATAAATGCTCAGTAACAAGACTTAGAGACATGACTCATATTTAATATTTTGTGTGTGTATGTGTGATATAGGAGGCTGACAGTGAAACACACACGCACACTGAAATTGGAGGAAGACATTTTGTGTGTGAAGTTTTCTCCTGACCACAGACTGCTGGCCGTCTCTCTGTTAGACTGCACTGTCAAGGTCTTCTACACAGACACACTTAAGGTACACAGCACATGAAATAAGTACGGTGTATTCTGTGTAACTGCTTCATTATTAGTGTCATAGTGTCTGTTACTATTACTGAACATTTCTCCCTCTCGCTGCTTCAGTTCTTCTTGTCGCTGTATGGACACAAGCTGCCTGTACTTTGTCTGGACATCTCACATGTGAGTACTCTCAAGCTGCAAAACGTCTTAACTATCTGCTGCGTTTAGGCCTCAGTGATAAATGTGATAACATGCTTCATTTTTCAAGAGGATTGCAGCTAACAACTCTGAACATTTGTCTCAGTAGTACCAAAAACAAAAAAGTTGAACTTCCAATTTTATAAAAAAAAAAAACTTAACTTAATGAGATCAATTAGATGATTACATATACATGTCTGTTCACCCTTGAAGGGGCCATGTGGAGTTTTCTTAACACTTCCTTCCAACACCTCAAAGCCGATTTTAAAAAAAAAAAAAAAAAAAAAAAAAAAAAAAAAATTCCAGCCTTGTTTACATCCATAGCCCCTTTTCCACTGGACAAGAAACCCACTAAGTCAGTGAAAAAGGGCCTTCATTCCCGGGCCAAATGACTGCAATAGTCACAGGTATTTATCGGCATTGATGGAAACACGCTAATTTTCGTCCCTTTTCCGGCGCAATGCTAGGTCAAGGTAACTTTATTGTCCCTGAGGGGCAATTGTTTGTACAGCCAGCAGACAGACTTAAGGACAAGACACACAACAATACAGCAAAACATGAAATACCTGCAGTATCTAAAACGCAATAGTAAATAAATACATTTAAAAAAGTTCTGGCAAATTGTTTAAAATGGAAGTGGAAGTCGGGATAAGAGTTTCTGAGTCTATAGGACCTGCACCTGGGCATTGAGTACCTACGGCCTGAGGGAAGTAGCTTAAACTGGCAGGACTGGCTATGACGCTTGTCGCCTCCGTCGGTAACTTCTGCAACTTTGTCACCTCAGCCACAAATTCTGTCCGTATGCTTGCAAGCAGCGCTCGAACATCGTTCCAATTTAGTCATCATTGGGACTGAATAAGAATAATAACTTAACACCATAACATTTTTACTGGCCTCCATGCTGCTTTCTAATGTTTACTGTTCACTAACCCTGTTTTTCGGCTTGGTCATGGCTGTCATTGCATCAGTTTGTTTGGAATCGACTTGGGGTCATCTTGACCCTCAGTTCTGCCTCCAAGGACTCTGACTGACCTCGTGTTTCTGTTAACTAGGATAACACACTTATCGCCACCGGCTCCGCTGACAGAAACGTGAAGATCTGGGGTTTGGATTTTGGTGACTGTCACCGCTCCATGTTTGCTCATGACGACAGGTAACGCCCAACAACACGGACCCAAACCAAATGTTTTTCATTGGTTCATTGGAACGAAAACCACTTTTATTAAATTATGAAATCATTTTCTAGGCTGTTGAGTTTCCAGCTGTGACTTCATCTGTTGTGGTCAGGGACTCTGATCCGTGTCCTGTTAACTCAGACAGCCCTGTGACTTCACACCAGCTGCTCCTTCATCTCACCGCTCATCTGTTTCCTCCCTTCTTTTTTTTTTCCTGTTCTCTTCTTATTATTTTTTTTTTCATTTTTTTAATTTATTTTCTGTGTTCACTTAGTTTTCTGGCTGTTCTTTGATCTTTTTTGTTGTCTCTCTTTTTGTCCTTCTCTCTTGTACTACCTTTGGATTATGTCCCTCTTTTCTTAGTTTCTTCTGAGTTCCTGCTTTCTTTCTTTTTTCCTTCCCTCCTTTCTAGCTCTGGATTTACTTATTTTCTATTTTACCCATTCACTTGGCTGACTTTCTCTTCCGTCACTCTGTTTCTTCTCCACAGCGTCATGTTCCTCCAGTTTGTCCCCAAGTCTCATCTATTCTTCACAGCAGGGAAGGACAAGAAGATCAAACAGTGGGACGCCGACAAGTTTGAGCACATCCAGACGCTAGAGGTGACGCTCGGCTTCATACCCTTGATATTTACGATCCAGTGTCTTAGATCAAGCGTCCTCTGGCAGGCTTCCTTCACATCTGAAATGCTGAAATGAAATACTGACCACACCTCATTGGTCAGCTGTAAAACAGATCTACCAAAGAGAGAGTCAAAAACTAGATTGTGCTTTTGCATAAACTAGCACAGTGCCCATTGAAAATGTGTTTGGAACAGGCGATTAGTTGGCCTGTGGTATTGCTGCTTGTAGAATTCATCAAAACCAAATTGTACCACAAAATGACTTACAGAAGGACCCCAAACCACTTAATATGCAACTACACTGTATAGCCTACTACTGACTTACAGTGTAGCCTACTTCTACATCAGAGGAAGACATTGTACTACTGTATTTACCTGACAGAGAACGCTGCAGATTCAGAATGTAATCACAAAATATCACAATGAAAACATGGAATAATCAGACATTAGCATCATGGACTCATGGCAGTGCGCTACCCACCCAACCCATGAGAGCTAATCAGCACCTATCTGCGTTCATCAACCACCAGAACCGGACCGTGTGTGTGCGCAGAGAGAGAGAGAGAGAGACCATACAGGTTTAGTGGCTTGACGGTTAACGGTGAAGTAGGGAATTTGATTCGCGGGGGTATTTTGGCGACTTAATTAAACCGACCCAGGGGGAGTCTGATGAAAACTAATGTGTCTGCCTGGTTCAACTCTGAGATTTTCTCACATTGCACAGCACTCAGAAGGAATAATTTCTGAGATTAGGCTACGTTATGTTCTGCCAGCTCACAGCAATTTAATACAATAGCAGGAAAAGAGTCCCCCCCCCACTGTTGTAAAGTGTTCTGCATGTGGCGTCTGCTGATGTGCAGGTTACCTTCCCCCCCAAACACGGACACACATATATACAGATACGTCTCGCTTTATAAGATAAATAGCCTGCCTATAAGTGGCATCACGCTCTGTCTGCACTTTTTGTAGCTGGTTGTGCTTTGCATGTGTGGGATTCTGAAACGTCCTTAAATTCGGGAATTGTCGTTTGTTTATTCAAAGTCAAAGACAGTCCAAAGTAGTGCAACTTTGCACATTTTTGTGGGTCTGAGGTGTATGTCACATTTTAGCTGCCAAAGCTCCGCTGTCTCTGGTCCTCAGGGCGAGAGGGGGAGTGGCCAGCGGCTAGAGCGGCAAAAGCCAATGGGTGCTTCTTTTACCTATATATTTAAGGATATCGTTTGCACTTCTAATCCAAACAACGTCAAACTTGGCACCACGCTTACTCGTGCCCGTAGCAAGACACCTGTCAAGTTTGAAATCCATCGGACTAACAGTTCTAGAGATACGCGCATAAAACACACACAGACAGACAGACAGACGTTCCTGCAATTATGGATAGATAGATGATTTCTGGATCACTTGTGTTGTCCGGTTGTTAGTAGGTGGATTCTGCACGATCATTTGCATTGATAGGCAGTTAAAAGCAGTAGTGGAATGTAACTTAGTACATTTACTCAACTACTGTAATTATCTATTACTAGTATGAATTTGAGGTACTTGTTCTTTACTTGAGTATTTCCATTGTATGCTAATTTATACTTCTACTTTTTTCTTCACTACCTTCAGTTGGATCACTTTAGTTAACTTAAAGGTGCCGTAGGTAGGATTTGGAAGATCCAGGACTTGGCCAAAACATTTGAACATCAACAACTTCTCAGTCCCTCCCCCCCTTTCCGCTAAAGCCCCACAAGGGAGAATGAATGCGTGTGCATGAGCAGTGATTGACACGCAGTTAGACACCCCCCCTGGCCCTGATTGGTGCATCTGAACAGGGAGCTGCGCATTTTTGCATATCACACTACAGGCTATAGGTGGTGCCAGAGGAGCCGGATTTTTTTTTTTTTAATTACCTTCATGTAGTTCTACTGGAACATAGGGTCAGTTTCAGCAAATATGACAGAAAGTTAGTTTATAAGTCTTACCTACTGCACCTTTAACAGATTTAGATTACTAATACAAAATATAAATCAACTACTTCATTATTATAATATAATGATTATTATAGATTAAGCTATCCAGCAGCAGTATATAAATTCAATAAAATTAGCTCCACCTTAGTCTTGCATTGCCAGACCTATGTCCACAGCGCTGTGGAGTAAGGTCTGGCTAGTCCACAGATACATTCTGGGATAGGAAGAAAAAAACACCCTGGGTTGTTTGCAAAGCTGACAATTGTCTTGGAGCCGCTAAGTTCCGGACGCAGTGATGGTGGCTCTGTAAAGTAGTCTCGAGAAGGAACTTATTTTGGTGGAACATTTGCACCCCGCAAAAGAAAGCGACACACAAAATATTAAATTAAGTTAACTGTTGACACCACACAGTAACATGAGCTATTTAAGTTAGCTGGATACACGGTTAATTGTAAGTTGCTCTTACCAGTGTATCGCCGTGTGTGACATTTTGGCTTTTCTGTCGGCCTTACAGGGCCATCATCGGGAGGTTTGGTGTCTGACCATCAGCCCAAGCGGGGACCACATTGTGTCGTCATCCCACGACAAATCCCTGCGACTGTGGGAGAGGACCAGGGAGCCCATCATCCTGGATGAGGAGCGGGAGATGGTGAGGTGGAGGGCGGTGTGGACACAGACAGATTTGACAGTTATTCAGACACGTAAACAGCTTCTTCTTCTTCTAAATGACCCTCTTTTCATATTCACAGGAACGGGAAGCAGAGTTTGAGGAGAGCATGGCCAAAGGAGATGTGCCTGTGGTGAGCACTCAGTTTTCGACTTTCACCAGACATTACCTATACTTGAATATTAGCTTCACACTGGCCTGTTTCAAAAACAGATTCCAGTCCCTGTACAGTAATATGAGCAGCAATCTAGCTGTTATTACCTACCATAACCAAGGCTGCATCAGTCAAAACTTGAAACTTAATTTCAAAGCATAAGGAGCATTTGTGAAGAACATTTGTTCACAAAAAACAACCCCAGATACTTGCATTTTAGCTCTATGTCCTTTCATTGGTTCAGAGTGCATTATCAGTCCTAAAACACTACAGTTCACTTGGAAGACGTTTGACACTTTTACAAACATCTCAAATAACAGTTTGAATGGAAACATCCAGTCAAGTAGCTGAATTGAAGAACACTATCCTTAATTATACCGCCACCAAATGTTGAATTGCCCTGCCAGTTTAAATGAAAGAAAACTCTGTTCTGTTTTGTGTAAGATGGATGTAAGAGATGCGTTGACTTGTTTTATCTTCAGGTACCCGGAGAGACTGAAGGAGAAGCAGCACCAGCCAGCAAGAAGACCGTTGAGACGGTCAAAGCTGTGAGTTGACTTCCCCTCGCATTGGATTTCATTTGGAGCACCAATTGGATGCAGTTATTTAGATAGTTTGTTTGTTTGATGTCATTGACATTAAAATACTTTTGTGTTGTGGCCGGGTTGGCTCAGTGGGTAGAGCAGGCGCACATATACTGAGAGGCTTATGCCTTGACGCAGAGGTCCAGGGTTCGAGTCCGACCTGTGACGATTTCCTGCATGTCTTCTCCCCCCTTTCTCACCTGTCCTGTCCGTTAAAGGCGAAAAAGCTCAAAACTAATCTTTAAAAATAAAGCTAGTTGCATTCATCTTTTTTCTGCATCGCTATAGGGTGCTCGGGAAAAACAGGATTATTTTAAATTCAGTTTGACCCAAGTCTTTATAAACAACTAAAAGTATTAATAAGCACATTTTGTTCTTTTTATGATCTTCTTACTGTCGTGTGATTTCTTTCTGCAGGCAGAGCGAATCATGGAGGCTCTGGAACTTTACAAAGAGGAAAACAGGAAGATGGAAGTGTATAAATATGCTTGTCAGACAGCAGGCAACGAGGTACAGACATGATGCAGTAATCCTAGGTGTTATTCCCTCTGTTGTTGCCCCTTCTTAGGAGAATGGGCCATAAAACATCCTGTTGTTGTGGTGTTTCTGGATGCAATGGGAAACGTTCTTTTAGCTTCATTGTTATGATGTCAGTATTATGATTTGTCAACTAAAGTTTGACAAACAGCTGATGTTGTTTTTCAGGTTCCTCCACCCAAACCCAACCCTATCCTCGTGGCTTTTGGAAATGTTTCAGTAAGTAGAACAATGGTGAAGGAAAAAATGTGTAGCCGACATCGCCTCCAATAACCGAACATTATCAATAATACACCTAAATGTATTGTATTTAGGCTGTTTTCAGCTGTAGGTAACTAAGCCTGTCTTTGTCCCTCTTTCAGCCGTCCCGCTACGTTTTAGACGTCGTGAAGAAGGTCAGATCGAGGTAAGACGTAAGCTCAGGGTGACGAGACCAAACAAACATGATGTTTCACTCTGACTTTACCCATAAAGCTGATCTTTGCGTGCATATAAAGCCAAGTTTTTGTGCTCCTCAGTGAGCTGGAGGTTTCTCTGCTGGTGTTACCGTTCCCTTACATCCCCGAGCTGCTGACGCTGTTCAACAGTTACATCAAGCAGGGCCTGGAGGTGGAGCTGGTCTGCCGCTGCCTTTTCTTCCTTCTCAAGTAAGTGCTAAGCGCTCTTGTGTGTGTGTGTGTGTGTGTGTGTGTGTGTGTGTGTGTGTGTGTGTGTGTGTGTGTGTGTGTGTGTGTGTGTGTGTGTGTGTGTGTGTGTGTGTGTGTGTGTGTGTGTGTGTGTGTGTGTGTGTGTGTGTGTGTGTGTGTGTGTGTGTGTGTGTGTGTGTGTGTGTGTGTGTGTGTGTGTGTGTGTGTTTCTTCCTTCTCAAGTAAGTGCTAAGCGCTCTTGTGTGTGTGTGTGTGTGTACAAAAACAAAGGTTTTGTATTTGGTTGTTAAATGAAATTCAGACTCAAGGGTTCAGAGGTCTGGCAGTTTGTCAGACAAAACAAGAACAGGATGAGCTGAGCAAATCTTCTGCTGGCCATAATATGCAAAATATGTGAATTAAAAACGAATAAATCATTGTTGAAAAACAAAAAAAAAGGAAGAAAATAAAATCTCACAGTATGGATTGTTTTTGAAAATAAACCAAATCTGTAAAAATGAAATTCTTTAAAGGTCTCATGGCATGACAATTTGACTTTATGAGGTTTTTTAACATTAATGTGAGTTCCCCTAGCCTGCCTATGGTCCCCCAGTGGCTAGAAATGGCGATAGGTGTAAACCGAGCCCTGGGTATCCTGCTCTGCCTTTTGAGAAAATGAAAGCTCAGATGGGCTGATCTGGAATCTCCTCCTTATGACATCATAAGGGGAAAGGTTACCTCCCCTTTCTCTGCTTTGCCCGCCCAGAGAATTTGGCCCACCCATGAGAAACAGACAGACATCATGGCTTGAAAACAAGCGAAGCATGGCAGTTGGTCAAGGCCACACCCCCACCCTCCACCTTGCCCCCCCTCTCTCCTCCTCAATAGCTACAGACACAAAAATGGCACATACTAAGGAAAGCTCATTGTGGGACTGGCTCTAGTGGCTGTAATTCTGCACCAAGGCTGAATTTCGGGAAAGAGACTTCAGATACAGTATTAGGGGACCACTAAGGCCTATATAAAAGAGACTTCAGATACAGTATTAGGGGACCACTAAGGTCTATATAAAAGAGACTTCAGATACAGTATTAGGGGACCACTAAGGTCTATATAAAAGAGACTTCAGATACAGTATTAGGGCACCACTAAGGTCTATATAAAAGAGACTTCAGATACAGTATTAGGGGACCACTGAGGTCTATATAAAAGCATCAAAAAAGCAGCATGTCATAGTGGGTAGTGGGTGGCTTTAATGGGTAAATTAAATCATTTTGTTGAAGGTGTAAGATTTAACTGGCTTTTTTTAGTTTTTACCTTAAAGCTATAGTGAGTAGTTTCTGTCTCCCCCATGAGGAATTCTAAGTAATGACAACAAAACTGTCGGGCACGTCCACATGATACAAGCCTTCCGTAATTATCTTCACTTGAGTTCCTGCGCGGGAAAGTCACCGAACGACACAATCTTCTGAACATAGTCATACTGAGAAATACAGAGAGTTGTGTGGAGCTGATAGTCTTAATTAGCTTTGTAGCAACTCATTTGGCAATGGCTTGACGTTCATTAATATCAAAAAGTTACGCACTAAAGCTTCAACTAATTATAAGAAGAAGAAGACCTTGTTGACAGCCATAAAAAAGTGTTTGACAGCATTCAGTATTAAGGGTAATTAGACAGAAATATTGTGGTAGGGCAGATCTAATTGTAAATGTAGATCTGCACACGCTGCTGTCGATTTTTCTGGTGATACAGTATCGGGCTGACACTGTTGTCTGTTTCCTTCTAAGGATCCATTTTGGTCAGATCTCCAGTAACCAGATGCTGCTGTCTGTCATAGACGAGCTACGGACCAATACTGTCTCAAAAGTGCGCGAGATCAGAGTAAGTTACATCCAGAGAAGAGAATTCTGTCACAGAGAGAAGCCGTTTGTCGTGTTGACCGATGTAGAGATTCTTTTCCTCATCACACCTTTCCTTTTCCTCACCAACTCTTCTTTTTTTGTGTCTCAGGACGTGATGGGCTTCAACAGCGCGGCGCTCCAGTTCCTCCAGCGGGAAATCGAGAGCAAAGAGGACGTGATGTTCTTTGCTGACGCCACAGGCCAACTGGCGGAGAAGAAGAAGAAGAGGAGGAAGAGGGAGCGAGCCATCCTGACCATCGCTTGAATCATAATGGACATTTTTGACTGTTTGTGTACAAACATCCACTCCCAGCTGTATTGCAGGGGTAGACCAGTGGGCTTACACTGTTGGTTTTTCTATGTTATGAAATCCTGATAGGAAGTTAACAATGTTATTCAGTGGCACGCTTCATTTCCCAAATAAACTGTCTGACTTTTTCTCACAGTAATTGAGGTTTTACAAGAGGCTTTCAAAACAAATAAATCCTCCACTGCAGAGAGAAATGTAGTGTGTCTACACAGCCGTTCCCTCTGCAGCTTTAGGTCTCTATAAAATATATCCATGTACGGTTGAGCCTTAAATAGATAGATTCCGTGTTTAAGGCAGCACTAGTACTCCCTCCATGATCACCACACACAGAGGACAGGTATGATTTAAGCTGGTTTCTGTCCTACAGGCCTACAGGGAGTGATTCAGGCCCTGTGCCAAACCAGGCGAAAGATGGTTTGGACATGGCTGGGGTCAGACTACCTGAGCTCCAGACCACCTGGGTGTTACCACGCTGTCCCAAATAGCAAGTCGCTGAGAAAAAAAACGTCCCTCGATCCCTGTTGGCCTCGCTGCAGCCGTCCACCACTGAAATCAGGGAGATGTAGCTTGACTTTACAGCCCTTGTAACTTTGGCTGAATTTATAGTCCCAAGGCCGGGTAGATGTGGTAAACATATTTCATAGCGAGGGAGAAATGTGAACAGCGTGTGTTTTCGAGGTGCTCAGGCCTCTAATCCTGTGACCTTTACAAAAGTTTCACACCCACATCTGACACTTAATTTTCCACAAGCGTGTTTATTTCCTGACCGTGGGGCACTGTGGAATGAAATGAACCCTTTAAAACACCTCTCGCTCACTGTTCATGTTTTAATCTCACGGCGGACAAAAAACAAATTAACTCTGTATTTACAGGGTTGTTAAAAAAAAGGGGCCAGCAGCTCTTTATGGGGCTGGATTTGGTCTCGAGGCTGTAAATGTCACACCTACCAAAATTAAAAATTCTTCAGGAAAATCCCAGAAACACTCGCACAGCACTTAAACCGTACTAGCACCCAACAGCAGTTTAGATTAATCATCACAAATTTAAAAGGGGAACAATGCAACGTTAAAGTGAAGGCCTTGAATCTACGAGTGTCTACCAAACATGTAAATAATTGCAACATTTCTTTGAACTTAAAGTGAGGTTACAGCACAAGATAGAGTTCAGTATTTTCAAATGGCTCATGCCAAATCTGAATATAAAAAAACCCACAGCAATATTTTCTGGGTGTGTTGTGCTTTTTAACAGAACCTCATGCAGCAAAATGAAACGTTGACAACATTTCTCTCACTTCACTCATCTGTGTCCAGACAACTTTATTACAACCATTTTCACAGTCACCAGTGTAAATAGTAAGCGAGTCATTGCATAGCTTGACATTTTCAGCCTTGTGCTCTCTAACTTCTGGCCACAAAGTTAGTATACAGCAAGAGTTTGTGTCAGGCTTCAGCTGTGAGAGAGAGCTTGTGTAGTAAAACAACCTCAAGTAACTTAAAGCCATCTTCATTTATGACAAATTACTTTAAACTTAAACTAGAGACCGTCTTGAGATGGGATCACACCAAATCGGGCCAGGGGTGTAAAGTTGGGGAGGGGGTACTTCTTACCCCCCTACTTCCGGCGCCCTTGCTCAGACCACACCTTAACTTTGAACTCTGCCTTTATTTTAATCTCAACTACACATTTCTAAAGTTCCGTGACTGCATCTTGCACAGTTATGACAATATTGGGGGGACAAAATCTGTCTGCAGACAGAAAGACAAACACCTGTACTCAACACCTCTCCAACACCACACAAACACACACACACACACACACACACACACAGAAGCTGAAAACAATACCAGTGTCACACAAAGTGGTAAATATCCCAAAGACTAAGTAGTAATTGTTTTCATAAACTTCAGCTTTGCATGTAAATGAGGCCCATATGATCATCTTATGTCTGTCAGCTGTGTGGTGGATCCAGGGTGCTGACCTGCCCGTCCCTGCTGGGATAGGTTTAAGCCGCCAATCACCTTGAACTAGAATGAATAGGCAGAGGAATCTTTCATGTCATGGACATGGATCAAGATTTTTACTGGGTTTGGTTGTTTATGTGTAGCCTTTTCCTTTCCTTTCTTTGCCTTGTTATTTAGGTTACATGTAGTTTATTTGAAAAGCCTTATAAATTCACTTAAATTATGATGCCTTCTTACAGACAAAAATATATATATATTAAATGCCTATTTTGCAAATACGCTGTTGTTCAGATGAGAAATCAGTCCAGTCATACACATCTTCTGTCGTAAGGCAACCGTTTGTACTTATTTCAATGGTGAGACAACCATAAATGAGAATAACCAGGTCAGGACATTGAACAGTCTGCCTTTGAGTCACTAGATGGCAGTCTTGCCTTTTCTTAAACTGGTTCTAGATTGTCCCAATTGGTATCTCAAGGCTCATATCCTTGCTCCATGTTCGGAGCTTACACGCCTTCTGCTGCAGTGCTCAGCCCATAATGGTCGAGAGTCCGGTGCTGGCGGCTGGCCACAAGTCAGAGATCCTGAGGGCAGGGGTCGTCATCTCTGCACATACTGTATATCCACACATGGCATTACTGGCACTTTCAGTGTTGATCAGCTTTAGGCCACATTTTCCTACAGCCACCATGTGTGTTTGTTAAGGAGCACCCTGTATTTTACTTTGATTGTCTGGCATTGACAATAAAGTTTGGCTTTTTTTGTAGGTGGTGCTCTCTTCTTTATGTTTATCCTTTACTGCTTATGATAATTATCTAGTTCTTATACTTTTCAATCCAAATAAAAAAAAGCAAAACACATCACTTCCTGTGTGACAGATGATTTTTCCCTGGAAGGAGCTACCAGACAGGCGAGCGTGTTATTTTACAGCCCGTATTTGCATTACATTTTGATGGACAGGAGATAGTGTTACTTTGTGGTCCACACTGCTATAGTCTGTCATCATATGGTCTGCATGATATTATATACTGCAGGGTACGATCAACTCGTAGCTGCTGACTTGATTTGGTGGCCGGTGAATGTGATACGAGCTATAAATGTGTATGACCCGTACCCGTAGATAGATATTGTTGGCAGTGACAGGCCTCCTGTTACAGCAGCACTGCAACTCTTTAACAGTCTGACTGAAGTGGAGTGATTTAACTACCAAGAGAACGTATGTGTCCATCATTTATTTCTACTTTAAAAAAGGACCATATGCAGTGAACTTGGCCTCTCACTTTGTGTTTTTTTTTTCAAGTTAAACTACATTTAGGGTATGCCATCTTACAATATAGAGTGTAGATGTATTAAAAAAATGAATTACAGTAATATACATACTTTTTAAATGTAAGTCTTTGGTAGAAATGAGAGTAGTTAGACCAAAATAGTTGTCACTTCAATTAAATTCCTTGTTCAGTTAAGATACCTTTCTGACCTCCTGAACTGAATGAAACGCCGTCAAAACTACAATTAAAAAAAAGCTACCAGTGGTGGAGAGTAATTAAGTACATTTACTCAAGTACTGTACTATCTACTACTGTACAATCTTGAATCCCTGTCTAACATTCACAAACCGGCAGTATAGTAGTAAAAAATAATCCCCACCTTTACCAGCTGCAACATTAAAGTGATGAACACATTAATGCATCAATAATTTTAATTCAATAATATATGTTATTCTGAACTGGGACATTCTGCATGGTGAGTACTCTTTGTACTTTATATTTTGATGCCAATACTTGTACTTTTATTTAAGTGAATTTTAGCATGCAGGACTTTTACTTGTAACAGAGTATTTTTACGCTTTAGTATTGCTATGTTTACGTAAAATATCAGAGTACTTATTCCACCACTGAAAGCTACAGTCACATTAGGCTATAAATACTAGGTATTATTTCCTTATAATTTATGCAAAATCACATTTCTAGCTCTGCCTTGAAATCAGTTGGCATTTTTGCTTTCGCTGTTTGAGAACCTTGTGATGCGATTTCATCTTCATATTTTCACTTTATTTCAGGTAATACGTCTTCCTATATGGCAACAACAACACATTTCTTCTAACCCTTCAAATATATTTAATCTACCAAGCCAACTGGCTCATCAAAATAGCTTCTAATGTCCAGGAATACTTGACAGCAGCACATTTTGCTTCGTCTGTCTGCGATGACCTCAGCACCGTCGAAACGGCGTCCAGTCAGACAGCAGGACAGCTTCAACTGACAGGCAGGCCGTCCATCAGCCTGACAGGCCACCAGTCATCCCACCGACGGACCTCGTGTTAAATCTGTGTCCAGCACTCATGAATGAGCCCATACCTGCGCTGAGATATGAGGTGGCAGGTCATTCAGATGAGACGCAGTCGTAATGTGGCTGCAGCAGCAGCAGGCGGGAGGGGTGGGCGGTGTCTGCTGGGCGTCCAGGCAGGTCGCTGAGTGATGAGGTGATGGTGCATGCAGAGGCGGCCAACAGACCTAACTGGCCACTAACTGAACTGCATAGCTGCACACATACGGCCATGAATGTTTCCTTTCTCTGCGTTTGCTCTGCTTTTTTCCCCCCACCCATCAGCTGTCCTCAGGCCTTTCACACTTCATCCCTTGATGTTTGTTTGTGGTGATCGTTCTTCTCTTGCAGCTGATTTCCTTCATACGCAGGTAGTTTCATAAAGATGAAGGCAGATGCAGTCCAAATAAATCATCAACATTCAAGTAAACACATGGCTTGAAATGTGTGGACTTGAAGTTGCTCAATGTGCAGGGGTGAAAATGAACAAAAACTTGACAAATATGTTCTATTTCATTGGTGATAAAGTCAAAATTCTGAGTCAAAGCCAAGATTTCACCAATGGTGTTTTTCTGAAAATGCATTGAGGGTTAAGGTAAGACCTGAAAGTCTTGGTTGAGTGAAAAAGGTGAAAAATCTGCCTCAATCAAATCCCAGAAGTGCAATCAATCCGAAAGTAAATCAATCAAGTTCATCAATAAAAACTATTTTATCTATTTCTGTATAACTGTTCCTTTCCATGTCAGGGTTTTAATAGTGGCTGAAAAAGTCGTCACTGCACGTGTTGAGGGGGCCGGCAGCTCACCTCCTCTCATCTGCGCGGAAGAGGGAAACATGTTTTAATACCCAGAGTCTGCAGAGATCAGGGGAGAGGAAACTATTTTTTTCCTCCCGCGCTGCACCGAGGTCAGCCCTCTGTGGGCTGTTATGAAGCCACACACACACACACACACACACACACACACACACACACACACACACACACACACGCACACACACACACACACACACACACACACACACACACACATATGTGTGCACATGTGCAACACACGTATAGGCTCGTAATACTGCAGCACACACGCATGCATTAAGTTAAGGAAATGGACCTACATTTATAGAAAAAATATTCACTTTAGGCATGAGACCTCCAAAAAATTAGAGTACACACAAAAACACACACACACACACACACACACACACACACACACATACACTCACATACACTCTTACAACCACCAATACCCCTTTTAAGAGCTCTCCCCAGAAATCCACATAGCTGATGTAATTAGTGATTTTAGAGCTCTGCACTTCATATTACAAGTCATAAACAGACATTCAATACTGGGCTTTGAGAGAGCTGTTTATTCTGGAGTTTTATAGTCCACGCAGGACCCTTCTGTGTTTATTCTCTGAGAACAATAATGCCACTATGCTCCCAGGCTGGAATGCTATTCATTTGTCCAATTAAACACAGAAAATAAATACAAAAATTAAGCCTTTTTCTGCCCCAATTTTGCTCCAAAAACACAACGGCACAACGGAATTACAGGATGATGTTGGCTGAACGATGAAATGACTGGATGTTTGCTGAAGGCTTAATCTGTGTTTTTATGTTGTGTTTTTTTGGAACAATGGGACGTTAAGGGCAATAAAAGTTTGTGCATTAAGAACAAAATCCAATGAGGGTCTAACGAGAGATCATTAAAAAGGATAAAGGGAGTAAATTTGCAGAAACTGAAGTCAGCCTTGAGTAATGTGATTGTTAGTTCAGGGACTTTTTAAATCAAATCAACAATCTGCTGAAAAATAACTGTATAAGCTGTATAACAACACATTGCGGGGAGCAGATCCATTTTATGTAACATGCAGTTACCGTGTGCTCACTGTTAGAGCCGTGATTTACGAGCAGGACGCTGACCCACAATCCTCCTGACAGACATGCAATTTCCTGTGTGAAAAAACACTAACTTAATCCATATAGCAAAGAAAGCCACGGACAGAAACTATTTGTTCATGAATAATAGTCAAACCACTAGCAGACCAAACAGTTAGACTGTCACTGATCAAGAGCTTCAACTCATATTTTCCTATGAAAAACCTCAGACTATTTACTTTTATGGTATTTCCTGTGAAAATCCATAAACACTGACAGCACAATTGGCCTGCAAAGTTTACCTACTTTATGTAATTCCACAAATCTGGGAGGCACACATCATAAATATTCTGTACACACATCAAAACGCACGGCCATGTTTACGTCAGAGTCAAATGTTTCATCCAAGCTCTGACATTATCGTAAATCTTCCAGTAAATTATTTAAAAAAATACTCAGTGCAGTGTGGTTTAACATGTATGAGTCAAGATGGAAGCATGCTAGTTTGGATTATTAGTATTTTAAAAAATGATGCTTATTATGGAAACAAATATGGGCAACAGTGTTGTCTTCATTACGACAAACTAGCAATTCAATTATTAATTTTCTTAAATTCTCACAGCTCACAACTGGTTTGTCTGTCGTTTTTTAGCATTACATTACATTAAAGTCAAAACCAAAGACTAAAAGAGGTACTGCAAATCTTGTTCCCCTAAAACATTAGGTTGTAAGTTATAAGGGAAATGTTAGGCATTGATTTAATAAATAATGAAAAAGTTACAAAAAATTTAAAATGTTGAGTGTCAAATGGATAGAAATCATTGGCCTATATGTGCCAGAGTAGGTTAAAATGAGAGACAATTAATGTGCTCATATTATACTCATTTTCAGGTTCATAGTTGTATTTAGAGGTTCTACCAGAATAGGTTTACATGGTTTAAATTTTAAGAAAACACCATATATTTGTTGTACTGCACATTGCTGCAGCTCCTCTTTTCACCCTGTGTGTTGAGCTCTCTGTTTTAGCTACAGAGTGAGACATCTCACTTCTGTTCCATCTTTGTTGGGAGTCGCACATGCGTAGTAGCTAGGTAAGGACTACTAGCTTGTCAGTTGCAGCCTAGCTGCCATGCTAGCAGCTAGGCGAGCGTTAAAACGTGTGTTACACACAAGTGACGCACGTTTGTCTCTGAAGTAAAGGCTGGACTACAATAGAGCTGTTTGGAGCAGTTTGTGAACAGTGTTTTCTCTGGAAGATGGTAAGTCCCTTTGGGGTGGACTTTGGGCTTTTTCACTTTGTAAACCTAGAACATGCACAAAAAAGATATATAACACAATAAAGGAAAGGGGAAAAGCCAAAAAGCATAATATGAGCACTTTAAAGGACAATTCATGGTAGGCAGAAAAAATTATCACTATGAATAGTTAGTTGCCTTTTTTTGCAAAAAAGACTGAATTTTTAATACACGTGTTTTCAAAATCCCACCTGTCTACAAAAATCCAATCACTGCTTCACTCTTTGTTTCTCTGCCGAGTAGTTCAACACAAACCCAAACACACAGCCAATTACTGCTTTCAGTGGGGAGGTCCACTCACTCTGTTAACCCCGACAGCCTCCAGGGCATTAAGACAGACATGATCAGTGGTCCATCCCTGCAGCCGGTGTTTGGTCTAGCATTGGATCAAGGTGTCTCAAACTACTGTGGACCCAGCGAGAGGAAACAAGGAATAATCAGAGAAAATGAGAAAAAATTTGAAGAATGCCTGTGAAGTCTGGTTGGTGGTAAAGCCCTCCATCTGGATGAGGTACGACGCTTAAAGGTGAGAAGGTCAACGACTGTTTAAGCCTTTAGCAAGGATATGGTTATTAGACTGGAGCAGGAAGACAGCTTGTGATGGGACGGTTGCCATGATGATGGAGTTATAAATATGGAAGTTCAACTCTCTCCTCTTAGCGACTACAGCCAAGTTGAACTGTTAAGGTTCAGATTTGACACAAACTGAGGCAAAGCTGCAATGCATAAATCAAAAGAATGCCTCAACTGGACATCAGCAAGATGATTGAAATCACACACAGAGATAATGGTGAGATGAGGTGAGATAGATATATTTCCTGTGTTCTCCTTTGAGAAAAACAAAAATCAGAAACCAAAAAGGAGAAATTTATATTTTATATTTTTTGGTTTCATGATGGCACCGCCTAGTTTTGCATTAGTTTGACGCAACACAGTTAGGCATCCGTCAACATACGTAGAAGGAGACTAGCCGCCGGAGGTTCTGCCGGAGGTCCCTCATTTTCGGCCGGATGTCTGTCACCTTCCGCTTTCTTTGTGTTGGCATTCTAAACTCTGGTCGATTCAGGAAACATCCTCTGAGCTAGAACCGACAATCAAATTATATTTATAATTTTTTTTTAGTAAAATTCTCATCACACACTCGACCGCCATTTTAATTCCAGAGCTTGCCTCCCTGCGTGCACGTTCCACCACATTTTTCTCCTATCCCGAAATGCTGTGTGGACTAGCCAGACCTTCCTCCGTGGCGCTTTTGAGATAGGTCTGGCAATGTGAGACTGAAAGATGAATAAATATTCATTTTAAAAAAACAAAACATGTTGACATCATTTTTGACTACAAAGAACAATGATTAAACGTGATTTCAGTTGGACTTTAAAACAAAGTTCATTGGGTCTGTAGTTCAAAACTGTTTTTTTTCAACAGGTGGTCTGACAGGCAAACAAAAAAACAGCAAGGCAGGCAGAAACAGGTAGGCTGGTATACTGTATATGCTGTATGCTTTTTTCCTCTTCTCCTAGGCTTTCTCAAGATAGTCTTTGAGCATCATCCATATTTACCAAATCAATCTCTGCTTTTATCTTACTAAACAAAACAATCACGCTGTTCACAATAAATATATAGTGTTTATTAAATAGTGAACTACATAGGGAACGACCAAACGAGATTTTAGACACTGAAAATATCGTTTCGGTCAGAAGATGCGCCTGGTATTTGTATGACAGAGGCGGGCGCGGCCTGCATCATCCTCCTGGAAAACACTGCCGCGTTGCATTGTGGTATACGGGAGTAAAATGTAGCGTACATCGCATGTAAACTCAAATTAGTTGTGCATTGTAGGCATTTTATAGTGGACTCAATGAAAGTAACCGTGGAGAATTCGAACACCACTACAAAATGGTAAAGCCACTATATAGCGCACTATTTCCGTGATAGGGAATGGTTTCGAACACAGCTTGAGGACTACAAGGCAGGGAAATAGCATGATTACATTATGAAAAAGGCTAAACAGGAATGACTTTAAATCTATAAAACAATAACTCCAGGGGGATATATTAGGGACAAAAAAACTACAGCTTCTGTGGTTAAATAACATTAAAGCCCATTTAAATAGGAAAGTGGTAAGAGAGGAAGAAGCATGATAAACACTCAATAGTTTATAGTGAGTCGATAGAGTTATGAGTTCTCTTCATTATATTTGACGTATCCCTGACAGATGTAATAAACATAAGGGTAATTTACACATGCATTGTGTGGGTGCACAAGCTGTTGACACTACATTCAATATAGAGTAGGTTTTTTGGGTGGCTCTATGGTCTATATACAGTGCATAGAGTGCAGACATTTTACACCTACATTTTGTACTCTCAAATAAAATGACGTCAAGTAACTATAGTGCACTAAAGTGAATAAATAATGTTCTCGGACACATTTCCGGACACAATCTGTTGGCTTTTCATAAGACAAAGTATGTGAATTATTACCAGATTATTTGCCTGTCTCAGTTTCAGAGTCAAATGAAACATTGAGTTTATCCAATAAAATATTCCAAGTCCCTAGTTTCCCTGTGCAGCTCCACCATTCACATCTATCTTGCAAGAGTTCTGCTTATAAAAATCCTTAGCGGTTGCCATAGTGTGAGCCACAACAACAACAACAACAACCTACTTCAGGTCAACAGTCATGAATCCCAAATAATCACTAAGGTACTAAAGCTGAATATGGAATTACAACATAAAACCTGTAACAAAGCCAGATGAATGTGATATTAAACCATATTTCAGCGATTTTAGTGGCTATATGTTTGAAATATTACACGCTCACAGCCATGCATGCAGGTCGTCTATGACTCCAGAGTGAACCATGTTAAAATCTGTCACAATATCCAGAATAGAGAAAGTCAAGAGTCTGAGATCTTTAAAAAGGGCAGAGTGACTCTTAAAGTGAGTATGATTCTGTGTCTAATGTTTCAGAATGGCCTTTTGGGCTGAGGAACAGACAAATGACCTGAGTAATGTGGCTTTTTTTTACCCTTTAAAATGTTTTTGTGGGGAAAAAACGAGGGATGAAAAATAGCTGAGAGGGTAACGTAGAGCCTGTCAACTCCCTCACCCCCACTACTAGCACCACCACCACTACCCGGAGACCACCCAGAAAGAATAGTGAGCTGTCATTCATTTCATTTAGGGGATAAACATTGGAGTATTTTGTTTCTTAGTGAAGTATTGCTCCATATTTCTCTCTAACTCATATAAGGGAGACACATATATTGCTGTGGTGTACACATATTTTTAGTTATATGTCTGTGAGTACAGGGGTTCATTTTTTTTTGGTTGTCAACATTTGTTTCTAAATATCTCTTTATGGGAAAAGTAATGTTTTCAACTTAAACTCATTCAGACAACTTGAATCCCACACGTTTTTAGACAGATTTTCTTGTGTAGAGATTGCATTTAGAAGAAATTCAGGATCCATTTTGATATCATACATGCTGGCATTTGAAGCCTGAAAAACACTATGTCTATATCATGAGTTACAAGCAAATATTGATCTTAAACTCACAAACATGGCGTGCCTCTTCAGAGTGCTGCAGCTGCATAGGTGATCTCACCGAAATACAGAGACAGTTCAGAATAAAGTGAGATTGATAAACATGATAAAGACAACCCTGCAGTTTTGCCCAATCATCACCGTGATAAAAACACACACATCAGGGTCAGGTGAGGGCGCAGGCGGAGTGTGTCTCCAGAGTGTGTGTTGACTCTCAGGGACGAGTTGTCTGTCAGCGCAGAGGCTTGAACTCCAAGCTCGCTGTAATCCCTCTGTCAATAACTGGACCTCCTGCCAGTAACACACACACACACACACACACACACACACACACACACACACACACACACACACACACACACACACACACACACACACACACACCACTGACCAACCAATTTACACACCAACATCAGTCCAAACATAACCTGCTGCCTCAGTCCAGACCACCACACAGCCTTCTGGCATCTGGCTAATCTAGGGAGATTTAAGAGAAGTTGATGTAAACGGCGTTGCTTTCATGTAATGACAGACTAAGTGATATACGATTACATATTGAAAAACACTGAGGACCACTCATGATTGAGTTGTGATGATAGGAGCTATTGTCAACATGGCAGCAGATGATGAAACCCCGACATGCACCGACTCTAAACAGTTATTTGAACAAATTCAACACGGAATGGACCAATTATACTTTCATTTTTATGTTAATGTTAATGGTAATTGTAAGTGACAGAGAGAGTTTCCAGAAAACCACGATAGTCCGATTAGTCACAGCAGTGAAAACACGGCCTATATCAAACCTATATCAAGGCTGATATCAAACCTTCCATTTTTAGGTAAAATCATTGAAAAAGCGTTTTTTCAACAACTCAACCTTTTCTTGTCACTAAACAACAGTTTTGATGCCTTCCAGTCGGGTTTTCGATCACACCACAGCACTGAGACGGCTCTTGAAGTCTTAAATGACATCAACTTAAACATAGATAGTGGCAAAATTTAAGTCTTAGTATTACTTGATCTCAGTGCTGCATTTGACACGGTCGACCATGACATATTACTAGACCGATTGGAAAACTGGGTTGGCCTTTCTGGCTCAGTACTAAACTGGTTTGAATCCTACTTAAATAATAGGGATTACTTTGTATCTATAGGTTATTATGCATCTGAGCATACAAATATGACGTGCGGAGTTCCCCAAGGCTCCGTTCTGGGGCCTCTTCTGTTTAACATCTACATGCTTCCACTGGTTCAAATTAGGGAAAACAACAAAATAGGTTTCCATAGTTATGCGGACGACACACAAATTTACATAACCTTATTGCCAGGGGACTATAGTCCAATACAAAAACTGACTAAGTGCATTGAACAAATTAACGACTGGATGTGCCAGAACTTTCTTAAATTAAATGAAGAAAAAACTGAGGTGGTTGTTTTTGGAGCAAAAGAGGAATGATTAAAAGTCAACGCTCAGCTTCAAACAACAATGTTAAAAACAACAGATAAAGCCAGAAATCTTGGTGTAGTCATGAACTCAGATTTGAATTTCAACAGCCATATTAAGACAATTACAAAGTCAGCCTATTATCACCTTAAGAATATATCAAGGTTTAAAGGACTTATGTCTCAGCAGGATTTGGATAAACTTGTCCATGCTCTTATCTTCAGTAGACTTGACTACTGTAACGGTGTCTTTACAGGTCTCCCTAAAAAATCAATCAGACAGCTGCAGCTGATTCAGAACGCTGCTGCTCGAGTCCTCACTAAGACCAAGAAAGTGGATCACATCACTCCAGTTCTAAAGTCTTTACACTGGCTCCCAGTGCCTCAAAGAATTGATTTCAAAATACTTTTGCTGGTTTATAAATCACGAAACGGTTTAGGGCCGAAATACATTTCTGATCTGCTACTACACTATGAACCACCCAGACCTCTCAAGTCGTCTGGGACAGCTCTGTTTTATGTCCCCAGAGTCAGAACTAAACAGGGAGAGGCAGCGTTCAGTTTTTATGCTCCACGTATCTTTCTTTTTGATGTTGCCTTTCTTTAAATAATTGTTATGACAATCTATATAAACATATAAAGAGAATTAAAAGGTAAGACCGGTGGGACTGGCCCATTCTGGGAACGGCAAGGATTGCGGGTGGATTGCGTGTATAGAGCGGTTTATACATTGTCCCATACTAGCAGCCTAAAATCTCGTATTTTATCTACTTTTATATTTTTCATTGATTTGAACTGCTCTTTAATGTTAAATTTTTTATACTGCACTGTAACTTTTATTCTCTTATTTTATCTGATTTTCATTTTTTAACTGCTCTTTAATGTTTTATGTAAAGCACTTTGGATTGCCCTGTTGCTGAAATGTGCTATACAAATAAAGCTGTCTTGCCTTGCCTATTGTCGCTTCTCGTGCTGAATACAAAACAGCCAAACTCATCCAGTTTATAAAGGATCATACCAGTGGTTTCATACTTGCCCATTAACTCCAAATCCCATACACTTTACATCATCTGCCATTTATCCACACAATACATTAACGTTTCTGCAAGTTGATTTGCATACTGTATTGACATGAACCAAAACCAGTGGCTGCTTGGAAGGTAGAAAAAACACATTCATCAGTCTGCAAAACGTTCAGCCGTAAAGTCTGCATGGTTTGCAGCAAATGGGTTAAAACATTCAAAACCACTGGTATGGTAATTCAAAGAGACGTTAGCAGACTGTGCTTGCAGTTACCTGTGACCTTACAGCTCAACGTCTAATGGTTAGACATTGTGTGACTATATGTATATAAAATTCTTGGAATTCTGCAATTTGATACTGAGAAATGCACAAGAGAGTGGAAAACAGAGCTAAAACATGCCAAGGGCACAATAATACAGAGGCGCACTCAGCAGGGTACATAATAAAACACAGAGGGTCACAGTAATAGATGGCCTGTAGAACACTGTAACTCTGCTACTTGGACACAAGTATGTGGATATGTGAACGTTTCTTGTATATGTGATTGTTGAATTCCAAAGGCATGAGTATTAATCTGCTGCTATAACAGTCTCCACTCTTCTGGTTTAATGCTTGAGACAAGACGGTTTCAGGGATTTGCTCCCATCTAGCCACAAGAGCATCACTGAGGTCCAGCACCAATGTTGGGTAATTAGGTCTATCTCTCAGTTAGGGTTCCAATTAATCCCAAAAAGTGGCCAGTCAAAACTGTGAACAACATTTCTTTAACCCTTAAAAGTCCAGCGTAGCATCGATGCTACACTAGTCATGAGTGTGTGTGTGTGTGTATGTGTAAAGACAAAAATGTATGATTGTCACATTGTCTACTAAAAAAAGGCCAGGACAATATCCAATACATGGCTTTAACTCCCTGAGGAAAAGGTGTATTTGTACCAAATTTTACATGGAGCACCAAAACACATAAATACACCTTTCCACATTGAAAAAAAAGCCCTTGTTGACTATGAAATTATTCACTGGGCGTTTTTTTGTCGAATATGGTATGGTCACACAAAGGTAATGCATAATGGTGACTTTCCACTGCACCAGAAAAAAGGGTTGGTCCCCTGAATCAACACTTGACACTAACTGAAAGAATAAGCTCAGAATTGGTAACAATTTTAAACTGTGACGAGGCATTTCTTGGACCTTGTTTTGTTCAGCATTACGGTAGGATTTCCACCACACGTCCACATAATATTGGACATCTAGAGTCAGGGTGGTTACAACAACCCCTCTGCTGTTAAAATGTCTTAATGAATCAAGTTGTTTCACAGTCAATGTAAAAAGCCAGAGTGAAAATGTCAAATATCAACGTTCTTGACTTGAGGGCTCAGACACACACACACACACACACACACACACACACACACACACGCACACACGCGCACACACACACACACACACGCACACACACACACACACACACACACACACACACACACACACACACACACACACACACACACAACCCAGTGGCCTCTGACTAATCCTATCAGACTAATGCTATCAAAACACATGCTCCCACACAGTGCCACAAGCGTACACACACACACACACACACACACACACACACACACACACACACACACACACACACACACACACACACACACACACTAATCTTTCTATCCTTATCTAATAACACCTCTGACTTGGCCAGTATTGGAGACTCCTGGGGGGGTCCAAGCTCACAAACGTCACACACACACACACACACACACACACACACACACACACACACACACACACACATGAAAGCCCCCTAGAAAAAAGGGGAGAGGCACTGACTGCTTCATATTAGTGTTTAATTAAGTTAAAAGGCCTCTCTCCACCTCTCTTGCTCCACAGTCCAATAACTCAATTGAAGTTGTCTATTCTTTCATGGCTCTGAGCTGCAGCGTTCCTGCAGCCTGGGATCACGGGCCATAAAAAGCAGATTGTGGCATCACCGCTGCAGCCCTGACAGACGCCTCCGGCCATAGCTGATGTCTCACTCATGTGATTAACTCAATAAAACTATTACACAGACCTCCATCTATCCACAAACCTTTCTCTCACTTTGTCTTTGGTGCCCCCTCTTTTTGTTTTCTTTTCATACTACCTGCTCTCTTTCTCATCTCCAATCAGCCCTGACAGTGTCCAACCTTTTACTTTCTTAAGTTCAGGTTTTACCCTCCGGCCAAAAGTTGGGCCTCACTGCTGCCAAGACAAGCAGGTAGGGCTTTTTTATCCTAAATATTGAAGGAGGAAGCAGGCAGCCAGAAAATCTGATTTGTTTTTTCAGATCTAATCTTTAACATTGACTGTCCAAATTTTAATATACAGAACAATATACAGTGTAATATCTGGCAGTTGTTTAAACGCCATAGCCATCTTCTGACAGTTAAATCCTACATATGACACAATGGGGTTGACATGAAAACCTTTTTCAAGATAGTCAAGATAATACCAATTAGCATGATACTGTTTTTTTTTAATCTCTGATCTGTTCATCACTTAAAACAATATATGGCAGAAGCTGTTCTGTATTCTCCTGCTGGCTCTCATTGTGTTTTGAAGTATAGGTAAGAGAAACAAAGGACAATGGGAGATTTTACAGAAGAAAACAAAACAAACAAAACGGTTTATGTATCCAAGCCCAACTGTCACGGTACGGGGATCACGGTCTGGTGCATGCAGCCGCACGCAGAATACAGAGTATGTAGATTGATGCATGTAATGTGGAAGTGCTAGTAACGCCCGGGAACTTTAAGCAACGGAGAAAGAGTTGTATATAAGGCGAGGACAGTGTCGGCATTGCTCGACGGTTTGCTAATGTTTAAAGTTTATAGAGTGTGAAAAAAGTTTGTTTGCTTCTGCTTCTTGCACTGGTTTCCTTGAGTACAAGGTTTAACGTATAAGTTGCCTAGCAAGACTACAGATTTATAATTGATCACTCTTCTTCCTCAGCAGATGGAGTTTTCTCAGTCTGGTTATGTACAATATATGTGGGAAGATTTTAATGCCTATATCAGACCAAAAATGCTCCTTTTTTTGTCAAACTACAGAGACATAGTTTACCGATGTTACTGGCTGCCTCTGTCAGTTACGTGCCACTCATTTTCTTTTTTTGAGAGTCTGCTACTCTGTGGTTGGAGTAGAGTTGGGCAATATATCAATATTATATCGATACATGAGGCTAGATATTGTCTTAAATTTGGAATATCGTAATAGTGCAATATGACACCCAATAAGTGTTGTCTACATTACAGTAAAGTGATAATTATGGCTGTTCTATTGTTTGCCTTTACCCACTTAGTCATTATGTCTACGTTACTGATGATAATTTATCAAAAATCTCACTGTGTAAATATTTTGTGAAAGCACCAATAGTCAACCCTACAATATCGCCATAATATCGATATCAATGTATTTGGTCAGAAATATCGTGAGATTTGATTTTCTCCATATCGCCCAGCTCTAGTTCAGGGTGAGATACACTATTTAAATCATATAACTTCTTCAAGTTGAAAGTGTTAATCTTGCATCCTTTCACTCCGTTCCCCTCATGTTTTTCCACTTCCTCTTCCTCCAATATATCTGGTATTTTTCATCACCTCTCTGTACCATAACTCCCTCCCTCTTCCTCCCAGCTCATCAGCACTTTCCTCTCCATCCTCCTCCACAATGACAGATCTCTGCTTAGCACCTTCATAAATTGCAGATAACCTTTTTTAGCACCGAATAACCACGGCCGGGCCTCATCTCCAGAGGCTGCCGCTGTGGTTCCGATCGGATGTCGGGGAGGGATAGAAAAACATATGAAACCTCTTTGAGAAATCCTCTCCCTTCCACACTTGTTTTATCAGCCGCAGGAGAAGAGAGGAGAAGGCTTTTCAGCTGCTGCAGAGATAAGATAAGCTGCATGTGTGAGAGATCATTAGATAGGAAGGCTAGGGAATTCTTTTGGTTCCACTTTCTCAATTTACCTCAATTCTTACCTTTCTCTGTCATTGTATACCTCTTTATCTGTCAACATCTCTCAGCCTCGCTATCTCACTCCCAGCCGCTCTGAGTCCTGTGTTCATTTTTAAACACCTACAGCAGTTTTAATGTCTCTCAAGTAACATTTTATCTGGCTAACATGTTGCAGTACGGGCGATAAATCTTCCCCCGTGCTCACAGCGACTCCCACGGTTCGATTACACCACCTTGGCAGCACATTTATTTCATATCCCCAAATTACCGTGTCAAAAAAAAAAAAATCTATGAAGCTATATAAATCCTTCATTCATCACACTACTGTTAAAGTCCAGTGAAAGTCCATGTTGATTCAAGCCCTCTGTATTTCATCCCCGGCCTTAGCTGAAAAAACAAAAAAGAGTAGACGATATAACTGCTGTGTTGAGGGTTATGTTTAGCTTCAGATAAATCAAAGCCTTAGAAATGAAGCGATTTGAGATCAGGCTGCTCCTGAATTCTGGCAGCGTCGGGTGTTGAGAGGGTTAAGGACCACTATCCCCTGGTTTTTCACAGGTGGTGAGGGTCTCACCATCGACTGCCGGTGGGGGGGGACTTCGTACTGAAGCTGCCTTATTCCCTGCTTGAATAGAATATAAATGTACACCCGGGGAGATTAACCACCCATGCCGCATGAGAGCGTTGTGTGTCCGGATTGTAAAAATAAAGTGCGTGTGACACCACCGCTGCTTTCACTTCCTCTCGCTGCACACTTGTGGCACATTTTTGGTAGGTTGAGTAAGAGTATCTTGTTCAGTGTCCCCATAGATTCAGGCAATGGATACATCTACTAGTTACACAAACGGAACAGGAGGGAGGGATAGGAAAGAGAGAGCGAGAGGCAGAAGGTGAGAGACGGGGATGTCCAGTCCTAACGAGACGCAGTAACTCATGTCAGTGAAAGACAGTTATGACCTTTTAAGCCATGGTGGGGTTAAGTGTTTTCATTCCAAAACCAGCTGACACTCGACCTAAGGAGTGCGTAGACAGCTTGATGTGTCTGCAGCACAATTTACAGCCATGATCATTGTCTTTGTTATTTTTGCCCTCTGAAGTGCTCGTTACCGCGTTCCGGCCTCCCACCTCATCTCCAAACTGTGCATTTCTGCCTTGCTAGTCTGTAGTTTGATAGTCTCGGATTTTGCTTGACGTATTCTGGTGTCAGGCTAAAGGTTTAGGTGGCAGGATAAGAGAGGATGGGGAGGAGATGCGGGAGTGAGAACTGGAGTGACCCCTTGGCTGACATTCAGGATTTTAATTAGCATAGTGGTGACCCTTTGACACTTGAACCCTCATCTGCAGGAGTGGGTTTCGCTTTGACGCGGTGAACCGAGGAGTTGGGTTTGTTTTTGATTTGACTGATAACACGCTCATGTGTTGCTTGTGAAGCTCTTTTTCTCAGTTCCCTCATCCATCTCCGACACAAAATAGAGTCAGTTGCATGCCCTGGCTGAGCTTCAGCCATTTGCTTGAGCGACACTGTTTCCATGAGCTGTCAATGTGGCTCGACGCTCAGTCAGCACATCCAACTTTCCACCACGCTCTCCTACAAAATATTGATCTCATCACCAAGTAAATAAACTTGGTGATGGATGGTGGAGGTCATTTTTTTCTGTTGCTTGGACCCTCTACTTTGTGTGAATCCATCTTTCTTTGAAGGCATTATGTAGCGGCTGTCTGACAGACTTGGGCAAAACACGACTTCAAGCCTTTCAAATATGTAGGAAAACATGAGATTCAGATTAATTTGTGCTTATGTGGCGAGCAGTGTTTCCATTAAATGGTGTGAGTGGTTGAGATCAGGGATGTAGTAGAGGGTAACTCTGTTTACTGACCTTTTTATTTGTGTTGAATTTAGTCATAAATTATACTTTATGAGTACTAATGATTCGTGTTGTAATGTAACGAAGTACAAATACTTCACTACTGTACTTAAGTAGAATTTTTACGTTTCTGTACTTTCTTTCATTATTTATATTTCCGGAAACTTTTACTTTTACTCCACTACACTACTAATTAATATGTATACTTCTACTCTACTACATTTCCCCTAAGCATCTTAGTTACTCGTTACTACAAAATAAAATCAGAAGAAATTTGTTACACTGGAAGAAAGCAGGTTTGCAGAATCATTGCTCCTAAATTGCCAAGATAATGCACGCTCCATTCCAGTTGGTGACCAAATGCCTGATTGTTGCCAAGCAGCAAAAAAAAAAAACATAGGCCAAAACTAAAGAAGAAGAGGAGAAACATAATGACTGATAGTGTCATCGAAGCACCTGGCGCAGGCTCTGCCGCCATGGTAACAGACGATGACGACCCCGACGACAGTGGTGATGAAGATAACGTTACACACTTTTGGCCATAAAGTTCATAATCAAAGTTTTTTTTTACTTTTACTTTTAACACTTAAGTACATTTAATATCAAACAATTACTTTTGATACTTAAGAACAGTAAATATCAGATACTTTAAGACTTTTACTCAAGTAATATTCTAAAAGGAGACTTTAACTTCAACCAAAGTCATTTTCTGGTAACATACTTGTACTTTTACTCAAGTATTGCTTTCAAGTACTTTATACAAGACTGTTAATAATAGATATAAAGTTTATTACATGAGTGGAAAATGTAGATGAAAAAGATACACAGAAAGGTTTTTGTTGTTTATATGTATGTCTCTTTACAGTACATACAGTAGTTTACTCGCTAACATGCAGTATTTCCCCCTGCCTCACTGGCTTCATAAAACTGACAAACTCAATAATTCCTGTTTAGCAAACTGCAGATTCTAACTCTCAAATGTTATTTTATCTCTAGTCACAACGATCACAAATTAAACAGTAGTAATAGGTTGTTCATGTTACAAAGATATTTACCAGGAATGTATGTTTGCACATATTTGGTTGGCCTCCCTAGCGTCTTGTTGGATGACATCATGTTGCGGTCCGACACCTCTGCTGCATCCACCAGCTGTCCTCGTTCAAATCAACGAGAAGACTGCAGGTTTTTGTTTTTTAAGTTTTTCTTTTATTCAATATATATTTTGTTACTTTCCACTTTTACATTTAGACTAGCGTTCTCAAAGAGCTTCACTTTTTTAACAGAAAGCTAAATGTTTAAATATTGATATTATTTATATATTATTGCAAACACAAAATATATAATGTCTACATTTACCAATTTTAAGTAAGAATGACAAAAATGTTTTGGTATCGAGCAGAAAAGAATGTCAGTGATGTCCAACCATCCCCACAGGAGTGTTTGGCTACAGTATGAGTTTGAATAAGGAAATTATATTTGTCTTTAATATTTAGTTTCTGGTCTGGTATGCCCTGTTATAATATAATATCACTTTATTGTGTTAGTTGATAAATTAGCAGCTGTCTAGCAAATGCCAATTCAAAATTGTAAAAAGAAATCTGATCAGTCTGTGACATTTATTCAATTCAATTCAATTCAATTTTATGTATAGTATCAAATCATAACAGAAGTTATCTCGAGACACTTTACAGATAGAGTAGGTCTAGACCACACTCTATAGTTTACAAAGCCCCAACAATTCTAGTAATTCTCCAAAGAGCAAGCATTTAGTGCGACAGTGGTGAGGAAAAACTCCCTTTTAGGATTGTATTCCAGTTGTAGACAACTGGGATACATTGGGATGACATCAATTGTATGCTAATCTTGATTTGACCAACTAGCGCTACTGTTCATTTGACAAATGCCAATCAATTAAATTTAATTTTGCCTCTTAAACTCTCATCTGCATAGTCTTCTCTCCTCTTGTCACTCCATCTCTCTCTTGACCACTTACTTCTCCTCTACATCTCTATCTCCTCTACTCGCTCCACTCCTAGCTCTCTCTCTCTCTCTCTCTTTCTACATATCTTTCTCTGAAACTCTCTCCATCTCAACAGGAGAGTAGAGATGCTGAGTGCTGAGCTCATAAATTTCGCCCGGTGTGAAACAGAAGATGGCTTCCCAGGACAGCTGGAGCCTTTTTAGTGCCGTCCACTGCCACCACCACCACGTCACCAAAACCACTGCTGGGCTACATGTTTATGTGTATGTATTTTGGAGGTCTAAGTGCATGGCAGCAGCGAAGAAGACAGAAGTGTGTACCAGCAGAAGAAAATGCCAGAAAGAAAGGATGGGATGATGAGGAGTGGAGCAGTGAAGGTTATTGTCAAGTGGTTGAGATTGGGGTTTGAAACAAAATGTCATAGAGTAATTTACTGACAAGATTAACATGCAGTTGATGGGAAGGTTTGCACGACAGGGTGCCAACAAATAAACACAATTCAGAGATGACACCTCCCCCGTGGGGTGGGCACAGCAAAGGGGCAGCGCCATTCCCCAAATTCCACATGGCTGATCTGGTGTCAGATGGTCCCAGCCATTCTGTCTTGGCCCCCCAAGGGACGGAAAGGTTATCCCGTTCTATGAAAAAAACACGAATGTGGAGGCACGATAAGGTTCTCAATGACAGCTGTGGACTAATTTCAAATCCACACCAGCCGTTACGCGGCGCTGGCAGATCACAGTCAGTTATCTGATAGCAGTGTGAAAATGAGACAATTTGTTTTAAGATACATACAAATCGATTTGCTTGCACTTGTGGTGCTTAATTACATCTATCAGGCTTTGCAATGATGGTGATTTTGTATCAAATGGCTAAGCAGCTGCAAAATCAGACACAAGTGCACGTTTTATATCTTTGTCTCAAATTCTTTCTCCATTGGTGTAACATAAAAAAAATATCGTCATCATGCAAAGAACGTTTGTGATCCGAGACATCATTTTACATTGCAGTTCTGTGGTGGAATGGATTGTGGTGTAGAGAGTTAAGATAGATAAAAACAGCTCTGAACAATCGCATGCCTGTATTACACTCCTCCTCTGATAGTACCTACTTATGGGATCCATGTGACCCAGAAGTTATAGAAAATAAAAAAGGAGGAAAAAGGGTATTATTCAGGGAACTGCTAGGCGTTTTGATCCCCCTGATGAAATGTAACACTGACCACCAAAAGAGCCAGTATCAGAATTACACCATCCAGGCCATCCTGACAGACCCAGTCTTGCTGGTGCCAATTACAAGTTCAAATCTCAGACATACTGTATGCATTGTGTTTTCCTAACTAAAAACTACTGGTTCCATGAACAAGTTGTATCACCTTATTTCATTTATTTTATGGCTGTGTCTTCCTTTCTTTCACAAGATAAAAAGCATAGATTCACAGTTTTCAAGTTTGTCTCGAACACTATAAAAGTTATTGCCAGCTGTAATTGTTCACACTGGCTCTGAACAGATCCCTTACTACAAGCATTTCTATGTAAGTGATAGTTGACAAAATACATTCTAAAGTTCAGATAATATGAGGCTTCAGCAGTCTGAGGTATACAATCAAGTGTCCCTCCACTGCAGCCTAGCAAAGAAATGCAGTCAAAGTGGGAATTTTGTATTAAACTCGTTTAAAGATACTAAATTGATTTTGGTCTAACACAGACTGCCCAAGCTTAATGTTAGCTTTTTCTGTACTTTGGGATGCACAAAAGAAATGTGGATTGTATCCCCCGACACATTGAAATCGCTTCATAACCACAGCTCTTCAGGACAGGAAGAATGATAACAGCCACCATTAACTCTAGTATTGTCTGAAGATCTCACTTGAAACAATGTAAACCTATCCCTAAAATGCAACCTCCAATGCACAAAAATGAATACATCGTATCCATGACATGTGGATACTATTAGACACAAACTACTAACACAAACTAAAGTACCATTTTCTTTGACATTTGACTAAATGTAATGAAGTGCCTAAATTGCGTGCCTGATTTTAAGTCTGTGTAACACACAACTACAGTACTGTGTTTAGTTGCTTAAAGATACAGTAATTCTAATCTAAACTAAAGTTTGACAAGAATAATCTTGACTCAATGTCTATTTACTAACTTCTCCGAGAGATGTCAACTGCATTTCACGAAAATATTACTTATTAGTAAAATATCCGTAAAACAATGGTTGGAGTTTGAGCAAATTTCACTAATGAAGACCATGAAATATGGCGAAAAGCCTCTGGAAAAAATACAGCGAGTAGACATTGAGTCAAAATCATTCAAACTATTTTCAAGGTCAATAATGAACTCTCTAACTATAGTCTCCTAATTCAGTCCAGTAATCTAGCCTAATAATTATGGCACTGCTCACATTACCATCCACAAAATGTAAGCTGCATTTCAAAGTTCTTATTTCATTGCTTTATCAAATGTGGCATATAAGATATTTAAAGCATGGCCTCCAAAAGCAACCGAAGGCACTAACTTGAGAAACAAGAGGAAGCAGAACTTGATGCAGACGAAGCTATGATCCCTCCCCAGAGAAACAAAGTGTCCCGCTTCATTAGCTTGTTCAGTCCTGTGCCAAGCTAAATCTTTACTCGTCTCGTGTGTTACCATCCCAGCCACCTTGCAAGACTAGAGCATGCTGGAAATAACTTGCAACAACAGATGGCATTAACACTAGACACATGCTAAGAGCAGTATAACAATTGGTTAAGAACCAACTAAGCAAATGTTGAAATCTCTCCCTGTATTTTCTTCGTCATGAATGAACTGGCAGGCAGGTGTGCGATCCAATCATTAAGCTCACAAGTCCTCAAGACAGTCAAACACCCACTTAGCATTTGTGTACATGTGAACAGGAGTAAGACAGACAGAGAGAGTGAGAGGAGACACAGAGGGAGAAATGCAAAGAGACAACTATGGAGAACAGACAGAAGGGTTGATAGAAACCGATGCCAGCCTGTCACCCCAAGGAGTCTGCGTATACACTGTGTGATTTATGTACAACTTGAGATGTGGACAGCAGAGGGGGAGATAGAGGGCAGAGTCAAGATAAAGTCCATGAGACTGTCACTTTGTGTTTTACTGCACGTTTAGTGTCAAATTTACTCTGAAATTAAAGGTCATTTGTATTCAAACTAACTGCAGTATTGTCAGTGTTGACATTAACATTAGTAAGAGTTAAATATCATACAAATGGTATTTTTGCTTAGGAAAAAAGAAAACAAGACACAATAGTGGACACATAGAGGACAAAATCATCGAGATTTGGAGAGGTATAGTCAAAATCTCTTAGTGAACAAGTGCGTTACAAAACCTGGCTGACCAGATTACAAACGGAGCGCACTCCAAAATACAGACATCATATCAAGTGTCCCACCAAGGACAAAAACGGTAACAAGTATCTACATAAGAGTGACATGACACTGTCATGAACACATGACACTGTCATGACACATGAACCCTAACCCTAACTCTAACTTGTCATGACAAAAACCAAATGACACTTAATGACAGAAGCGTTATGTCATAAACGTTTATGACTTGTTTATAATGTTCATGACAGTGTCATGTCACTCTTATGTAGATACCTTCAAGTAAAGTGTAACCACAAAAACACACTGGACCATGGTATAAACAACATTAAAGGACGCCTATCTCTCTGTTTGCCATGCTACTTCAGACCTGGATGAACTCACATCCCGTGACTTACAGGACTCCCGAAGAAAATGTTGCCCTCTAGTCCGCATGATGATGTCCGTCCAAAATTTTGACTGCACAGACTGTAGGCACACAAGCAAGCCAACCGAAGTTGCCCGCTTAATATGTCAATTTCCATTAAATTGGTTCATGAACATGGGAGCTAGCTCAGGGCTTACTAAACAATTCAAAATGTAGAGCTATGTGGGGAGGAGATGGTGAGGCCGTAGGTGTAGGTGAACCCTAGGCTGGAGTTTTTTATTTAATAAGTGAGAAAGGAATAAAATCAAATAAAGTCAACAGCACCGAAGAATACCTGAATATATCCAATATTCCAGGTGGTTAATGGACTGTTGCTGTGGTCTGTGAGCTTTTCCTCCAGGTACTGTAAGAGTTTAAAAAAATAGTAGGATGGATACATGTAGATTCATTCAAATCTGGGTCTCCAACTGTAGTACTCTACAGTGGAGTTTAGGTTTTTCATAAAATGTATTGAAATTCAAGATGGTAGACCATGTGGACTGGTGTAATCTGGGATGGCTTGTTGGATCACCTGCCTTGGCCAATTCAAACAACCGTCTGTACTGTAGTTGTTTTGGTGTGAAGGGGGTTTCAGAACGCATGAGCTCTGACAGGGAAAGGATGGTTATATATGTACAGACACAGAAAAAAATGCAGTCTATGGAAGTGACAGGTCTGGGACAGCACATCCAATCATCACATTTAAATTTATCCTGGAGGCTGAAGGAGTGGACGAGGCCTGAAGCTGTCAGAGTTGTCACCGTCCTCCTTCCCTTTTTTCACTCTCTTCTTCGTTCCCCTTCCTCACTTTTTCCACTTGTCCAATCATTCATCGCCTCCTCCATCTCCTCTTCATCTCTTCACATAGCGCTTGTCTCTTCTTCTCACATGTGGCATTTGGTGGATACTTTTATCCCGAGTTCCTTGAGGTATCATGGCTGTGTACATTTTTAGCGTGGTTTTCCTCAGTAGGAAATGGTACCGGTGGGAACACGAGTGCAATGCAAGCATCCTACTAATCCCAAGCCAAACTCTAAACCTGTGGTTAGTGTCTCACTCTACTTTACCCCACTGAGATTTACATTAGCAGAGACATTACACCCTCAGCATGTCTCACCTGCTCTCTTCTATTCCTGCTTTTGTTATAATCATTCCATGAATAAATAAAAACTCTGAAGAACATTCAGAAAAAAACTAAAATATTATTGTCTTTCAAAATAAAATCAATATGATTACAAGGATCAGGATTTCTTTCATTCTTTGATTATCTACTGCAGCACTTGCTGTTAGAATTTGAACCCTTTGAATAATAAAAAAAAGAAATAAAGGAAAGGAAAGACATGCTTGTCAAATTAATTATGATCCTCGTCTTGGTCTTGAGCCTGGTTGTGTTGTAGAGCTTGACTTTTAGTAATTTGCATTATTACAGGTGTCAATGTGATTTTGAATTAGGTTTTCTTTGGCCGGAAGTTCTGCTTCCACTTCAGCGTTCTATTGCCAGCCAATGTTTTGCTGCTGTGGGTGTCCTGCGTGACAGGTTGACGCTGACAGCTCGTCTTCATCAGGGCTTTTCGCTGTGAGCGGTCAGCACCAGTGGCACTTCCTGTGACAGGAACACACCGAGCATGCTGGGAGATGTAAATGATCTGTCGCTCAACCTGTCTGCTCTGTGACCTGCGGCCAATAACCCCCAGCAGGCCGCCGCCGCCGCAACCACCGACCCCGTAACCTCAGCAATCGCTTACATGCAGCACGGGAACCAACACACTTTCAGTCAAACTTGCATATTTTAACACACAGACAAAAATTAATGTACGTTGAGACACACACACACACACACACACACACACACACACACACAGAATGCTACAAAATCCCATTTTGCTGTTTCCGTAACAGTGTTTGAGTCTGGTCTCTTCACACACACACACGCACACACACACACACACACACACACACACACACACACACACACACACACACACACACACACACACACACACAAACACAAACACACACACACACACACACACACACACACACACACCTGCTAGTGCAGCAAACCACTGTCAGTCAAGGATCACAGAGTCCTTTTGTCAAACAGGGAAATTAGCGCTGGCTCTCACTCGTTAGAGACCCATTGTAGCATTAGCACATTGTCATGGCCACTGAGCCTCTTCACTTTAGCACTGCGGCACTTCAGCTCAAACACTTTTCCCTCGAGAGGATACAGATTTGCATATAAACATCTTTGGCATCTCCAAAATAAAAGGGCTGTATGAATTTCTCCACACAGGATGTCGATGTTTCAGGAAGTAAGACCGCTAAAAGAAGACAGCATAATGGAGGATGAATTATCGTTACCTTCTTTGTTAAATAAGTAACCTTCTGCTCTCTGTCATCAACTGAATATTATTAAGGAGTGTTACCTATAGAAAATGCATTAACAGAGCATCCAAAAAAAGGACAAATGACCCTGTTTAATTGGCATCTCTTTCGGTGAAATACAATATTTATGAGAGCTTTTGTAGCTAGTCCATAGAGCTTAACAGTGTGGTTCCGAAAATAAAAATCCCATTCATTTTCTCCATAAGGATTTTGATTATTCGCCATAATGGCTGAACCATCCAAGGTAGGCTTACCATAAGTTACAAGATTGTGAAACGATGGTTAATGCCCCTGTAGAAGCTACAAATCTGTATGAAATCAACCTTGTTTTAGGAAAAACATGTTTTATTTGCGATGTCATGGAGAAGTACTACACTACTCTACAGTGGAGTGTCTGATTGGTGGAGCTCGCTGTCACAATGGAAATGTTTACCGCACCTGCTAACCCGGGAACAGCAAGAGAGCTGCTAACATTCAAGTCTATGATCGTTTATGTCTAGTACCTTTCCATATCTTTACATTTTCAAAAGGTTTTCTGGCGCCCAATCAAATGTTTTAGGGTCACGATTCATCTCGTAGCTCGATGGCTTGGTCCCAGGCTTAAAACTCTTTATATACGCATTTTCTGAAAGATCAATGGAAATATTAAATGGGGAAAATCACTTCTGTAACCATAGCCGTTCAAAAAGGGGGTGGCCACTGTTATGCTCTATTTCACCAACCAGTGTGTTCTGTTAAATAGGGTTTCATGCAACAGTCTTTTTAAAAAGCAGAAACATTTTGTGATTTTTTTTTTTGTCCATGTTTACGAAGTTACATATTTAAATATATTGCTCTTTATGTACTTTATTAACTGAATGTGTTCCTCCAAAATGTACTTATATTACTGCTACTTGACCTGACATGACCAAACTAGTTTAGAGAGGCGGCTAGCTTTAAGAGTACAGGAAACTACACACGGGATGAAAACCAGAGTGTATCCAGCTTGTGCTGCCGTCTATCAGTTTCTTCATGGTCTGTCCACACTGTGTGAAGTACAACACATCATAATGCACTGTAGTGTTCAACAGAACACCCATGAACTGTCTTACTGGGTGGGGTCAGAAGGGCAGTAGCAATAGAGGCCAGTGCAGAAATGATTTTCCGCTTTAGCCTAGAATATTAGGGTTTAAATATGAAAGAAACGCTTTAATCTTCCCAATGTAATCCTTTGAGATCGCAGAAAACAGGCTGAACTTTCTTATGTGAACTGCAAAACTCTAAAGAGCTTGTCAATTATCCTCGTTCTGACAAATGTCCTGCACGCTGAGCTCAACTGGGCTTCAATGAAGTTTTAAGACAGAACTCACTTAAAAACTGCACATATACACACTGAATGCAAAGATTTGAACATGTGTTTGCAATGTAAAACCAGTAAAAGGGTCAATAGCCTCTGGCTAAGAATATGAGTTAGCTAACTTTTGTGCATGTGTGTATGTGCATGTGGGAAGGTCTTGAGTATAATGTTCAGCATTAGTTTCAAGGTTACAGGCCCGGGTCCCCCCCCTACCACACACACACACACACACGCACACACACGCACACGCACAGAGGATGGTAATAGCGGTGCTGACAGACATGTGCGACCAGCTGAGCTGGAAGCCTCAGCGGCAGTTGAAAGCTGTGAAAAGGCCGCCCGGACACTTTTAAACATCAGCGACTTAAAGCAGCAGAGAGAGAGACATCTGTAAACAAGAGCCGGGAACAGACGAGGGATTACTGGAAATGTCGAGGACTAGCTGTCTATCTATCTTTCTGCCTGACAAATGACCTGTTTATTAACTGCACTGTATCATTACTTCATTGAAGAAATCTCTTTTTCTGATTATGGTAAATAGATGAGTAAATGTAAAATATTTTAATAAATTATCGTGAGATATGGGCTATGTTAGTTATAAAACACATGGGAATATGTTGATTCTTAAAGATCTTATTAATAGATTAATAGAAATGAACATTTTATTTGTGTTTATTTTTCTATTTTCATTTAACATTGTTATTAAGCCATTTAACAAGTAACATGTTATTGGCTTTGTTATATTTATTTAGTGAATATAGTAAACATTTGTCTCCCACATTTACAAAAAAACTGATTATGGTTAATTTAAGTTAATTAGATTTTTTTCTATTTTTGAAATGTACACTATCCCTGTTAAATAAAAAAGAATGACTAAAGCAGAAACTATGCAACTAACAACTCTACTATTTTTATTAATTTATGAAGTAATGAATGGAATTCATATTTGTATAGATTTAGATAATAACCAAAATACAAATGTGTTTATTGTGATTTAAAACACATGATTTAAATGTACAATAATCAATGTTGGAAACAATTTTTAATAAAAAATGGATTCAACACCTAATATCACTAATAAACTAACTACATATATTTAACAAATAAATATATGAAAGTCTATACCTGTCTCTTTAGCACAAACTGGTGTGTTTGGGGAACCTGCTGGCGTCCGGGTTCAGCACGGTCATGCGCCAAATTCCACCTGACATCCAGTCATGGCTCTTCTACCATTTTAATTGGTGCACACACACACACACACACACACACACACACACACACACACACACACACACACACACACACACACACACACACACACACATCAAAGTCTTTACTAGCGGTGAACAACACTATAAATATCTACTGTGAACAGCATGAGACATGGCGGATGTATGATAATGTTCTCATTACAACAGGCTTTGTGTGTGTGTGTGTGTGTGTGTGTGTGTGTGTGTGTTTGTGTGTGTGTGCAAGTGTCTACAAGAATGTGTGTGCTTATATGCGGCAAGAGAATGTGTGTACACCCTGACAGTGTTTTGTGTGTGCATGTGTGTATGTATGATTTTGAGCGTATCTGTGTGTAGAGCTGTTCATATGTGCATGTGTGTGCGTCTGTGTTAAGTTCTGTGTGTGTGTGTGTGTGTGTGTGTGTGTGTGCGTTTGACAGTGCGAGTGTGAAGCCGACAGGTTTCAACACCTAGCTGATCCACGGTCTCGGCTCGTTTCTCTCCCCTGGAGAATCCTGTTTCTGGTCTTCAGTTCCTGTAACTCTGTAGCCTCGAAGATGATGGTTAACAACATTTAGGATGTTTATCACACTACAAGTATTACTTGCTTATCTGAAACTACACTGATCTTACACTGCATCTACAAACTCTGCTCAATTTAACCTTTAATATTTTTGCCTAGTGATGTTTTTCTATCGTTTCAGACAGACATGTTTTTTTTCTGAGAATATATACCGTATTTTTATCGCACAAATACTAGAAATTAATGTCAAACAGGTGCAAGTTTGATCAAGTTTAGTTTATTTTTGATTGACCACAGTCTGGTCTCAGGAAGTTATGTGAAATTAACTGTCCCTAAGTTTAACTGTACTTTTCATATGAGTATTGCTTGCTAGTTTAATCTAGTCTAATTTTAGTGGAGAACCAGCATCTAATTGACTGTTGACAACTGGTGCACTTCTGTCACACAAACTCTTTATGTGGACTAATGTCAGAAGTTGATAGAAAGACTGTTTGCAATAATGTCTGTTTGGAAGTTTTCCATATTTTGGAAAAAAAAAGACGTTCCATTTTTTTTTTTACATTCAAGGTGAAGTCATTTGTGCTCATCTGCTTCTGTGATTACAGACACTTGGAAACAGTTTGAAAAAGTGTGTACTGTAGTAATAAATTAGGACAAGCATTACTTTAATACCGTTTCATACTGTAGGCATCTTCATCTGCACCAAACTCCACTGTTAAAATAATTGTTGTTAGACAGCTTTTTACAATATAACAAAAGATTAATTTCACCAATACTACTGTATTACTGTAATCTTTGTACTGAAGTTCATACTGCCATTATTTACTTAAATGTCAAATACAATTTACCTTTACCATGATAATTGACTGATGACTTCAAAGCCATGTTTTATACTTTTTATGCGCTGCGCAAAAATACTGGATCATTTAACATTTCCCGTGTCAAACTCAAGGCCTCGCAGATTTTGTTCCGGCCTGCATATCAATTAAGGTTCACAGTACATTTTGGCCCACCTAGTTTTTGTCGCTTTTTCCAAAATTTTTGTCACTTTTTTCCGACGTTTTTCTCAATTTATTTGACCTTTTGGGTGCTTTTTTCTATGATGGCTGACTTTTTTTGGGAGTGAGAAGACTATATGAGACATGCAATAATACAGTCAAAGATATTTGACTTTTTCAATTAAATAAAAGCATGTCAATAAACTCCACATCTGGCCCTTGATGTGATTCTCATTTTCCCTTTGGAGTTTGACACTCCTAATCTAACTGCTAAAGCCTGCTGATGATGGTTATGTCAGATCATTGGAGGTTTTATATCTAATTCCCATCACTGACTCACTGATCAACTCAATTATGTTACATTTACCAGAGTTAGTTAGGTGGCTTGTAGCAGCACACATCAGGAACAGGTTCCCATGAAATGCAATGGACAGATAAGAACTAAAGCAGGGTTTCTATCACTATGGGACTGTTTTGTTGCCATAAGGCAGAATTCACCCATTTTACATCTATCGAGTTAACGTCAATGTTCCCACATTTCTCTCTAAAAGGGGTCATTCTTTGTACCAGTCCAACTACTACCAACAACAATAATCCTAAAAAAGAAAACCAGAAAAAGCAGGGTAAACAGGGTTTGGGCCCGTCCTGCGGGTCTCCTGGCAGAGAGAGCTGGTTGTTCTGATCCGAGAGCAGCTGGAGAAACACAAGGTCACTTGGGATCAGGCTTTCCCTCCAAACAGCTGGCCAAACAAACCCAGCCTGGCCACACACACACACACACACACACACACACACACACACACACACACACACACACACACACACACAATCATCATGGAAGTGTACAAAGAGTGTGAACACACTGTACTTATGCACAAAAATCATGTCACTGCTCACCAAAACTTTCCAGAAGGGTAGAAGATGATAAATGGGAATTCATCACTCTTGCATCTCCCAAATGTTCACCTTTCAGGTGCAGAACAAAAAGCAACCACCATGCATTTCTGAGTTTTAGGTTCCAAACGATTAATTATGGCAGAATATGTGCTCCATATAAAAACATCAAAATCACATAATCACATTTATTGTTACATGACAACAGTGATTTCTTGTTACTATATGGATTTCTTTTAAAGATACTTGCAGATTAACTAATTCATTACTTTGCTTCTGAAAACATTTGGCTTAATCTGACATTCTCTCTATCTTCTTTTATATATATATATATATATATATATATATATATATATATATATATATATATATATATATATATATATATATATACAGTATATATATCTCAGTCCCTCTACAGTGTGACTAGTCTCAAAACTTGTGTGTGAATAAGATTCATGAATAATGACAACTCTGAATCACATCCATCAGTTCTGGAACGTTACGAGTTACTGTTTAGCATAAATAAACTTGCCAGTTCATATTAGCAACTGCATGCTAAAGCGTTATTAGCAATTATATATTATGAACATATTTGTTATTGACTGACCAACAGTCCAGTCTCTTGTTTAACACATTTATTAAATGGCTGTAGTTTTTTCTGCCAAATCCTGTTTCAAAAATAATAATTTGTTGTTGGAATATTTTTAATAGTTTAATAGTGCCCAAACAGGGGCAGTGGCAGCATTTGTTTGTTTGAAAGTGCGTGTGTAAGCATGTGCATATCTGTGTGTTTGTTGGGGTTTATACATCATGTTTCTGACCGGGATCATTAACGTGAAACAACATTGTTCACAGCTTATCAGAACATTTACGTCTCACCATGAGATGTCTACACCCAGGCGGATCACCACGCCATCCCTGACAAAGATAAATTGAGCCTAAATGCCAGGAGAGAAGGAGGTCGAGGGAGGGGGGGAGGGGAGTGGGTAGGGGATGTTGCCCCAAATACCCAATCTAAATTTAGGATGACACAGGGTGCAAGGGAGATGAGTTGGGGGACAAAGGGTGACGGGGAGAGGGCCATTGGACCATTTTGTTTACGTGTAACCTCCCAGAGCTCTCGGCTTTATTTCTCTTGACTCTTTCTCTCCATCTGATCTCTTACTGGCAGCAACAACAAAGAAAAAGGCTTTTGCAGATGAATGCTGTCGATACATGATTTGAAATGTGTCTCCTTTTACAGATTACAGGGGATAAACTGATGTTGCAGTTATACAAATGTCTCTCAGAGGCAGGCTAAACAGTCCAGTTGATAGACTTCAGTAGCTGGGGTGTTTCTGCTATGAAAACCACTAAAGGCTTGTAGCAGTGGTGGACTCTAAAGCTTAGTTTAGATCAAAGATCCACGGCCAGATGAGTTGAAACTTGAAACTATTGCAATGTGCCGGTCTGCAACATGCCAGTTTACACCAATGTGACTAGACGAGGAGGTGTATCATCTCCATAGTAATGACTCTGTACTTCTGTATTAACGTCTGACTTTTCAGGGGTTTTTTTGGTAGCTGGATATCATTTTTAGTGTCTTAAAGATGCTGTAGGTAGGATTTCGAAGATCCAGGACTTAGCCAAAAAATTTTAACATCAACAACTTCTCAGTCCCTCCCCCCTTTCCGCTAAAGCCCAAAATGGTCTCCTAAGCCCCTCCCCCCACAAGGGAGAAAGAATGCATGTGCATGAGCAGTGATTGACACACAGTTAGACACACCCTTAGCTATTGATTGGAGCATCTGAACAGGGACCGGTGGAATTTTGCAAATCACACTACAGGCTGTAGGTGGTGCCAGAGGAGCCGGATTTTTTTAAATTACCTGCTTCATGTACTTCTACTGGAACATAGGGTCAGTTTGATCAAATATGACAGAAATGTAGTTTATAAGTCTTACCTACTGCACCTTTAACCCTCCTGTTGTCCTCGAGTCAAATTTGACCCATTTTCAAAAAAATTCTCAGAAATTTGGGGTTTCTTTCAACCAAATTGTCAAAAAATATAACATGGATGGTTCCATACAACGCTCTTCACAAGTAAAATAAATGATCAGTTTACTAGTTTCATTGAATTTGGGTGTTTTATTCAATTTTAAAGCATTTGAAAATAAATTGATAAAAGAATGTTGAAAAAGGTGACAAAATTGTCAAAAAAGCTTAAAAAATGTGGGGAAAAAACAACAAAAACATTTTTAAAATATTGACAAAAACATCGGGAAAAGTGACAAAAACATCAGGAAAAGTGACAAAAGTGTCGAAAAGTCCACCAAAACATTGAAAAAAGATTTGAGGAAAAGATTAAACAAGGGTTCAAATATGAATGAGGATACTGAGTTACTTGCACAACTGGGGCACAGAATGGCCCAGATTGACCAAGTCACAACCATCTGTAACACCCAATAACACATGCCTGGGTCTGCACACTGGAGTTAAACTCAACTAGTTTGTGTAGTAGTAAGGGCCGTGAAGTGCTGATCAAACAATGTGCAGTCAGCAAACACATGAGCAACAACCTGTACCAAAAGGTTCAGTGGCATTTCCCCGTGCACAGGATCTGATGTAAGTACCGTTGTGCCTGGGGAGAGATTACACTAGGATCTGCTCCATCTATGGTGAACTGTCTGTGCTGACTGATGGAGCGTTTATGCTGTAAAAAGAGACCTCAAAGAGAGCAGCAAGTCAGCATGGCAAGTCAATTTATAGCAATCCGTCCACCAGCTCTTCAGCCACAGATTCACTGTGTAACACTATCTGTTCAGTCTAGACACACACACACACACACACACACACACACACACACACACACACACACAATTTACTCTCTATGGAGGATTTAAAAGCCACTGGACTCTATTTGACACAACGGACACATTTCAAGTAACTGAAACCCAAATCTTATACGGTTCGCAATAAATAAATAGAAAATCTTATGATCCACAAATGTTGAAAGTGCTCTCAAGTAACAGAAGCACGAACATAAATCAGGTTACATTTTAAATATCAATAACCTGCTCACTATGAATTATTTTAAAGCATCCTAAATGTGTAATCTAGATGTTTTCAACCCACAAATCCAACACGATTGCAGCTCATAATGTCAAGTGAGAAATACACGCTGATGGAGACCAATGGAGGCTGGTATATTGTTTCACTGTAATATTTGTTTATACCAATGAAAAAACAATTGTTCTAATTATTAGTATTTGTCATCTGGGTTGACTTGAAAGTCCAGGTTGAAGCTCAACTTTTTAGGCTGAGAGAAGCCTTAAAAATGCTCAGAATTATGATGAACATCTAGTCTCATTACAGCTCATTTGCCAATGAAGACTGTGTTACACGGTCAAAAACTACAGAACAAGCGAGTAAGTGGAACTTGAGTGGAGATTTTTGAAACAGTCGCTGTTTTCAAAGTGAAAAATGTCAAAATGCATTAAATTCTCCAAAATATTCATAAAAATAGCCATTCAATGATGCATACTTATGTATTCATGCTTACATATTCAATTAAGGTTAAAGGTTTCAATTGACAACTGGAGTAATTATAAGAGAAAGGAGAACTGAATCAAGTCTATGAAATAATATTTACTCTACAAGGAGGAAACACTGATACTTGATATTTTTTTATCAAATATTGGCCCTTTATCAGTATAATTATGCATATATAGGGCCAATATTAAAGAGAAATGTATTGTCCAATTACATCTGATCATTGACAGTGCAGTGATAAGCGACAAGGTCAAAGCGACAAGCGTTTGTGGGGTTTTGAAAGTCGTTGTGAATGGCAGCTTTCTCTGTCTGCTGTTATTGCAGTGTATCCCCCTGCTGCTCCCCGGGGCACCGAGAGCTTTCACCAAGTTCAAATGATTTACATTTTCATTGACACTGACGTTTGTTTTCTGTCAGTCTGTGCGTTTAAATGTGAGCGACACCGACGCATGCTTCCTGGGGCAAAGGTCAAAGAGTTTGAAACCCATTACAAGCTGAAGCTCTGGGCCTCGTTTTCTCAAAGAGTCAAACACGAGAGAGAACGAAAGAACATGTTGACGTAAAGTCATTTTTACATTCTGACAAGAAACAAAAAACTATGTTTTTACTATTTTACCCTCCATAGACTGGATAACTTTCCATTTTGCTTCTCTGTCTCAAATGGAAGCTTTTACATTTCCTGTTCTGTGTCTTGTTGCACTTCCTCAGGAACACAGGAAGTGATGTGTTTTTCAAAGCTGATATAAACAGAGGAAGAACTGTGTAATTAGCATGAGCACTGATAACCCAGGGGAGGTGTGTGTGAGTGCCGAAACACCAGATGTCACCAGAAAAATAAATCTAATTGGGTTGCCACTTTAGCGATGATTTACTTTATTGTGAAAAGAAATAATCTCTTAAAATACCATTAATCAAACCTTAGTTCACCCCTGAATGCTATCTTGGTATAGATTCATACATGTGTTCCTTAATTTGAAAAGCTGAAAGCAGCCTTTTTAAAAAACATAACATAATTAATAATTTAAGGTGTGATAACGCTATACAAACGCATGACTAAAGGTAACATGCTTAAAAAAAAAAAAAGGTACAATGTATGACTTTAAGGATCAATTTAATTCTTTATTAAGGGATTTAGAGGTTCCTCTTTCAGCCACGCCATACACCTTAACTCAAACTTTGGTTCGGCCATGCAGAAGTTTATAATCACAATTTTAATACACAGATACACTGTGACTGAGTGAGCTGGAAGTTAGATGATGTGAGTTGAGGAAAGGAGGTGGTCTGCTGGACTTTGACAGAGCGTCACTACTGGACTCCAGATGTGCTGTTGAGGGAAAGTTTCAGCTCTGGAGCTTCAATCTGAGGGTGACACGGACCTGGAGAGGAACTTGGCTCACCACACACACACACACACACACACACACACACACACACACACACACACACACACACACACACACACACACACACACACACACACACACACACACACACATACATGTTTAAAGAGTAACATATATCAATTCACAAATTGCATGCATTTAGCTTTGTTTATTTGCTGCACTACCAAACCACTACTGCATTACTTGCATCACTGCAAATACACATTGTTTTGTCAAGAAATACTTCATTATCTGTCCGTAAGAAACAACTGTATTGGTCAGCTTAGTTTAAGGCTTGGTGATGATGCATTAAGGCAGTGGTTCTCAAACTTTTTTCAATAATATACCCCCTTTGAAAAATCCCCTACAAATCAAATGTTTAGAATCCATCACTAATTTAATTTGCTAATATAGTAAAATTATTTTAGGAATTATGCATAAAAGAATCTCACATACCCCTTGCAGTTCTCCAAAGTAACCCTAGGGGCACTGGTATCCCCATTAGAGAAACACTGCATTAAAGGTGCTGTAGCTAGGATTGTGAAGATCCAGGACTTAGCCAAAAAAATTGAACATCAACAACTTCTCAGTCCCTCCCCCCTTTCCGCTAAAGCCCAAAACTGTCTCCTAAGCAAAAAATATGTGGTATGCTTACGAATTACAGTGCTTAACTTTTCGTAGCTTTTTGAACGAATGGTTCATGAGAACAGGCTGAGGTATTAAATGTGGTTTATTAGAACAGCACTCGTGCAGCATGTGAGACAAGTTCAATAAATTGCATTGCAATGACTAGACATGGATGGAACAAGAGCAGTTACAGTAGAGTGAGTGAGTATGTGTGGATGCAGGAGGAGAATTTAACCAAAAATGGAATATCACTGATTCAGGATGTGGCTTTCTGAATGTCAAGGTAATGCATACATTTGTATGCACTTTGCATGAAAATGTAACCTTATCTATTGTATGTTAAGTTAAACACAGTTCTTTATTTTGACGAGAGGGGAACCCTTTGTTCAGCAGCAACATCTACAGTTTCTATACAGACTATATCAGAAAGTAGTTTGAGGAAAAGCCGTTCATGGTGAGGTCAGTGGGTTATCCAGAGGAAAGAAATGTTGCTGTTTAATTTTGTAAATGCAATTTTTCTATGCTATGAGCAACACAGACCAAATTCTATTCACCTCTACTGTACTGGAGGCAAAAATCTCAGAGATAGATACCTCTAATCCAAATGAAACCAAAACTATCAGGAAGTGAGAAAATACGTTTTTGTTATTTGGGTGAACCAAGTCTTTAAATTGTTACTTATCAGGGCATTTATACATTTACCAGTGCCAGCTTAAATATGAGTGTATCTGAGTGGTTTAAACCCCTGGGTTATTGCTGATTTGAATATAATGTAGGTTGCATGAAAACATTCCAGTTGTCATACAGGCCAGGACATTTTCTGTGAACACAGAAGTGATGAAAGCCATTACCAGAATTTAGTTTGGGAAAATATTGTGAATTTCACTAAAGGTGGACGCAAACATTATAGCCCCGCTGTGTGATTAATGCTAAGATGACCGTTTTTTTTTTTTTTTTACACAAAATGTTTCCCAGCTAAACTGCTCTCTTTCCTCTGCTGTCTCTCACGCTCTCCTCTCCCGGTTTCTCCCTCTGGAAGTCAGAGTTCTCAGCGATCAACCACAAAGGCCTGGGGTTATATTTACTGCATGTAGACACGTGAAGGTCAGATGCGTAAAGTGCTCCTGATGGCTTTGCCAAATGGCAGCTCTCGCCTTCCCCGCCAGACTTCTGCGAGGAGCAAATGTCATTTCCACCATCCGGCAGCTTGTATATGCCTCCACAGAAACAGCCATGATGAGAATTCAGAGTAACTTTGGTAGGTGACAAAGAGAGGACTGGGCTGACATCTCAGGAGTGATAATAAAACAAGTAAGGTGACAGGATCGAACGGCATTGCGCTAGTAGACGGTTCTGCGACGCAGGCGAAAAAACAGAGCAGCGAGGGAGATGCATTCTGAAGCTGGGAGTCAGACTGTAAAGGGATGTCTGAGGCCCTTGAGTCGTGTCCAGTGAATAATTCACGTTGAAAAGTTTTTTCCTCCTTAATTTTCAGTCTGGCAGCTCTTTTCCCCTTCACATAATTTAGGGCTTGTTCCCTGGGAGCAGTGGGTACTGGGTATGAATCACCCGCCGTCCACCGAAGCCTTGCTCAAGAGCGTAAATGTACAACTATCAGCGACGTCTCGCTGTGTGTGTAAACAGCACCTACATAACCACTGTGTTCTCATGGAAACAGTGTTAACTCGATAGCTACTTAGAATCCACATGGCCTCGAAATGTACGGAAAGTTTCCAGAGAAAATGTATTTGTTCAGTTGTTGGCAAGACTTTTGATTACGATTCTGATATCTATGTCTAACTGTTTCTTTTTTTTATAAGATAGATTGTATTATCCCGAAGGAAATTCGTCTTGGACAAACAAACAATATCTGCTGTTTAAAGAACTCAACACAACATAGTGCATACATACATACATACATACACACATGCATAAAGTACACAGACACAGACTGTTGCATCACTCTGCATGGACCTGCTCATGTTGCATGCTAACTAAACTAAATTGCACACTGCCAGTTGTACAACACATCATAATAGTCGTCATAATATGTGCAGTAAGGGTAAGCCGCCTTAGCAACATAAAATCCAGAAAAATAAAGTAATATTAACATTATTATCTCATATGGTAACGAACAGGTGCAGAAAATAATGGTTGACATAGCAGAGTGATGACTATCGCTCTCTTTAGCGCCACCTGCCTCCAGACTTGTAAACGTTATGAGATTCCACAGTTCATACTCACCTGCTGCAAGAGGTGTGTGGTCCATCTGACCTCCCAGGCCCAGGGGTCAAAGGTGAACAACATAAATCGTGGATATCAGAGAGGTTATATGTCTGACTTTGACCTGTCGGTTAACGAGTCTACAGGACAAACGGACCTGACCTGCTGCATGCAGGGAGAGCCTGAAGGAGCTGCGTTTAACGTGAAAGAGGCTTCAGACATTTTTTACTCCCAAAACACTAGGACAGGGGTCTTCAACGCTTTTTAGGCCAATATAAAGTTGTATAAAATTGGGTTGCATATTAAACTGGGCCTACAATAACGTGTAGGGCACCTTTTTATGGTGCAAACAATACTAAGCTATTAAAATAACAATTGTTGACATATTCATATATGTATACATCATGTTTTAATGTTAAAATGTGGCACAGCGAATCCTTGAGCTTAACTTCATCCGTGGATGGCTACCTTATATTAATAGTAATTTTTAGTGCTGCAACGATTAATTGATTAGTTGTCAACAACTAAATTAATCGGCAACTATTTTGATAATCGGTTACTGTAATCGGCTTTTCATTTTTTAAATAAATAAAAAAATCATTTCTCAGATTGCAGCTTTTAAAATTTGAATATTTTCTAGTGAAAACTAAACTCTCTATGAAATGAAACTGAATATTTTTGAGTTGTGGACAAAACAAGACAATTGAGGACATCATATCTTGGGCTTTGGAAAACACTGATCAACATTTTTCACCATTTTTCTGACATTTTAAACGACTAATCCATTAATGGAGAAAATAATCACCAGATGAATCGACTATAAAAAGAATCGTTAGTTGCAGCCCTAGTAATTTTTTCAATACTGTGAGCACCACAAACTAAATTTCTTTTACCTCCAGTGTATTGGAGGGGCAGCAGAAATCTGCGACAGATATCTCAAAACCTCTGCTCTGCCTGGCCTGATCAGAGGTAAGTAAGAAAACATGTTTTTAAAGATGGGGATGGCTTCTACAGGGAAAGACAACCCCGATGTGGCTGCAGTTCCTTCTGGTCCCACACAGATCCCAGGTTCCTGAGGACCTCTGTAAGAATAGAAGAGTGTGAGTGTTTTTTTACGAGGATGGGCCACAGTGAGCAGAGAGGCTCATCACATCTTTTTCCATCTCTGACACCGGCCAGGGATTCTTTTTCACACGGGTGAATGAAGATGATGGAATGGTGAAGTTCCATAGTTAAGCTATGGACTGCAAGCACTGCAGGCATCTGGTACAAGCTAATCTACTGCATGTTCACATGCACATACACACACACAGCTGATGGCTTTAACATCTGAAGTCCAGCTTTGGTTTTTTACAGTCTCGGCTTGGCCGGCAGGATTCCTGAAATAGATATCGCAGAGCTCAGAAGTGGGTGCAACTACCATGTCAAAGACAATCTTTCAGCTTCTCCATTTTGCTTAAATTATTAAATCAGATTTTTATTACTGCTGGCTACAAATGTAAGCGAGGCCATACAATGCTGAATCACAGCAGTAAATATTTCCTGTGACTGATCATTGTCCTCTCTGTGAGATTCAACTTCCCTCTGATCTCTGACTGCTTCTCGTTGACTTGTAAATCTATTATTGGGATGTATTTATAGCAGAAGTATTGACTCTCAGATCAACAACAAGCTGACGGGCTCAGCTCGCTGCACAATAAAGCCTGTCTGTTTTTATCGGCCTCCCAGCGGGACACTAAGTGGTGTCACTCACCAACGCTCTGTCCGTTTAACAATGTCACAGCATCGGACATGGCATCACACGATAGTTGTTTATTACAGCTGCTGGGGTGACGCCGTGTCACCTCTTGTGTGTGTTTCGGCAGTGACCACGCAGCACCCTGTCTGCTCAATACCCTCTCCTGAAAGCATCACAGCTCACAGACTGCCATAAGATTCAGATTCACATTCACATATTATTGACTATAACCTGTCTTGAATATACTAAGACAGATTCAGAACTGCTATGTTAGCAGGCGGGTGAGTATTTTTCATGCAAAAGTTACCCTTGGAAATTGTGTATGTGTAACAATCCCAGGGGGATGTCCAATTTTTATTTCCCGTGATGTTTGTGATCTTTGCAGTGGATTCATATGTCACACTTTCATTTAATCTTATCTTAATTTTTCTTATATACTGTCACCTTTATATACTTTTGCTTACTGTTTTACACATGTTTACATCTATGTTTACTTTTATTACTTTTCATTGCAAATACAAATTTACTATATCCTGGTTTCCATTACCGTTTATACATTTTGCGATTATTTTCTACCACAAATATATATTATATGTTATATTTTATCCCTATATATTTTACTTCTGCATTATTCTATGTCTTAGATTTTCATGTTTTACTTGTGTGATTATTAACGTTTAAATGAGCATTGTTGGAGGTACCCTGAGATCTAAGATTTCCACTACCAACAACTTCTTCTCTGTAATTGCAATAGCCAAATTGTGTCAAATATGAAAACAAATACATAACTTAAACTTAACATGAAAGTTAAGAAAGTAAGGTACATTTCAATTTTTTTTTTTATCCCAATAAAGACTGATAAATGCATGTAAAGAGGGGGGAGCACTTCACTGATTAGTTGTGAGTAGGGCTGGATACCGAATTCAATAGTTTTTAGGCACCGACTGAATTGCTTCTAAAGTATCGAGTATCAAAAAATGCCTTGTTACACAGAGACAGGGCATTTTTTGAGAAAATATTTGTGCCGTAATGTGTTATGTTGTAATTTCTTTTTGTTTTATTAAACTGGTATCGAAAATCGTTTAGGAACCGGTATCGAAGTCATGGTATTAGTATCAGTACCGAAATGTTTAAATGATATCCAGCCCTATGAGATATGACTTAAGGCTGGAAAATTCTTGGGGCTGCACGGAAGCAAATATGAACAGGTGTCATGAGACGTTCTCATGGGTGTTTCTTTTATAGATGTACGCATGTTGAGTAGTTGAGACGTTATTATTCTTTCCCTTGTCAAACCAACCACCCAACAGTTGGATCAACCAATCAGAAAAATACCGTGTAATCCTCTGTGACTTTCGATTACCAATAACATCCTTCTCTACATAGCCCCGCATAAATGTTCATGCATGTGCATCTTCAGAGTACCATCATTACAGTCACACATGTATCTGGTTGTATGAATGTGTATAAAAACATAGTGCAGAAGCTTAGTTAATCTGTTTCTCTGTATCCACTGGCTCAGCGGGCGGGATAAAAGCTTCACAATAGACTCACAATAGAGCCACTGTATCATCTGCCAGCACAGAGACACACAGCACAGCTGAACCCACCGCTCTTTATGGAACGGCCTTAACAGGGCTGACTCATACAAAATACACTCTGCACCCACCAAAAAACACACATGTAAGCATATACACACACACTTTCTCTTTCTTACAAACACACACACGCACACACCTCATTTGCCCTGCTGCAGCATTTCGCTCTGAGCAAACGTATAATCAAAAAGTATTGATCGCATGAACTAATCTAGGTGTGAAGGCAAACATGCTTAAAAACATACACACATGCTCGAGCAAACATCAAAAACTGACTAAACAACTCACACACACAGATATATAGACTTTCAATTAAAGCAAGAGGTTGTGCATGAAAACAGACACACCATGCAACATTGATTACCCCCGCTGCATTAAAGCCAGACATTAAGCCATGAGCTCCACAGCATCCAGAAGCGACACCTTAGCCCGGGATTTAATTTTGGGTGGCGGCGGGCGTTAGAAAAACACATGATGTAGCCAGTTGTTTTGGAGGGCAAATGGAGCAGCCATCATAAAGGTCGGTTTTATTAGCTGTTGCTTGATTTGTTCCTGCAGGCTGCAGAGCGAGCAGCTAAATCAATGCGTCCAGCTGTTCTCCGAGCTTGCAGGGGCTCTCTGGACGCGCAGCAGGTGTATGGCCCCCTCGGCCCAGTCACACACACCCGCTCACATAACAAATAATAACGGCCTCCACACACGGCCAATCCATCACTGTTATGGCCCGGCCCGGGAGACCGCCGCTCACATTCACGCACGCTGAAGTGTGTGTGTTAATGTGTAACACAGAGCACACATGCATATACAGAGTTGTGGAAACACACTGACAATAATTCCTGCACATAATAGTACATATTATGTATAGTCACACATGTTTGTGTTTCTTTACTTGTGAGAACCCTTGTTTTTTTATGGATTACCTAGCTTCTAACTATTCTACCTTAACCATGACAACTATGCCTAACCTCAACTCTTACCAAAATGTCCTCACTTTCTAGAAATGTCCTCGTAGGTTGAAAACTCAAACTGGTCCTCACGAAGATAAAAGAGCATACAGCAAAAACACATGCTGATTTGAACTATAACACACCAACAGGCAGGCACACCAACACTTTTCCACATGTGCACACACATAGACATATGAATTGGCACACGTGTTTGTGCTTACACACACAGGTTTCTGCATAGAAACACATGTACTCGCACACTGATGGAGACACAAATGACGGGCACACATGCACTTATACACTCATCTATGTGCAGTCTTTGTGTCTTTCACGGACAAAAAAACACAGTGAAACATTCAGGCTGGGATACACTGACATACACACACACACACACACACACACACACACACACACACTGATACACACACAAACACAGCATTATATGCACACAAGTATGACAGGAGTACACAGGAGTGACACACATACTTCCATAGTAGTAGACGAGACACAAACACTACACACTTTACATGTAGACACACACATACACAGGGGGGTGATCCATCATAGTTATGACCCAGTTCCACTCAGAAGCCCCTCTTTTTTTTGAAGGCAACTCAGTGAAGGGCTCTGGTCGACAAAGAAAAATGTTCCATGTGTTTCTGCTGCGGCCACTGCATTCTACGCAATAGGTTGAGTTTAAATGGTCAGTTCATCCAAGTTACAAGAAATATTTTTACCTGTAGTGGTATCATAGGGACTATTTATTTTTGTCAAAATACTTTCAAAATGTCACTTTGCACATTTACAATGACGTGAGCACCACCAATGAAAGTCCACTCACCATCATTGTATTGGGGTGGAGGCAGAAATCTTTGCTAGATACCACAAGAGGTAAGTACGGGAGCCTCATTTGCGGCTCACAAATACAACAGCTGGGTTGCGGTGAGGCCTAAAATCAATCAGTCTTCCAAACAGCGAGGCTCCACATCTGGTGTAATTCAAAACTAAAGGGGTGGGGGCGGAGGAGGAGAGGTGATTCTGCAGGTGATGGCAGCAAACTTCACTAAAGAGTGAAACCAAAAAGGAGAGGCAGGAGGAGAGGAAAAGGAAAAGAATGAAAAGTGAGGAAAGCAGAGGAAAGGGAAGACGTGGAGCAGAAAAGAGCTGAGAGGAGCAGGATGGAAGAAAGTAGAGAAGATGAGAGGGGAGAAAAATTGTGTAAAGGAAATCAAAGAAAAGGAGAGGAAATAAAAGGAAACCATGATATAGTAAAAGAGGAGAGGTAAGGAAAGGACACGTGGAGTAGAGAGGAGAACGGAAAGAGAGGGAAAGAAAGGAAAGGATGAGAGGGGAAAAACTGGTGTAAAGCTAAAGAAAGCAGGAGAAAAGAGGCAAGGTATGGAAAGCAGAGGAAAGGAAAGGAGATGAGTGGAGTAGAGAGGTGAGGAGCAAGAGGAGAGGAGAAAGGAAGACAAGAGTAGAGGAGAAAGGAAGACAAGAGGAGAGGAGAAAGGAAGACAAGAGGAGAGGAGAAAGGAAGACAAGAGGAGAGGAGAAAGGGAGACAAGAGGAGAGGTGAGAAAAGCAGAGCATAGGAAATGAAACAACAGGAAAGAGAAGATAAAGGAAAAGAAAGAATGGGAAAAAAAGAGAAGGAGGGAAGAGGAGAGAGTAGAAAAGTGACCCTGTGATTTTAGTTGTATTTTTATTCATTTTCAGATATCACTCTTCATGAAATCGTAGACACGCTGAGCCTCCGTCCCATCCAACCAGAAGCTCTCCAGGGTAAACGGCAGTCATCACTATGTCAAGTCCAATGACATTTTATAACGGTAAAGGAATGTGTGTGTGTGTGTGTGTGTGTGTGTGTGTGTGTGTGTGTGTGTGTGTGTGTGTGTGTGAGTGTGTGTGTGTGTGTGTGTGTGTGTGTGTGTGTGTGTGTGTGTGTGTGTGTGTGAGACCTAGCTGCAGAAAAGCAACTGCTGGCTACAAACAGCTGGTTACTGCAGTTGCCCTTTTCCACACATGAAAGGGCAACAGTCAGTGTGTGTGTGTGTGTGTGTGTGTGTGTGTGTGTGTGTGTGTGTGTGTGTGTAAGACATGAAAGACAAACGCAGCAACAGGCATCACTAAGAAATATTCAGTGCCTCGTAAATCAGTGCTACACTGATGCATGAACAATTTGTGTGTGGGAAAGTGTGATTTACACATGCCTGTTTCTAAGCTGCTGTTATTCATTGCATGTATGGATATTTCATCCATGGGAAAGGCCAAATCAATTCTTCAGAACAGGTCTATTTGTGTTCATTTTGGCATTTTTCCATGGATTCCTTCTGTTTAGCATCTAATAAACTGTATTTACAGTGACTCACATGCAGCTATTGTCATTAATAAATGGGTATGGGTATTAATAGTTTATATCCACGATGTTCCTCTTCCGGCGTATTTCACTCTTTTCAGCCGGATGTACTTTTCCTTCCGCTTTCTTGTTTTGGAATTTTAAACTCTGGTGGATTTATGAGGACTGTGGTTAACTGGTTACTCCTCAGATCTCTGCAGGGTAAATCCAGACAGCTAGCTAGACTATCTCACGACTAAAACAAAGTACACATGTTCCACTAAAACAAGTTCCTTCCCGAGGCTATTTTGCAGAGGCACCATGGCTCTGCCCAGTGCTTAGCGCCACCCATGACGATTGTGATTGGTTTAAAGAAATGGCAACAAACTAGAGCACATTTTTCTCCCATCCCGGAATGCTGTGTGGAGTAGGCAGACCCTCCTTAGCAGCGCTGTGGAGGAGGGTCTGGCAAAGCGAGACTAGGGTATTAATGATTGGATGAAAGTGTTGTATTTTCACTATTAGATATGTCCTGTGATCGACAGTTTTTTAATTTTAAATTCAGAAGACAAATTTCCATTACAGGAGATGTAGTGGACAATAAAGTTGTATGTTGGGTGCCAGGACCTCAAAGTACAATATACACAGTTAATATTAACTAATAAACATTCAGTATATAAGTGAAGTGGAGAAAAATGCAAGAAATAATAAGATCTTAATGTATACTTTTTTATACCAATTTATTAGGGACAAGCCCAATCCAAACTTGTTTGGTGAAGTTCACCTAGCAACTGCTCCTGATTGGTTAAAACATCCTGTTCATCTTGTGTTTCTTTATAATTACAAATTTAAAAAAAAATATAGTGTATAATGTTAAGTGCAAAACAATAATTTAAACATGAACACAATTTATATTTAATTGGAGTAAATAAAATATAAGCCTGCAAAACATCCGCAAATTCAGCTGTTTTCCCCACTAACAATTATTTCACTCTAAAACAACAGCTGACTCTTATTCTAAATGGCAAAATATAGACCTAATGTGTTTTTTATTGTAGCAAGTAAGGTAATACACATCTTAAGTCCGGCTGCACACTGCCTGCGTGGCGTGAGCGTGTCAGCTGCGTGGTGTGTCCGTTTTTATTTCGGCTCCCATGTTAACAGGTTAGAGCTTGCACACTGCCTGCGTGACACGCACATCTCAGGCGCGCCAAAAATGTGTGCGTGCTAGAAATAGGACCGACGCCTATTTTTCACGCGACACACAAGTGTGTTGGAAGCGTTTCCAGGAAAAATAGAATAGGAAAATATGTTTATATGTCATTTTGACACAAATACATTTAATAAATGACATTTTGATGTTTGAAAGTCTCTAGGTTTTGACATACATGCAGATATAAATGTAATTAAAAAAAATAATAAATAATTATCGATTTTCAAATATTGCAACTGCCGACGTTGTCGTTGCTGTAATCAAATGAATATTTATATTTAACGTGATAATTCATTTTGTCAATGGGAAACATACAAGGCGTGTGTGTACAGACAAGGCTAGCAGCAGCAGCAACGCTAGACACATTTCTGGTGTGCAAAGACGTAGAAAACTCCATGCAGCCGCCACGCAACTGACACGCAACAGAAACGCCACGCTCACGCCACGCAGCCAGTGTGCAGCCGGCTCAACTCTCTTTGCCTAGAATAGTCTCACTTGGGGAAATCCTGTGATTTGGATGCTGTAATATCAGAGAAGTTTTGCAAATACTTGCAAATACATTTCACAAAATGCAGAGTTTTGTGGACTAATTGATCAACTACACAAGGTTCTTATAGCATGGGGTTTTTGCATCAGTGTTCCCCAGCAAGTCCACCCTTGATCCTGGCAGAAACACTGACATGTATTAATGTACACAACCACTACATTGGACTGACTGCATATACAAGAAAACATAACATATATTTATGTGCATTCTTAAGCATCTGATGTTCAAATCCACAACAAAATAACTGGGACAGATCACTGATACACATCCTGGAAGTTTACCTTCCAAACAGGAACATACGAACTAACTGGGACACATTTCTCAAGTGTCATCCTGATGACTGATGGTCAAAAACATCAACCACAGACATCTCACAATTATCAGCTTGTCCTTCATGAAATTGAAATTCACAATCCCGTTCCTGATTTCTTGCATTAATGCTGCTTATTGCTGTGTTACATTAATGTCTCTGTGAAAAGACTTTGGGTGATCAGAGCGAAATGAGTTCTGGTTAAAGCACAGAGGTCGGTGAATACTCAAATTACCGACAAGGTCTGTATTGTCACTGCTGCCTGACCTCGTTCAGTTGATGATGTATATGTACATAGAAAATAAAAGCTCCATTTCAGTACTCAGGAAGTTGTGGTGTCATTACTGACCTTACTGCCCAACTTTATTGACGCTGGCACCACCAAGTTGGAGAAAAACAATTGAATTTGTTAATGCCAAATTTTTCCTTTCTATGGAAATCCTTGGTGAGCCTATCAACCAGCTCTGCACTCCAATAGATGTGGGACATCACACGACAACTCATTTCTTTAAATAACTGTATTTCCCAGACTATTTAGCTATTAAACGTGGAGCATGTTGTACCTCTGAGCATTAACACATTGCATATGTGACATTTCATTTCCTTAGCATAACAATTGGGTGCTGGGTCGACTTCTATGGCGGCTCGCTTTACAGGGTGATATATTATCTGGTGTGAACCAGGTCAGCAGCTATAATGGCAAAGCAGCAGCCAGGCAGAAGGGGAGGAAATCACAAAGAAATGTACAAAACATGATGAGCTTTCAATTAGCACAGGGCCATACATACATGGGTTGAGGACCTCTACCAGAAATTCTACTTTTTAGTAAATGCAAACTTGTATTTTGTAGTTCCTGTATCCTGGAATGTTAGATTGAGTTCAGTTTTACTTAATCCAAAGTGAAGTTAAATTCTCACACATGTTGTATTCTACTCTGTTCTACTCTTAGAAAGTACCAGAGCGGTACACTTGGAGTCCAAGGACTTGAACCTTGCCTTTGACTTGACTGCTCTGAGACTTGACTTCCTGTTTGGACTTTTGGCTCAAAGGCAAAACATTGAGTGTCGATGACTTCAGTCTCAAGTTTTTACCTTGTGTTGTATCTGAGAGCTTATAAGTTTAAATTCTGTTATAAAGCTCAAATGTGCTGAGTCATCATGAGCACTGTGGTAATGAAGTAGGTTTAATGCTTTACCTCTCAGTGGCATGCTTTTTTGAAGGGGATGTTCTGTGTGGTGCGCCGTGATTGGTGGCTGAGTGGGTTCAATGACTTTATGTGTAGGGTTGGAGCCCCTCAAATGGACTCTGACCTTTACTTTGCCAACTCACACTTTTTATGTTATCTAACATGTTACCTTATAACCCTGTTCTCGATGCAGTAAGACATCGGCTGTGTACTCTCCGGGCTCTGCAGGGCTTGTAATTGGTGCAGAAAACTTGATTTAATAAATCTTTATATACAATCAAGACAGCGTCAGCGAATTTCTCTTCAGACACATCATCGCTACCTAAAGATACCACATTGTAACAATAACAACTAATTACAACACACCAGGCAGGCATTGAACACAACTTGCAAATGTCATTATCAGGACTATGTGCATTTAAAAAATAAAACTTTGATAGAAAAATGTGCCTGTCTTTTCCTGTCCATAAAAAAACTTTATATCTACACATGTAGTAATGTCTCCCAATTAATGCATGACAAAACTACAGCTACATTATGGACCAAAAAATAATCCACCAGAGCAACTTATTGTATTTGGCAACTAAAGTCATTCTAGTCTTTTTCTGAAAGCAGTTAGTTATCTGCACAAATTATGCCGCAACAGGTGAGAACAAAAAAAACTTTAACTACACAAAAACAAAGCCGCCATTTAAACTGACTTGTTAACAAACGAGTTTACATTTATCGGACAGAAATATATTCAACAATCATTAAAAAATATATATAATCACAAGTACTAATACATGCAAGACAAATGCATCATGGCCAACCCGATGGCCAGTCGTGGACTGTAACTATTTACCTAAGTACTTAAGTCCAATTTTGAGTTACTTGTACTTTGAGATTTAGATTATTAATACAACATAAAATCAACTAATCAATAATGATATATTATTATAGGTTAAGCTACCCAGCAGAATAGAAACTAATACAATTAGCATCAAATGTACCTGCTGCAACATTAAAGTGAACACATGAATGCATCACTAATTATAAAACAATAATTATTAACAAAAATAATAATAATTTATTTTGATACTAATACTTTTGTACGTTCTGTAAGATTTTAAGGACTAACAGAGTATTTTTACACTGTAGTATTGCTACTTTTACTTCAGTAAGACATCTGAGTACTAAAGTTGGCTGTGACTTTAAGATCTGACAATTCAGTTTATTTATGAAAGGGGACAGTGCAAATTAATAAAACACATGATTTCTCATGGGTTAAAAAAGCCAGAATTAGCCAAAAGGCTATTTTTCATCTGCAGTCCTCTGCCCTCGATGTTAAAAAAAAAAAAAAAGCTTTTTAAAACACAAAGAAACAAAAAGAAAGACAACACAAGCAAAACAAAACTTGGCACAAAACAGCACAGAAGCAGAAAAAAGTAGCAACAAAACAATGCACAATGCAGAACAACAGAGCCTAGGGTACAAAGATTAGACCAGACACAGCTGTTAAGAGCAATAAAAGCAGTAGTAAGTAAGTAAAGTAAGTAAACTTTATTTATATAGCACCTATCACAGATAGAATCACAAAGGGCTTTACATGCAGCAAGTTTAACAATTTAAAAAACATCATACAAAACATAAAAACATGATAGTTCAGTCAACTGAAAGCTTGTCTGAATAGCAGTGTCTTCAGCTGTGTTTTAAAAGAAACAATAGAATCGACCACATGCAGCGACAGGAGCAGGGCATTCCACAATTTAGGAGCAACTGCCTGAAAGGAGCGATCTCCCCGAGTTTTAAGGTGGGTTTTAGGGACCATCAGGAGATTTTGACCTGAGGAACAAAGAGTGCGGAAAGAAGAGTAAAGGGTCAACATGTCTGCGATATATTGAGGCGTCTGTCCATGTAGTGCTCTAAAAGTTAAAACTAAAATTTTATAATCAATTCTTTTTTTTACTGGAAGCCAGTGGAGAGAAAATAAAATCGGTAATAGTAATGTGTGCCCTCCTGTTTGTAGTGAACAAGGAGGAAACAATATGTAAAATTCATATATGTTGACATTGCAAACTAACAGAATACATGCATAATAAATCATTTTAGTGCTGACGTGTATATGTATTGACCATCCATTGTTTTAGCTGCTTAGTCAAAGACGTATATATGTTTAATTGTCTGATGTGGCATGGGATTGATTTCCACTCTCTTGAGCCTCTGACAGACCATACTTGTACCCTGTAACAACTCAGACTAGGATTCAAAACAGTACAAGCACTCATTAACACTCAGCTTGTGTTCTTCTCCTTACAGTCTTGCTGATACAACGTCACATCGCTTTACTTCCTTTGTCTCAGAAGCTATCATCACCCGGCTGCTTCTAGCTGCTAGACAAAATACTCCATAAGGCCCAACATAACAGAGAGCTATTTGGTCACAATCCTGGGCAGTAAAAGAGCGACAGAGGGTCGTATTTTTTCTCCAAACACAATTCCCACCTCGTTTTTCCGCCTCTGCAACTCCTCAACACCACAGAACCTCTGGCTGATTTGGAGGCTCTGACCATTAATCACCCAGCCAGGAGCGGAGGTGAGCAAGCAGGAGAGCAGGTGACCCTCCCCCACCACCCTCGTGACCCCGTAATCCCCCAAACACCAGCCACCCTACCCCAATAAATTCACAGCAGGACTTTGACAGAGTCTGTTTGTTGTCCTTCTTCTCACTTCCTGCCTGATGTCGTCACTGCAGACAAGACGTGTCATTAATAAAAGACAACAAGGGAATTCAATGGGACTGACAGGAGATTTTTCTTCAAAGTTTGGAAAGTTTATTTTATTTTAGCATTTAACAAGTTTGTACATGTTGCAGCAGCTAAAAGATTTGCAAGGTGACTGTGTGTGTGTGTGTGTGTGTGTGTGTGTGTGTGTGGGTGTGTGTGTGTGTGTGTGTGTGTGTGTGCGCAGAGCAGAACAGGGGAGAAGAGAGACCATTTTCTTGTATCTAAGGGCATTTTCATACCTTTAGTTCATTTGCTCTGGTCAAAATCATTTTATAAGTTTGTAATCATGGAGCGTTTTTCCCTTCATTAAATTGGCAGTGCAAAATCTACCATACTAGGATGTACATGATGTATTGGCTTTAGCTCTGTCTGCCTACAGGTTGGTTTAGTCTGGTTTGTTTGTTCATGTAAGTGTCATGTATTTGACTGTTAAACATAGTTTGTAGTCCACCAAAGTGCTATATTGAAGCCCTGCCTACGCTCTGTCATGATTCAGTAAGAAGTGCTATCTTTGTGTCAACTGACGCTACTTGGATTCAGTTACCCATAATACTCAACAGGGTCAGTCCCTTCATCAATAGCCTCTGAAAATGTGCTAGCAACAATATATATCAATATATGCTTTGCAATAACATAATGGGCTGTTGCGCCTCCCATATGTGACAATTAAATGCAAAACACCAGTGCACACCAAAATAATGGCTAATGAGTATAATGCATTGACTAAAAAGAAGAGAGCCACTGAATGTTTTCAATTATTCACTGGGACCTCTTATCACAGCTGTGTATGCCTATGAATTGTGAGAAGTTCAAACAAAGACAACAACAAGTCCAAAGAGAAGCCTCTTGCTGCCGGCCAAGAAACTAACTCTGCTGTCGGGCTTGGTGTGGCTGTTGGCGTCCTTGCCTTTGTTTGCCTTATTGCCATTTGTGTCGCAGCTGTGTTTTGCAAAAAGCTCAGGAACTAAGAAGTTATCCAAGCACTGAAATGCAGACACTGGCTTCAGGCTTACAGGCCAATACTGAGGTGTAATGTATCTGCATGCTCATTTAACTTTTCTGGTGGAGGACAGCTCTGCATCTGTGTATCAGTCCTGGAAAGATAGTTGCGAGAATGGTGCATCTTTAGAGGATTCAGTAGATTTGGTTAGTGTTAAAATTTACTTCTTTCCCAAATGCAAAGTAGAGCTATAAGTGTTACTGCATGTCAGTACTTTATACGTTTTTTGGGGGAAATAATAGAGGAAAAGAATGGTAACTTGAGAGAAAAACATCAAAAGACATGACAGAAATCCCAGCCTTTATATGTGGAATGTCAGGTGTGTGGGGTGTTTTGAAAGAGAATTCAAAGTATTATGTTTCTAATTTATAAAATTCCTCCTATTTTCTTTGAAAAAATAAAGCTAGTAAAATGGAAAATGCTACATTGCCTGAATCCAGAATCTGTGTTTTTTCTTGGTTTACTACAGGTAACTTCAGCTTTTAAACTAATCCATTAATCAAGTCAACAAAGCACCTTTGGCCCCACCACCTTTATGGTACTCAAATAATTTATTCACAAATGAAATACTGAAGCATTGGGCGTTGCATTGTCATAAAGTAAGAAAGTGACTGTGAACCAACTATTTTCCTTGTTTGTTAACCATTATTGATTAGTCTTCATTTCTCTGCATTCATCAATTGCTGTATGAAATAATCTAGTAAAATGAAAAATAAATGGATACAATTTTAAAGTCTGTGTTCTTCATTAATGTACATAATTGCATGCACACAACTATTGATATAGGAGAGTTGTCACAGATCCTGTTTAAAAATAAAATAAAAATGAAAATAAAATACAAAAATATAAAAAAACAGCCACCCCAATATTCATACTGAGAAGTGTATTGATGTATTGATTGTTCAGTTTAAACTGCTGCTACATAAGTCAGGATCTGCATGTCTATCCATCCATCCATCCAGCCATCCATCCATCCCTTTATTCCACTAATGGTTTTTAGGCTTATGCTGGGCTGGAGCCTAGCAAGGTGCATTCTTTGTAGGACACCAGCATATTACATGGCTAACCACATATGTCCAGATCAAAAAATGTAAACTCATATTCACAATTCATAGATTGGACTGTGGGAAGAAACCACGGCACCTGGAGTAAATCCATCCAGACACAGGAAGAACATGACATCTTTATATTTAAACTATAAGCTACAATAAACAATGTATGTTTTTATATGTTTATAAAATTACAAGTAGTGGTGTATATGACAGCATTAAAGCTTCTTTGGACATTAGACGCCAGTGAGTATTCCCTCCTTTGTCCTCCTGTGTGAAAGTCTCAAGAGTTTTCCCGGCTGGCCTCAGGCCCCTAAAGGCCAGTGTTTATGTCAGAGGAGGAAGCTGCCTGCCTATCTGCATACACAGGGCAGTATATCTCTGACCTCACCGCGCCATTACTGCCCCATCTGTCTGTGATGTGATCTAGAGGTAAAGGTTGATGAATGGAAAGAAGTTGCTGAGCCCCCTCATGAGGGTTATTTCACCAGGAATTCCTTTGAGCTTGTTTGAGTTGTTTTGTAGTACAACATAGACAGGTAGTTTCCTGCTTCAGGTAATTGTCAAACGCAGAAAAGTGTACTAAAACTGATGCCAGTGGTTTAGCAGTTCAATTTTACATAGTCCCACATTGCCAGACCTTCCTACACAATGCTGCAGAGGAGGGTCTAGCTAGTCCACACAGCATTCAGGGATGGGAGACAAACTCTCTGGTTTTTTGGCATTTCTTTAAACCAATCACAATTGTCATGGGCGGCGCTAAGCTCCGCACTGAGTAGCTGCAAAATAGCCTCAGGAAGGAACTTGTTTTGGTGGAACGTGTACACTAAAAACTCAGATTGGACAGATAGTCTAGCTAGCTGTCTGGATTTACCCTGCAGAGATCTGAGGAGCAGTTAACCATAGTCCTCACAAATCGACTGGAGTTTAAAATTCCAACACAAAGAAAGCGGAAGGTAACGGACATCCGGTGAACAGACATGCATCCAGCAGAACTTCCTGCGGCACCGGAGCAATCCCGGAAGTGGAACGTAAAGGATATAGACTAAATCTTACATAACATTATACAGTAATTACAAGCAGGGACTATTTGAAAATGTCTTCAATGGGGATGTGTTCAAAGTAGATCATTTCTGAAAGGTCACCTTCTGCTGCCAAAAAGCAACACATTAGCAAAGTACGCTGCGTTATCATATCCAGGTAATAGATTATAAGCAAAGAGAAATCATGGAGAGGATAATGGGAATTCTATAATTTATTTAATTGGAAAGGTTGGTACTGTTACAGATGGTGCTCAGGTACAATAACTACGGTGGCTCTGAAGTGCAAAACAACATTTATCAAAACAAATTAATAAAAGAAAAAACAAAAGGACAATAAAGAAAACACATTTGACAAGCAAAAACTATAATAATTTATCTGACCCATCACAGATAATGATAACAGATAACAGATAACAGATAATTATCTGACAGTAACCTTGTATAAATGTAATCAAAAATAAGAGCAAGAATAAGAATAGGTCCCTCCCTTTTAGGTTTGTAAAGTGAAATGTTGTTTTCTGTTTTGTTGATATACTGTAGTTTCTTATACATGTCATTGTGTTTTTTGATTTGTTAATTTGTTTTCTAAAATATATATCTTTTGATTTGCTATGAAAATGTTATTGTGTCTGTTACTTCAAGGCCACCACAGAAAGTCCCTGCTCCTAACTATGCAACGTTAATGCAACACTTAAAGAAAAAAAAATCCCCACGATGGATTACTGTTATCAGGCAAACTCCAGCTCTTACAGCTGTGATCTTCATCCTGTACTGACATAAAAGAAAACTAGTAGCTACCTGCATGCTAAGAAATTAAACTACAAATGTATGCTATGTTTTGGAAAACAGTTAGAAATAAAGTATGAAAAATGAAATTTCCAGTTAATAGGCTAAATCATGCAAACCCACTGGTTAAATACATTCCCATCATTGATCTCTCTGATACTCAATCAGCTGTCTGGTGTTGCAAATCCCATCCATCTCATTCTTGAAGGAGGTTAATCCCAAGAATTATTTGCAAATACTGTACTTCACAGTACAACCCAGGTCTGTAGAGAATAAGTCATCCTGTGCCACACACTTTAAAAGAGTTGTATATGACAGGCTAGTCACTATTGTATATGTCTACTGGAGGAAAAGATAAACGGGATAAAGTGAGATGGAAAATACAGACTTTGAGAAGAAACATTGGCATTGTTGAACAGCCCTTACTGTAAGCCTACCCACACATATGGGTCACTTTTACACACACCACATGGAGCAAGTTATGCACGGGTTTCATACTAAACCCAAACCCTGATCAGATTCATTATTTGCTAAAGAGACGGGCAAATCTGGAATTGAACTGTTTCCCAGAGTCATGCAGGATTTGATCTATGGCAGTTTAGCATCCAGCGAGGTTTGGCAAGAATATGATAAGAGCCTAGAAAGAAAGAGGGAGATGGAGAGAAAGGCAGTCGGAAGGAGGCCCATTTTTTGATTGCTCTCCTGTGTGTGAGCATTATATATTCTATGAGACTTATTCTCTAAGGCTTTCATTGGGGGAGTTCAGTTTACTGGGAAGTCTATTTGTCTGCCCGAATGTCCCCGACTCCAGCTGGCATATGCATGTATGCATGTTGCAGATTGAATTGTATCTATGCACAGACTGGAACTTTAGTCTAATCTGCAGAGCTGTTCTGGTAAAGTGAGACTTAAGTTTATTAAAAGGGAAACAAGAAAGAAGCATTAACACTGGAGAAAAACTGGAAGTTGCTAGTTAACCTGGCTGACTTTCAAGTTTAAAAAATAATAGCTTTTAGCTTTCTAGCCTGTGCACTGTGCAAGACTATGAATGCCTAAATGAATAGTGATGGGCATTACCATATTATAGTAATGCTTATAGTAACATTAATGTTTTTCAGTAACGAGGAGGGCAAGGGATTACAACTTCAAATACATTACAGTTATAAATGCTACTAATGGTGTGTTACTGTGGAATTTTGTGAGCTTGTTTACTGTCTTGCAAGGAATTGGACAGGAGGATGACCGTGACATTCCTTCACCAAAAGGAGAGGAATTCACACGTAAACATTTTGTACAGCAGATATTTTGATTTTGGTGTCACTAACAACATTAACATTGGCTTTACTCCCAGTAAGCCACAACAGCATGAACAACACCAGGAACTCGAAACTGAAACAAATGTTTACACTTTTCCTGGAAGGTCTGAAAATGTGATTTTGAAATTATGTGATTGTTTGAATATACAGTACAAAAGCATCATTCTAAGGGTTTAAAGCTATAGTGCATAGTTTCTGTCTCCCCCATGAGGAATTCTAAGTAATGACAACAACACTGTCGGCACGTCAACATGATACAAGTCTTCCGTGATCGTGCACGCGTCCCCACCCCTCCTCCACGCAGTTGCTAGTAGCCAAGGAGGACACAGAGGATTAAAAAAACATAATGGACTCTTCAGAAGAGGTAATTATCTTCACTTGAGTTTCTGCGTGGGAAAGTCACCGGACGACACAATCTTCTGAACATAGCCATACTGAGAAATACAGAGAGAGTTTTGTGGAGCTGATAGTCTTAATTAGCTTTATAGAAACTCATTTGGCAATGGCTTGAATGTAACGGGTTTTCATTAATATCAAAAAGTTCCGCACTAAAGCTTTAAGTCAACTGTGTGTACAGTAGATAGTTTAAGTCACAGAGAATTTGAGAGGGAATAAACAATATAAGATATAAAATAAAATGCTATAATAAAAGCCAGTAATGAAATCAGAAACCACCTGGCTTTCCTGACATTTCAGTGCAGATGCTTTACATCAGCGATAAGTATCCTGTGATGGCCTAACCGCCTCGCTGTGCTGATATACTAACAGCGAGCAGCCTTGAGCAGCGGTAGTGACATGATGGCGAAGCATGCTAAACATATTATGTGAGTTTACGACTAAGCAGCAGGAGGCAGGCAGACTGAAAGAAAAGAGGAAACAGGAGGAGGAAGACGTGTTGTCCATAAACAGAGGAGTGTGTGCCTGTGTGAAAGAATTTGTGCATGTATGAAAATGTCAGTTCTTTTTAGGCATTTGTTGGTTTATTTACACATTAGGATATGTCTCTAATAACCAATGATAAGAAGAGAAGGAAGAAGAGGAAAACAATTTTTGTTATGTTGTTTGTTATCCTCCATGTTGCTTGAGCTTCCTCCGTTTCTTGATTATTAACCTTCCTCCTTGGGTGCAGATTGGTAAGAGTGGGAAAAGCATATATGCAGGCGTACAGTTTCAGCTCCATAAATCTGGTCATCCCTGCAGAGAGAGATGAAACTTCCTCCTATAGAGCTGGTATGGGCAGACAGAGGGAGCCTCATATCTCATATCAACGGCACATGGACTCCTGCAGCTCAAGTTCAAGAGATGGACAACCTTAAAACTCTATCTCTCTATGTTCATTTGTTTCTGTCTCTCGGTTAGTTTCCAAATGTAATCCCTGTCCCTCTGGCTTTTGGTCCAAGGAAGTGTACTATATTGATACACATTTTAAGTAACAGTATTGCCAAATGTGTGATTGAACTGTTTTTTTTTTTTAAATATAATTAAAAATATATATTTGATCATCTAACATCTGCCCAGTACAACCACAATCTAATCTCCAGGCCATCAAGCAGCTTTACAGGAGCAGTTGGGGGTTAAAGGCTTTGCTCAAGGGCACCTCAGTCGTGATAATGAGCAGGTAGCAATGTTATTTTTGAGGTGTGTATGTATTTGGAATTATGTTTGAACGCTACTTGCACTGAGACGGACAGAGTTTGTGGCTGAGAGAGTCGCAGCATCGTGCTGGAAAAGAAGCAAAAATGTGCGTGTCAACCTGGGTGTTGCCATCACTGCCAATCGAGCTGGAACTGATAAATACCCACGACTACTGCAGAGTCATTTGTCCCGGGAATTAATGCAGATTGTAACCTTAGTGACAAATGCCAGGTGTTAGTTGATATTTTGTCCAGTGGGAAAGGGGCTTAAAGCTATAGTGTGTAGTTTCTGTCTCCCCCATGACGAATTCTAAGTAATGACAACAATACTGTCGGCACATCCAAATTATTCCAAACCTTTCATGATTGCGCACAATACCCACCCGTCCCCCACGCAGTTGCTAGTAGCCAAGGAGGACACGGAGGATTAAAAAACATGATGGACTCTTCAGAAGAGGTAATTCTCTTCAATCGATTTTTTTTGCGCACGAAAGTCGCCAGACGATAGCATTTTCTGAACATAGCCATACTGAGAAATACAGAGAGAGTTTTGTGGAGCTGATAGTCTTAATTAGCTTTGTATCAATTCATTTGGCAATGGCTTGAATGTAACGGATGTTCATTAATATAAAAAGTTGCGCATTAAAGCTTTAAGTAAGCATCCTTATGTTAGCATTTAGCTCAAAGCACCACTGTGCCTCACGGAGCTGCAGACTCTTATTCTTGTTTAAATATGGATTTGGTCAGGAATAAAATAATGAATTGACTGAATTGAATATGTGCACATAATATATATATATATATATATATATATATATATATATATATATATATATATATATATATTGGAAGACAAACACACACACACACACACACACTCATACACATACATACATACAAGTAGTAGTAGGAGTATGTAAAAAGCAGTACACACAAGAAAATACAGAATATATACATGCATGAAACCCACTTGGCACTGATTTAGCCAAGCTGTCTGTTGGTCTGTCAACATGCCAAGTCATCAAGTGTCTCAGTCAGACTGTGGACTCACACAAACGTGACCTTCCAAACTGGAGAGAGATTTATGGTTCAGCTAACAGCTTAGATCTGGGATCATGTGTTTTGGATTTCAATCCGAAAGAGGTTTTTCATTATTTTTTGATCATTAAAAGAAAACGGGAAACATTTCCACATTAAATGCTGCTGACCCCAACCTTGATCGTGGACCAAACAGAGAGCGTTGAAGTGATTTTAAGCCTGGGGTCTGAAATTTCACCCACTTGTGTTTTGTGTGCACATGTTGTGTGTGTGTGTGTGTGTGTGTGTGTGTGTGTGTGTGTGTGTGTGTGTGTGTGTGTGTGTGTGTATCAAGTCCCTGTTGAGCTTACACTGTACGATTTGCATTTTGACAGATCATTACAAATCAAAAATTACATTTGTTTGACACGTTTGAAGAGTTTTTTTATAAGAAAACTGACGGCCCTAGTCAAACTACAATGTAGTTATCTGAAGTACAAGATGATTCTGATCACCAGAGGTACAGTATATTGTTACAAAAGAAGTGGTGGTTCGTTTCATCATTTAATCTTTCTGGAGACTGAGGTAACATTTGTCAGACTGGCAACTTTAGTACATTTTTATTAAATATACTGTCCTGTCTTACTCTGCAGCAGTCCCAGGACCACAAGGATCTTACCGCAACAACAATATTGTATGATTGTTTATAAAATGAAGATGTCCTTAAAATCCAGGATTACTCAAAGTGCTTACTCTGTTCCTGAGTACATCACAAAACAAACAAGACTAAGTTCATGGGTGGCATGCACGTGTCGGGTGGAGTTTTCTTTGGAACATCAGTAGATGTCAGGAAAGCCCCTGGATCTTTCACATCACGTCAATTTCAAACCAACAGGGAATACAAAATCTATTAAACAAGTCTGGCTACACAGAGGTCTATTTAAGGATTAATGCGACAATACAAAAAGGCTAGAAAAACAGTGATATTGCGATACAATACAAAAAATTTTTTTTTACTATGATGTTTACATTGGCCTGTGAATACTGGCCAAAGTTAGACCCAGTGATGACACGGTGATGATTACTGTGTTTTTGTTAACACAGATATAACAGTGTTAGCTGAGCAGAAACTATGGTTAGTTTGTAATAAACTATATCGTTGTAATATATAACTATCTATATCCACGACGTTCTGGGAATGCTCCGTTGCTGCTGAAAATTGCACCGGATGTCCTTCTTTTCAGCCGGATGTCAGTTTCCTTCCGCTTTCTTTGTGTTGGAATTTTAAACTCTGTGGGTTTATGAGGACTATGGTTAACTGCTCCTCAGATCTCTGCAGGGTAAATCCAGACAGCTAGCTAAACTATCTATCCAATCTGAGTTTTTTTGTTGTACGACTAAAACAACTTTTGAACATACACATGTTCCACCAAAACAAGTTCCTTCCCGAGGATATTTTGCAGGGGCACCGTCCGGCACTTAGCCCCGCCCATGGCGATTGTGATTGGTTTAAAGAAATGGCAATAAACCAGAGCATGTTTTTCTCCCATCCCGGAATGCTGTGCGGACTAGCCAGACTCTCCTCAGCAGCGCTGTGGGGGAAGGTCTGGCAAAGCGAGACTAGTAATAAACACAAAATCCATCAGATGGATCAATGATGAAAATATCTCAACAATTACATGTCTGTTAAATTTTCTCAACACCGCCTGGTAGGGCTGGGACAATATGCTTTTGTCCCGATTCGATTCTTTCACGATACATGGATGCCGATTCGATTTGTATTGCGATTTTCATTTACTGCGATTCTAGAAGTATTGGTAAGGAGCTAGCTTTATCTCTAACATATGCCATATACATTTATAATGTTAACCTTTGCCATCTATAGTATGGCCTATTACAACTAGAGCAGTGCACCATACCCAACAAGTCCTCATAGAAACACACTGCACAAACTCCACTGCAGTTGTTTCTTGCCTATATAGGTAAATAAACACTTATATGTTATATGAAACTGTCTTGAAAATGCATTAAACAGTTGACATGAAACAACAGAGGTGATTTGGGTCTGCTTGCAGATTTTAATTTATATGTTGTTGAAGATCGATTTATGGGGATCTAAAATTCTTTCCCAACTCCTGAAGGAAAATAAGCAGGAAGTCTGTGAGAAATGTCAAGTTGACCAAAATCAAAACATCCAACATGAAGCGAAAGGACAGACAATTCAGTTTGACCCCAATTTACTGTAACTTCCTGTACTGCATTTAACCTAAACACACCTACTCCTGTCAGCGCACACCTTTGAGCAGCTGATATCTGTATGTTGAAGAGAGCCGATGTGTCAGAGCTGAAGGTGAAGAAGTGTGAGCGAAGAGAGACGTGGTGAGTGAGGACTCCATGTTTATTCCTCCATGGGGAGAGGGCTGTCATTGCTGAATTCCTGTGAATGAAGTATGGTGGCCAATTCCTGCGAGCCGGATAATTCACCGTTATAGGTCCGATGTGTCCAAAGTGGACATGGCACTTCCACAATAGTGTCGAGAATTCACACAAGGCCCGGCCGGCCATGCAGACTCCTGTGGAGGCACTAATACTGGCAGTTTTAAGAGGGACAATCAGCAGCAGTCATGGCAGGCAGGCTACGAAGGTGACAAGTTATTTAGATGCCTAATCCGAGCTGTGACAAAAGCAGAGGAGGGGAAGGATGAATTGTCTCACTGGGGAGCTTTCAGTAACAAATCAAACAGGGTGAACATAAAACAGCGCCTGAGTTGATATCAGTCTGCATAAAACAAATGGAGAAGTTGAAGATACACAGTACAAGACCACAGATACACAGTACAAGACCACGAGGGTTAGGTCTGGTTAATTAGATACAATTTAATAACAAAATCACATTTCTTGAATCTTCTGGGTAACAGGTATGTGAGCAAATGTGTTAATGAATGTCTTTTCAGTAATAATAATAATAATAATAATAATAATAATAATAATAATAATAATAATAATAATAATAATGTGAAAATGCACAATAAGTAAACATGTTTTTCAGAAAAAAATACAAAAGCTTGATACAGACACTTGTTGTGGTTGTGTATTTTTCTGTTGCTTGTATTATGTTTTCTGTATGTTTTTGTAGATTTATTCTGTACATTTCTGTTACCTGGTTGTATATCTCTGTTGCCTTGTTTGTAGTTTTCCGTATATTTCCTGCTTTTGTTGATTAGTCTGTATTGTGTATGTTTTGGTTATCCCTGTATTCTGTTCTCTCTCGTGTTTAATGTTGGTCTAGTGTCTGCGTTTAGGTCATTTCATGTTTCCTGTCAGTTTGTTCCTGTTTCCTGTTTTATATTGATAGTCTGTGTCCGATCTTGTCTTGTCTAGTTTTACTTTCTGTTTTCCCGCCTTTGTTGATTGTCCTGCCCCGCCCTGATGTGTTTCACCTGTTGTGTCACCTGTCCCTCATTAGTTCATTACCTCATGTATTTAACCCCCATGTTCCCCTTGTCGCGTGTCAGATTGTTTTGCCTGTTTTTGCCCTTACGTGTGTTCCCGTGCCGTCAGCCTGTGTGTCTTTTTGAATCCCTCTGTGTCCTGTTTTTTGGCTTTTCCATCCTCTGTACTGCTGGTTTTTTTGTTATCATTAAAACATTTTGAACTCTCACCATCTCCTGCCTGCTGTCTCTCTCCGCATTTGGGTCCTCCATCTCTCCAGCATAACAGACACTGCTAGCTAGATAAATATTGTCTTAATTACAGACGTGCTATGAATGGCTCAGGCCCATCCTACATCCAGGACATGGTCAAACCGTACACCCCAGCCTGTCCACTATGCTCTGCTACTGCCAATCGGCTTGCTACTCCCACACTACGAAGGTTGAAGAACTCCCCATTGACAGAAACTCTACACAACTTCTGTCGAGACCGGAAACTCAGCTGTTCAGATTTGTACCTTGGCCCATAAAATAATATTAAAAACAACAAAAAAAGAACCCTTTTTCTATATCCCACCTATTGTCTCTAAATGCAACACTTGAGGTAGCTCAGCATATTTGATGAAGTTGATGTATTTGCATGATTGCACATTTTGGAGTTGTACCCACTAATCTCCAAGTCCATTATAAGACCTATAAAGAGAGACTTTGCAGTTATAATTTGGAACTAAGGAATGCAAAGCGCTCCTTCTTCTCTGACATTATCGCCAGAAACAATAAAAATTCCTGTGCTTTGTTTGCTACTGTTAATAGCTTAACAAACCCTCCAGTACCAGTAGCATCTGAACTTTTATCCACCAAGGCCTGCAATGAATTTGCCATCTTCTTCAGAGACAAAATTCAGAAAATTAGACAGTCAGTGCCTCCATATCAAGTACAGGATATGTGTTGTCACAGTGTCCAGGCAAAACAAATTCCAATATGACACAATTTCATACGATCAAACGTAAAAACCTGGAGGACATTACACAACATCTGAAAACCTCCTCCTGTTGCCCTGATATTCTACCAATGGGCGTTTTCAAAAATGTTTCTAACTGTTTGGTTTCTGATCTTCTAAAGATTGTAAAGATGTATCTTCCCACAGGCCTTGAAAAATGCAGTCATAAAGCCACTCTTAAAAAAGAACAATCTAGACACGTCACTAATGAGCAACTATAGGCCGATATCAAACCTTACATTTTTAAGTAAAATCATTGAAAAAAGCGTTTTTTCAACAACTCAACCTTTTCTTGTCACTAAACAACAGTTTTGATGCCTTCCAGTCGGGTTTTCGACCACACCACAGCACTGAGACGGCTCTTGTTAAAGTCTTTAATGACATTCACTTAAAAATGTCAGTCTTAGTATTACTTGATCTCAGTGCTGCATTTGACACGGTCGACCATGACATATTACTAGACCAATTGTAAAACTGGGTTGGCCTTTCTGGCTCAGTACTAAACTGGTTTGAATCCTACTTAAAGAATGAGGGATTACTTTGTATCTATAGTTAATTACGCATCTGAGCATACAAATATGACGTGCGGAGTTCCCCAAGGCTCCGTTCTGGGGCCTCTTCTGTTTAACATCTACATGCTTCCACAGGCTCAGATTATGGAAAATAACAAAATAAGTTACCATAGTTATGTGGACGACACACAAATTTACATAACCTTATCGCCAGGGGACTATTAGTCCAATACAAAAACTGACTAAGTGCATTGAACAAATTAACGACTGGCTGTGCCAGAACTTTCTTAAATTAAATGACGAAAAACTGAGGTGGTTGTTTTTGGAGCAAAAGTGGAACGATTAAAAGTCAACGCTCAGCTTCAAACAACAATGTTAAAAACAACAGATAAAGCCAGAAATCTTGGTGTAGTCATGGACTCAGGCCTGAATTTCAACAGCCATATTAAGACAATTACAAAGTCAGCCTATTATCACCTTAAGAATATATCAAGGGTTAAAGGACTTATGTCTCAGGATTTTGAAAATTAATTAGACAGCTGCAGCTGATTCTTTACACTGGCTTCCAGTGCCTCAGAGAATTGATTTCAAAATACTTTTGCTAGTTTATAAATCACTAAACGGTTTAGGGCTAAAATACATTTCTGATCTGCTACTACACTATGAACCACCCAGACCTCTCAGGTCGTCTGGGACAGGTCTGCTTTCTGTCCCCAGAGTCAGAACTAAACAGGGGGAAGCAGCGTTTAGTTTTTATGCTCCACATATCAAACTGGGAACAAACTCCCAGAAAACTATAGGTCCGCTTCAACTCTCAGTTCTTTTAAATCAAGGCTGAAGACCTTTCTTTTTCGTGTTGCCTTTCTTTAAATAATTGTTCATTTCTTCTCTAAGTTGCATTGTTGAAACTGTATGACAATCTACAGTATATAAGCATATAAAAATGAGGTGCTGAGGAGATTCTCTGCATATTCAGTTTACATTTACTTCTGTTTGTCTGAACTGTCCTGAAAACACCCCTAAAAGACATTAAAATGTTTGACAGATGGACTGTTAAATGACAATGTCAAATGATGATTGAGTGATGAATCTATCAACTGAACAAGGGAATTGTTGCGATGACTGCTTGTTCAGCTAAACTAAACTGTAAGTAACCTAAAAGTGGTTAAAATCCACATTCTGAATCAAATTACCAGAGAAGGGCTGATTAATGTCTATATAGGTTATCATAAAGAACAAACATTAAAGAGGAGGAGCGTCAGGGAGATGGACTGACTTCCTGACATGATGACAGCCTGCTCGACACATGCAGCTTCCACTTCCTCATTATTTACAGTCTGCTGACAGCCAACGTCTCAAAAGTCACTCGGCAGCCTGTGTAAGCCCAAAACATACACCCTTTCCAATTAAAGACTTGTTATTATTGTTGTTGTTACACATGGTGCAAATCACTGTCTTTGGTTTTGCTGTATGTGGAAAATATTATTTTAAACTTTTTAGACTTATGTCTCAAAATGAAATCTTGAATTTAAAAAATGTTTGTTTACACTTTGTTTAACCACAATTAATTGCTAACATTAGCTTAGGTCCCAAGGGGTATGACAGTTGATGGTTTTGGCAATTTTATGTTCATTTAAGAAAAAAATACAATGTTTTATTATACGTAATGAAGAGGCATGGTTTACTTCATAGGCTATGTACCTGTTTCATTACATTATATGAACCAAAAAGATAAAAATCTAACCAAAAGATGTATCCTGGGATTCAAATTTGGAATTGTTACAGCTCTAGTAACTAAACTTGAAAAAAGACTTTTAAACATGTTCTTCGTGAATTCTGTGTCTGTGTGGGGAATCCCCTCTATGTCTCATTGACATTATCTACTACTGATCAAATTTCATACATGCAGTTATCATGTCCCAAGGAAGCACCTGCGGCTTGTGTGAGTATCTTGCATGCTTGGGGTTTTTACATCCAGAAAGACAGTTTCCCTCATCATACTCAGATATTCCATATCAGATAACACACTCCGCTATCTCTGCTGGGTTTCTTGACCCTGAGGCTGAGCGGAAGCTGAAGTCCTCCATGTTCCAGCCTCCACTTGAAGGCCAACCCGGGGGTTTCAGCTGTCCTGCTCCTCTACTCTCAGTTCTCCTGAGTGATTGTAAACCTGCTCAGGTTTTCACCTGCTGTGGCCATGAAACCCAAACTGGCAGTATAAAAAAAGAAAGAAAAAAAAGAAAGAAAGAAAAATTGCTCTGCCTTTGTTTCCCTCCCTGCTTGGAGAGGCTGGTTCTGTGTGATATACTCTACACACTCCAGAAATGCTTCCTCTGCACTGTGCTCATGTGTGGGAGGCAGTTTGGACCGGAAGTGGAGGCGCAGTGCTGCAAAGGAAAAATTAGCATGTTTCAGGAAATCTTCCTCTGCCTCTCTGTACATCTATCAGTGTTATTTTGTTTTACGAGGAGAGAGCAGGATAGAGCTGTACTATGAAAGTTATTTAAAAAGTCCCAGCTCCACACACACACACCATCACCCCTTCATCCCTGGCATGTCGGACCTGCAGTGGAGCATGTAATCGTCACACCATGTCCAAGGCTGGAGAGAACTCACAGGCCAAATTGTCCATGTCATCGCCCGCTTCTGGCTGTGAAATACTGGATCTGACATCATCGCCCGTCATGGAGGGGCACGGAGGGACTGGAAGAGGGGTGGGGGTGGTAGTAGAGTTGGGGGGATACAACAAGTTGGGGGGTGGGGGGTGAAGTTGCTTGGAATGTTGTATCTGTGGAAGTCGTTAGGTCCGATTCCCCAGGTAGACATCTAAAATTATTACCTGGTTGCTTTTACATGTTGCTTCCTCTCTCTTTTTCTTTTTCTGTCTTCCCACTACTATGCTTCCCTTCATCGCCCTCTACTTTCATAGAGCTCAACAGTCCCGCCCCTCCTCCGAGAGACCTTAGGTTCCGGAAGTAAATTTCCCATTCATTTCTCCCACTGACGTCTGGAAAAATCTGTATATAAAGAGTTTTAGACCATGCCTTAGGTTAACCAGACGTGACGTGACTCATAAGCATACGACATATCATTGCAAGTGAAAAAACAAACAGAAAATCCAAAAAAAAGTCAAAGGTACAAGAATGTGTACATATTTTCATTATCGAGCGAAGGAACTACTCATCCCATAAACCACCATGCACCACTTAATAAAGGAAGCTAACGTTAGTTTAGCTAACAGCTAATTCGGCTAACCGCTAGCTGAGACAGCATGTAATAACTTTAAAAGACCGTCAAAATAAAACCTGAAAATAACCATTAAAATATATAACAGCTGTTAGATCAGCTGTAGCCTGCTTTACCCAGTGAATAGTTTGAGTTGACATTATTTTAGACTGAATCAAGCTGTCACCTAGCGGTTAGCCAAATTAGCTGTTAGCTAAACTAACGTTAGCTTCCCGGCGGAGGCTAACGGCAGAAGCGTGGGAACAGATCGTGATTCGTCGTAAATCCTCGTGAAACAGGGTTAGTTAAGGAGGTTGATTGCACCTAAAATTGTCCTTGTTCTGTCGATGGCTTTATTGAAGTTGACTTTCTTTGCAGATGCCGACTCTACAGAAGTATGGAGAACACATGACTGAAATGTGCAGAGAGAATCTGACTTACAGACAGCCTGTTGGACTGAAATCAGATCTGTCAACCTCTGATATTTCACAAATGTTGAAAGCGTTACTAAAACTGGTGGCGGAACCAGAAGTTGATGACATCCAATCTGATTGTTAGGAGCTGCTGATTTCCCTGCTTTAACTTGTCTTTGCTTAGGTCAACCTTTTACTCTACCCTACAAGAGCTGGACCAATTTTGAATTTTTGACTTTTTTGACCATGGACTTTTTTGTCCATGGATTAAAAATTCTGAAAAGAAAGGGTCATAACCGACCTTGAGAGGGATTTTTTGTTGCAATATTATAGTAATAATCTTTATTTATAGAGCACATTTCAAACTGCTTCACAAAACAATAAAACAGGCCAATCATGAAAACATGAGGTTTTATAAAACAACATAAAAAAACTATTTGGTGTATAAAAACCTGCATGGTGTAGGTAAGAAAAGAGCAATTTCAAAAGAATAACAAACAGTTCAAGGAGGTTCAAGTTCAAATAAAACCGGGAAAGGCTCTCCAATAAAAGTATGTTTTGAGAAGGGACTTAAAGGAGATCACTGACTCAGCTGACCTGACATCCAATACCGCCAGTGGCCACTGGACAAAATCAACGGAGGGGCAGAGCACTGTATGTTGGGGCCTGGTCCCACGACCGTGGCCTTGCTTTGGTGTTTCTGTGACAGTGGTTGTGGATGGGTAGCTGCGACCTCGGGAGACCCGCAGGCCTCTCTGACCGGCACTCACTGGACCTTTTCAAGTGTTGGACAGGTGAAATACGACAAGCTAATCTCTCTGCCTCCCTCAGGGACACGGCCAGAGAGAAAAACATTAGTCCTGACCTTGGAGTTTCGGATGCAAATACATTCTAGAGGAGACAACCAGTCGACCCCCCGGTGGCCCCCATAGTTTACAACAGACATGCACATACACACACGTACATGCTACATGCTCACACTGAGGCAATTTCTCACAAGCAATCACTCATTTCTGTTGAGAAAAAACACACACACACACACACACACACACACACACACACACACACACACACACACAACAGCACACATGTTGACACTCATTCAAGCCTGTCCCACTGCTTCTCATCCTGCAAAAGATAAAACAAATTAAAGCTGCAAGCAGTGTTGAACGGGCCCTCGCCCCTGCCAGCACGTTGGGGGTACCGCCGGGACGCCCGGGCAATTTACTTCAAATGTTGCCCACGGCCTCAGCGGAGCACGAAGAACAGCTTCAAGAAGTTGGTCCTTTATAACTTCTAACCTCTATTAGTTATCAAAATTCTTTTGATAACTTTTTGTCATGAGGGTCGACCGAGTTTACATTCAACATCAGATCAGCAGATCAGATTAACGCTCTAGGTGGAGTTAGAAAAAGAAGGTTTCGCATGCATCGTGATTTGGCTAATTATTAAAAAACATTAAAACAGCGCCATCTAATAGCCAATTGACTCCAAAATTGCCATATGCTCAATGGCCCATGATGAACAACTGTGTCAAGTTTCGTGGAAATCGGAATAAATGTTGGCAAGATGCGTAACTTAATGTTTCGACAGCCGCCTACAGGAAGTTGGTCCTCTATAACTTGCGCATCAAAATTCTCTTGATAACTTTTCGTCATGAGGGTCCACAGATGCTACTTGCAAAGTTTCGTGAAGATCGGAATCACGGCCTAGGAAGAGTTTGACAGAATGTCAACACATGGAAAATGCATATTATTCAAAAATGGCCAACTTCCAGTTGGCGGAGCTAATAAAAGTAAATAGGAAATATGTCCGAAATGATGAGAGCAATGTGTGTACGGAATATGGTGAAGATCAGAGCAACTATGTCCAAATTAAGGCCTTCCACACATTAGGGGGCGCTATGGAGCACGCTTACAGGTATGGTCCAAATTGCTGTACAGTCTTGCAAAGCTCCCAGTGTGGCCAATTTTTTTGAGTTTTCGTATATATTGAGGCCATCAAAAATATGCCCAAGGGCTAAAACCAATTTGGGGGTGCTATAGAGCCACCATACCACTCCCAAGCCTAAATGTGAACTCAAATCGAAGAATTTATTATTTTGCACGTGGTTGAACAATTTTGAGTGGTTTGGTGCATCGTAAAACACCTGTTCATGGTGTCATATTACCACTGGATTTTAACATGCGCCGTTCACGTGAACAGAAAATTGCGTTGCCTGTATCTTTTCACGGCAACCCTCCATAGAGATTTATCAGCCGACAGTAAATATATATTTCACACTATATGGTTAAACTTGGCAATTGAGCCGCGGCTCACATGCATTCCGAACAGTGAGTGTTGATCCGTACAGACCACGGATCAACTATAGTCCGTTGCACTACTAATTTCTTTACTCTCAGAAGAAGCTTCTCAGGCATTTCACACTTGTGTCAGATGAATTAGGATGCAAATCGTTATGAAATTGCATGGAATAAAAAAGGGTGTCAGGACAGCTTGTAACTGATGCTGCAGTTTCTCTCCTCTGTTCAGGCACTGTTGCCTCTATTTACTCTATTTACTCATAGCCTGGGAAAACCCTGACGAACTTCCGGCAAATTTGAGATTTGCTCTGCAAGTCAGTCTGGCCAAGAGCCCATTCAAGCCCATTTCCAATTTTTCGAAATCGAGACACCAATCACAACCGTTGAGGCGGGCTTTACATGATGACGATAGCGCAGCGACAGCAAGCAGCTTTTTGTTTACATTCACCACGACAGCCACCGAAGCGCAGCAACCCGTTGATGCCGCTGTCGCTGCTGGTGTCAACCAGGCTAAGTATCTCATGGTGAAAGGGTGAAATATTTTCATTGGAGGAATAAACCCCCTACTACTACATCTGCCCCGCCACACTCCCACACAGATTAGTTTTTGTGGGTCTGAAAAGTCCATCTACAAGAGCTAAGGGATAGAAGAGCAGCTGGCTAAGTCAGCTCGGGGCTTGTTAACACAATTTTCCCTTAACCCACAACATGAAATCAGGCCAAAAAAGGCCAGATACATGACCTCAGATTGTCTTTTAAGGACTTTAGCCAACACTGTAAAAAAGCCTTAAAATGAGAACGCAGGACTATTCTTTGTTGTATGGCTCTGACTGGTTAATGTAATGTACGACTTCCTTGGTCACCACAGATAGTACATCCCATACATTTCTTTTAAATTATGAGAGGAGAACAGTAGGCACCCACCAGGTGCCGGTAGAAAAAACATTTATTTGTGCTATGAGATCTTCAGTCATTGTCTGTGTGTACATCCGTTGGCTTCTCTCTCCCAGTTCTTGTCCCGCTGTAGACACAACTGAGAAGTCAAGACAGCCAAAATCACCAATATCCTGGGTGTTTTATTTTTAAATTGGTTTTATTCTGTCAAGTATCCAGCTGCACTGTGGCCTTCCTGTACTGTATGTGATTACTGTGTTATTATGGATCCCACGTAACTTCTAGGCAAGTCCCACCCTATGAAGCAGCCCGATTGGTTGGGCTTAGGCATTGACCTCGAGTGGTTAAGGTTAGGATAGCCGATTGGTCACTGTCTCATGGTAGTTCGTGAAATGGTCACGTTATTAAATCTATTGATTTGTGTACTGAACACGTTAATGTCGTTATTTTCGTGTGGTGAGCACAAATTTTAAAGTAATGTATTTCAATGGGAAGCATATTTCGTGATCACAGAACGATTACGGTAGTGAGTAGTACTGATAAGGCGAAAATCCGCGCAGGGAGGTTGGTCGGGGTGGTAGATGGTTCAAACAACACAGGACTTTCACCCTGGAGACCGGGGATCGCGCCTGGCGTGTTGCAGTTCCTTTCCACGTTATTCTCTTCCTAACCACAACCGTCCCGTTGTTGTTGGCGTGTCCTGCATGTGACGGTTCCTTTCCCCGTTCTTCTTTTCCTAACCACAACCGTCCCGTTGTTGTGGCCGGTGTGTGGCGTTTCATTTCCCCGTTGTTGCGTGTCACAGAGACCGTGGATCGTGTCCCTGCGCCCGGGGATCGCGTCCTGCGTGTGGCGGTCCGTCCCGTCGTTGTCGCCGGCGTGTGGCGTTGCATTTCCCCGTTGTTGCGTTTGTTCATCGTTGTAACACAGTTTTATTTTTATTGTAAAGATGTTCCTGTACTACTTTGTCAACAACCAAAGATACAATTATTGGTTGAATTGTCTCTGGAAATTAAATCATACGTGATCATACTGTATGTGCAAACATGGTGCTTTTGGTACAGTATGTCAAAAAACATAAATTTGAAAGACAGATGTCCATCATATCAGCAGAGTGTGGCCAACAGCAGGGTCACATATACCATTATAATGCCCGCAACCTTTTCATGTTTTGTTTGTTCTTGTACATCTTGAATATGAGCTGATTTTAATTTTGAAGAAAATGAAAACGAATAGATTTAACAAACTGTTTAAACATATTTAATTGAATCAATTGTTTATTTGATGTAGAACAATTACCTGTATAAAGACCCTAAGATAGCTTTAGGAGGCAATATCAGAGATCTAAGAATGTCATGCCATACCTAACAAGCTGTCAAGTAAATGGACTACATTGCGCACATCAGTAAATTGGACATTTGATGTCAGTGGCTCAGAAAGTGATGTTTTTTGTTTGTGGTTTGCTTAGAAAGACCAGAAGAAGAACTGGGTCCTTAGCATGATCGGCTACAGAAAACTCAGTTGTATCATTATCTAAGGTAGGAGATGTTAACAGTAACACGGTCTGCTAGACAGCCATTAGCAAAAAAGACAATCTTTGTATCACGTTGCACTTTTCTCCTTTGGTACAAACAGTCAGCACCGATTAGAAATGGTATGCATCATATGCTTAAACGTATGCAGATAAACTGTGTTTGACAGTGCAGGGTGTGATTGTGTTACACTGGGTCTGCTGCTCTGACACAGAGGGGCCTTGTATGTGATTTCAGGTTGGGTCTGTTACAGGGAACAGGTGGTGGACACGTGCTGCAGCGAGCCTCCGATGCTCACATTCCTTATTATGAGTACATCTCTGTCATCAAAGGACTTTTTTTTATAAATCAGGGAGTTTCCTTCTTTTTTGGTTACAGGAAAAACCTGGATGGAGAAGGAGCCAAAGGAAGTCCTATCAAATTTCTACTTCTCATCTTCTATGAAAAATGCAAATCTGTCAAGGCGAATATTGCAAACATGTCTGTTTTGTCTAGATAAAATGGAACAAGAGTGAAGGAAGTACAAAGAGAGAGAATAAAATGAAAAGGAAGAGCATGAGGAAATGGTGAAGCTGTGCAGCGAGAGAGAAAAAGAGCTAAATAATTTCCAGTGAGAGAGAAAAAAAAAAGACGAACAAATCCCCACTCTCCTCTTGTTCTAAGGAGAGAGAAAGGACTGTTATCTGAGAGGAGAGAAAGACAAAAATGACGGTAAAAGGTTAGGACCACACAAAACCTGCACACATCTCATGCTCGCTCTGAATCTCAAGGGACCCCTAAGCCATACAGTGAGGTAATTCAGACCATCTGCAGGGAGACTCGGCTAAAGAGAGGCCCTCCATTTTAGCATGGCTCTATAAAAAGGTTTGCTGGGTGGGTTCGGTCCACACGGTGACACTCAACTGTGATATTTACACACCAGCTTCATACAGAATGAAAGCTCCTAAATGTTTGTGTTCCTAAAGTAGAGAAGTGTAAATCACAAACTGGAGCTTCAAGAGGGAAGACCACCTCATCTCCAGAGACTGAGGATGTTTTCACACCTATAGCAGTCCCTCCAGGATGTCGAGATTGCGCCAATTCACGCGAATTCAACCAATCACCGTGGCTTTGGTGCGACTTGCAATTTTGAACAATCACCGCAACCTTTCCGCAAATTTGACCAATAACCGGAGTTTCCCGCGACTTTAACCAATCCCAGCAGTCCCACGTACCAGACTTTACGTCAGTATAGTGTGACTCTGAGAGCCAATGACCAAGCGGGAGTGAGAGAGAGCTGGCCTCCGATATGAAGACGAGACTCGAACATCTCACATTTACCAACAAAACATTTTAACACATTTTAACATCAAAGTACGCTGTAACGTTTTTTCACTCTAAAGTCAGTGGCTGCTGTTGCAATCCTGTCGGCTGTCTGCAGTGGGCAGGGCTGCTGCTCATACAGTTCCCCTGCTACTGACGCGCACACAAACACACACACAAACACACACGGTAGATGCAGGAAAAACCGCAGATGAGACGACACGATGACTTAAATTGAGGACAGCTACTCTCGTTATTGTAAGTGCAATGATAAGTTAAAGTCCAATAAGTACTTTATTAAACCGTATGAATGTGTGTCCCAGTCCAGGTTAGGAAATTAATTAACAATGTAAAGATCAACAAGCCACTGACACATATGTTCAAATTTGATTAATTCAATAAATTATAATTTTATAACTTTTTTTGCAACTTTCACTGTCTCCAGCCACTTCATTGCAACAAACATACAAAAGACATCGCAACTTTTATCGCAATTTTTTACAAAAGCTCCCGCAACATCAGGCATTTTGGACCGCAACAATCTCAAACAAAGCTGGGAAATCCTGGAGGGATTGCTATAGTTTGATTGCTTTGGTCTGAATCAGTTGAGTTTGTAAACGTGTAGCGGTTTCCCTTTGGTCCGGTTTCGTTTCACACCAGGAAAAATCCAAGCATACCAAAATGCGTCATTACAAACTACGCTTATTGGTCGGATGTGTCTCGGGCGGGTGCAAAAAAGTAAATACAGGAAGAAGGTCCTGTGCTCTGCATCTCCATGGTCAAACTAGCTCATTTCATTTTTAAATAATCAGACCGAGACTTTGCTCTGCCGATGTCTGTCTCCAACTTTAGCGGCAGCTGGTTTGACCACGGAAATGCAACGACGAGCTCGACTGCTGTCTATTTCTGTTAGAGAAACTCTGCAAACTGCTACAGTTTGCATGTTCTGCCACATAGCAGATCGCAAAGCAGAACTGACTACAGCAGCCATTTTGCTCAATTGCGGAGTACACAAACGCAGGTCGGATCACATTCTCACCACAAACAAATTGCTCCAGAGTTCGACTGAAAGCATACCGAGACCACCTCATCAAGCAGGTATCATTACGCTTCTTTGGTCCGCTTTTGGTGCACATCTGAGTGCGATTGCTGCATTCTAACGTGCCCAAAGGAACCGCACCGAGGGGGAAAACGAACTGTAGTTTAACAGTGGACAAGTATTCAGAAACTGGTCCCACTGACGTTACAAGCTGTTTCACTATCTTCAGTCTCATCTGCAGTATTGGAGGGCACTGGTAAATGATGTTGTCCTGCTTGAGGGCAACTATAAGCCATGTATTTTGTCATTTAATGTGAAGGACTTGTTGAGGAGGGGACCTGGTCTTATAACGTGGTTCAGATTCATATGTCACAAACTATTACAATTTAAGGTATGTTTGAGTGTGTGATGCTGTTTTTGATGATAGCCTAACAAATGAATGCCTTTTACGTCATGTTGTTGTAAGGGAGTCCTCTCCTCAAACATGGGATGAATCTAATTTGAAATATAGTTATTGTGTCTCCTGGAATTTTATAATATCCTATTGATTTTTGTTGGTGTTGTATGTGAGGTGTCTGCCCCCCCTTTAGAGATATTCATTATTCAAACTTGATTTGGATCCCCAATAGTTTCCACAAAGTGATCGCTGGTCCACACAAAGGGATCTTCTTAAGATGATTGTTATCTTGTCCCTTTGATACTTTCATTTATTGTGTTGCATTTTTATTCTCCTATGAAATTTGCCTCTTTTCTTTGTCTCTTGATGTCTATCAGCTCTGTCCAATGAAAATCAAACTTCTCTAAAGTTGTTAAGTTTGAATTGTTTTGATCAACAAAAGGGTTAAATGTTCCTTTTTTGGTTGAGTTATTCTCACACTTCTAACACCAAATAAAAAAAATGCTTGGATTAAATGAGAATAAGGACCAAAGCATTGCAACTAAGTATTTGTGGCGGTGCGCCACACAATCAACACCGGCCGCCACATATTGCGTTTCGTTATTAATTTTTTTTTAACGCTATTGAAAACATGCAGCGTATTCGTTCAGCTGCATTGCCTTTCCCTGCTCTCCTCCGTCTCTCTGTCACTCGCGTCTCTCTCACATACAGCACCTCCTTCAGCGTCTGTCTCCATGAAAACGAGAGAAGACAGCTGGCGAAATTCACAAGTTCACGAAAGGTTGGTATCTCGTGAACACCTTTACACAATGACACATTAAAAAGTGCTATAAAAATATTTTATATTCTGAATACAATGTTGTCAGTGTGTTAATGTTGGAGTCCCGACCCGACTTTAGAAAGTTAACTAGTCGCAAGTTTGCAATAAAATGCAGTTGAAGAAAGAGTAGGAGAGGAGCACAGCGTCCAACAGCGTGTCCTCCTCTGTTTTTGATACTTGATTGTGACGAAAATAAGTATTTTACCCCCCCCAGAGAGTTACTGACTGAGTGTACAGGATGTCTTATGTGATCTTATGTACTCATCAGCATAAAACAATTGCATTTCATAAAATAGTGGTCATAGTGCCTCAAGTATAAATATATGATTTCTGACTTATATAGACCTGTAAGTTTCAATGACAGAAACCAAATATATCTCCATCTCTATTTCTAATTGTGCGCATGCCCATGGCATAAATATACACATGCACGCACGCATGCAAACACACACACACACACACACACACACACACACACACACACACACACACACACACACACACACACACACACACACACACACACACAGCTTTACTCCTGTGGGACTTTGAGGCAAAAAGTGAAAACATGCTAGCGGCAGGAAAACAGATTCCACCCTCTTTCTTTTGGTAAAATATATTGATGTAATTCTCACTAATCTAATAATCTAATCGACAGCAAGGGCTCCAGTATAGTCACAGTATATTCACTGTACTGTAGCTGTACAGGGGGGTATAGAGACACACACAGTCACGCTCACTTGATCAGTGCACCTCATATAGAATGTCCCTCGCCGCAGCCAGAAGTCACATTCAATTTGGTACTGATCTGCTGGTGGATATTCTTGGAAAAGAACATATAGTGAATATGTGCATACCTAGTGAAATGCTAGGAGAAGCCTTAATCTCATTTTCAGGGGGGGATTAGTTGTAAGGTTAGCCATGTTATATTATCAGTCAGTCAGTCTTTCAGAGCATCAGTTCAGAGGAATGACGTCCGTGAGGATGCTGTATCAGGACAGCAGGAGGACAGAACGTACATGTTCTTCTCAAGAGTCAGGAGGAGGTAAAAGCTGCTTCTGTCTTGGTCCCAAAAAAAAAACTGTCACAGACTCACACTGGTTTATTTGTATGTTCAGAAATGTGAGCAATTTTTGATTCAGTGCAGGAGATAGTAAAGTACAAAGTCTTCCAAAACTCATAGATAATTTGAATAAAATATAATAGTAGTTTGGTCTGCCATCTTATGGCACCTACACACTGTACAACTTTCAAAAGTTGTCAGATTTCTGTACTGATTACATTACACAATGTTGTGGTTTGCACATTACATAAGACGCAAGACCACGCTTGAGACAGAAGTTCTTTCCTCTTAAAATGGATGTCTGCAAGAAGCTAGCGATCCAAGTTGTCCTCATTTCTAGCGAAAAACCGAGGTGGAAAAATAAAAGAATATGATGCTTGCTGATGTTCTGATGCTTATGTTATGACTCCTCCCCCTGATATTTCCCTTGCCCCATATCTTGCGCTCTCATTGGCTTTAGGTTGTGGCTGCTGTTATTGCCAGTCAAAACAATTTTCACAATCTAGGATTTGGACTCACCGACAGGTCCAGATATGCTAGATGATCTAGATATAACCTGCTAGCTATCTCTCAGGAGTCTGGGACGCAATCGGCGCATCTGTCAGATTGCGTCTTTAAAAATTCACACATTGGAGCCCAGCTGACAGGAGGGAGTGCCTCTGATCTGGGGCTTTTGTCAGCGATTTCCAAAAACTGTTGGCAAGTGGACAATCAGGGCTAAAATCGTGTAGTGTAAACTCGCTATTACACAAACAGTTCTGAAATGAGAAAGGACATTTAATCCTAATTTAATTAGTCCACGGAGCAGCTGTGGATGATGACAGACATCTCAGGTCTCATTTTCTTCTATTTTCAGTGTTGGACGGATGGAGTTCAGATAGTGTAACCGGTTACCAACTGGATGCACAACATTGGCTTTCAGATTCTTCTGACACTTGGCCTATTTCATCCACCTGTGTGACCCATTAGATACTCCAATAATGCTTAAATGTTAATTGCAAAATTTGATTGAATTCTGTCACACTTTTCCAAACTGGATAAAAGGTGTTTCATATGATGAGGCAAAAGGATAAAAACTGATCTACTGTCTGCCTTTGTTTTATGGCGTAGAAAACAATAAAATAAAATAAAAAAACCAGTGGAGTTTTGGACCTCTAGTAGTGAGCGTTTTTTTTCCCGTTTTGTGACACATCCATACAGTCACATTCATACAGGTGCATAACAATAACACTAAATGTTTACAGTAGAGATAAAGCCTGTTGCAAAAAAATGTGGCACAAAGAATTCAAAACACAAGCATTAGTCATTTCAGCCAACGCCTCAACATTAACATATGTTTACGTTCATATGACAAAACCCTAAAGACCATGAGAAGGATGATGGGAGCAAAGGAGAAAGTCAGGTGATGTAAAGTCTGCGTATTAAGTTGGGACTGATGGATGGATCATTTCTCGTTTCAACCGTGAGTCAACGTTGTTTTGTCTAAAGCATGACCACGATCATCCCTAAACCTCTACCAAGTGTTACTGTTACCATGACAACGAAGCTTGTTTAACCTTAAACACGATGAAACAGAATTCTTTTTCAAGGGTGAATTGTAACGGTCAGTTACACAGAAATATTTATCCAAAGTTAGCTTACTGTATGTTAGCTTACATTAGGAATTCTAAGTCAAACCAGACCAAGTAAGGCTGTAGCAGCAAAACCACTCAGTGTAATAAACTGTACAAGGGTGTGTGTGTTTTTGCAAATTAATCCATTGTTATGTTTTTATAAGGAAAATTGTTCTATTTTGTCCTTTACAAATTGCACAGTCTCACTTTAACAGTTGTCCAGCTTCAGCTTGAAAAGTGCTAGCCATGGCGTTAGTAGGTTAGTAACATTTTTAACTCCTACTTCTGATTCCTCTCCTTCCCTTCAAGCCACTTCTAACACTCTGTTCCCACACTGATTCAAATAATTTCAACAATCCGCCTCAGAAGTGACTGAACTCTTTGACAACAACAATGAATAAAGACAAAAGGATCGAGTGAGATCCAAGCGCTTTAGCACCTGAACCCTAGCGAGTACAATAAACGTCACAGGGATATTTATAGCGCAGTATATGGAGAATGTCCAATTCCCCTCTCCGCAATAATGCACATGCATCTGCTAACGGCATCAGTGCGAAAACACTTTTGCTCCATTCGAGAGGTCGAAGGGGGGGGTTTTGGGAAGTGAAAATAGAAAAGTGCATCGCGTCAGCTCATCTCTGTGCCACTGTACACTTTCTATTAACTTACACTTTAAGCCCCTTGTAACCCAAACCCCAGCCAACTGCAGGCCACGCTGCCCTGTAGGGCCCCGGGACTGAGAGCTAAATATATCCAACACTCACCTTTACAATTGCCAAGAGAGCACACCACACAGCAAGCTGTAACTCCATCACACCATACACGAGTCGTCAAGATAGAGATCTTTGCCCTCAGCAAAACAACTGCACATGATACACAAACACTGACGTCACAGTATTAAGTATATCAGTAGAGTTCTCTTAACAAGTTCAGAGTGATTTCAGATTTCTAAGTGAGTCCTTTCAAAGTCCCTGACTTTGTGTTTGAAATCAGAAGTGTAAAGTAAGGACTGATGACTTTAAAATAACTTGGAATGACTTGTCACCCTTCCCAAGCCCTTAGATCAAGCATAATGTTAGATAAAAGTATGCAGAGAATAAAGCCTTTATTTTCCTAACAGATATACATTATTTAAGCAGCTAGGAGGGAAAAGGAGTGTTTGGACATGCAGACCAGCAGACAGATAAACAGATGGGACCTCGGATTATCACACTTAAAGACGGACTCTCACTGCAACATGCAATAACTCAGTTTAGAATAACACCAAAAAAATTCTAGAAATTTGCTATAATTTAAAGGGGTAGCATAGCATTTACTGTGGGTGCAAAATCACTTGTTTAGGACTCAAAACTAAAATCTTAGGACTCAGACTTGGGAGCTAAAACTTGAGATTTACTTGAGGCTTATAATGACTTTGTCTAACCTCAGATTAAAATCTTCTCAGATTTGTTTGGCAAGAGAGAACTCATGGCACGGCAAACACAATCAACGAAGAGAACATCTTCACAACTTTGAAAAGCCCTGCCTTTCTTAGTATTTGTTGACCAGGTGTCCAGTACAAGTAATTATATTCACCCTAACTCTGCCCATCAGTAGTCAATCAGGGCCATCACAGTATTTCCAAAACTCCTTACTCAAGAAGAAGAAAAAGATAATAGGGTAATAAGTCTTTAAATCAACCTTAAGCCTGATTCTGTCCATCCACCCCCCCCCCCCCCCCCCCAAAAAAAAAAATTAAACCAATACAACTGATGCTGTAATATGAGTTTTTGCCGCTTTGCTATGTATTCTTAACCACTTTAATAGTCAGAGACTGAAGACAAAATATCCCAAGGTGTTGACCTGTACAGCTACTGGGGACTTTCTAAGAACTCTCAGACATTATGTTGGTGACTCTCAATTTAAGTTTACTTTGTTTTTTATTTTCTATTGCTCTGTTCCTGGGTGGCACAGACACAAAAGAAAGATTTCCAGAGATTTGATACAAAGCAGTGAGTAGAGTTTGTTCTTTTAGTCATTTTGCACGGTGAAGCAGCAGACCGCCGCGAGTGTCTGCGCTAGTGAGCGAGCTGGTGAAAGGCTTCTTACAAAATGACATCTGGGTATCTGAGAAAGTGTGGCTGTGGTGTGAAAGTGTTGTGAACGTGCGAGATCTCAGTGCGCTGACAGCATCCATCTGTAGCCTTAGTGTCTTCTGCCAGGAGGACATCAGCCCTGACAAACTGATTGCTGTCCAGACCTTGTATCCTGTATCCAGATACTGTGTTTCTAGATTGTGTTAAAATCCAGTTAACACAGATTACAGTTCACACCTGGCATCAGAATGCAGGGTACCACATAAGCAATGGTCCGGGGCAAGTAAAACAGTATGTCTGGCAAGTTGATTGGCCAGTCGCTGGCCCGATTCGGCCAGTGATATTGTTTGTGCTAATCAAAGTCACAAGTCAGTTCCTTGTAATTTGATACGAACGTTAGGTGCAACACTATCTAACCTTAGCTTAGAAATTGAGTCAGCTAACATCCCCAAAGAACGCCGGCTCCCACCACAGAGTCAGCTCATGCTGTGGACCTTCAATAGCGGTTGCAGCAACTCGCCAAAATTACTAGTTAGCTAACTGCAAAGTTAGCTTCCCCAGTGCTGTGTTCAAACACTGTCGGGAATTATACAATCTTTTGCAAAAATGAACGCTTGAAGTAGCCCAGTAACGTTAAACATGGTTGGGAAATATTCAGGTAACACAAGCTGTTGCCCCAAAGTTGGGAGCACACATTTGTGTCAAATACCATGGTGCTGTATTCTGCTCTAGCATAATTTCCCTTAATTGGAACTGGCGGGGAGGTCAAATATGAAAAAGTAGTACACTAGACTAGGTGTAGAGTGATAAAACTTTCAGTAGCACATTCAGACGAACTAAATTTGAATGTTTAGCACCCCAAATACAGACCACGTGTCTTTAGTAACTATAGTGTAGCCTTTTTTGGCATGAGCGGTAAACATCTGCAGAGCACAGTTGTGCTTCTTGGCCATACTTTAAAACTAAACAAAGGCAATAATCTACTTACATCATTAAGGTTCCGTCACAGACAAATGTGCAAATTGATTTTACAGCTAAGTATTCGTGTCATGTGCAATTCTACTGCAATAATATGGACTTGTATTTCACACTCCTGCACACGTCTGTTGGTACGGACTTAAAAAAAAGTTTGTTTCTGCGGCTATATATCATTTCAGCACAGCTGCAGTCTGCCGCTCTATCTAGCCTCAGATAAGCCTTCTCAAATCTCCCTCCAACCATCATGTGGCCTCGCAACGCTCACAGCCAGGCCGCCTCTCAAACCTCTCACGCTCGTGTGTGATAGAGTGTGTGAGTGAGTGTGTGACAGCATGTGTTTGCCCCTGTGTTTAAGAGAATGTGCAAGTGAACAAAATGCTTGAGAGCAAATGTGGGTTTGAGAGAACGTGTCATAGTGTGATTGAGTGTGTGATTATGGGCGCAACTAGTAACTACTAATCCCCGCAAGCTGATAAAGAATCATCTGCTCTTTCTTTCTTCGCATCAGCAGCTGATGTGAAGAAACTTCTATTGACACTACATGTCTGCTAAGATGTTATATAGAAATTAAATTAAATTTTTTACCATATGTATCTATCGGCCTACTTCAAAATTCAAGGGAACAAGAAAGACCAGCAGCCAGACAATCAGACAGGTTGTAAACATGCCAGCAGATTAGTCAGATGACTGTATCTAAACCGCTTTATTTGGAGATGCAAAAAAGAAGAAACAACAAGCAACCTGAGCAACTAAAACTAGACTTCCAGACAGGAGAAAGTGTGGAAAAGTGAAGTGAAGGAGACCAGAGAAAGAATGTTAATCACATAAAACAATGAAAAGGCATACCTGAAAAAATAGAGGACCTGATGGGAGTGGTAAGATAAGCTGTGTGTGTGTGTGTGTGTGTGTGTGTGTGTGTGTGTGTGTGTGTGTGTGTGTGTGTGTGTGTGTGTGTGTGTGTGTGTGTGTGTGTGTGTGTGTGTGTGTGTGTGTGCGTGCACAGAGGCCACAGAGGCAGATGGAGTTTGGATTTAAGCTCCTGTGGACGAACCCGTCACATTTCATTCTTCACTACTGTTGAGTGACTCTTTGGTGCAGTTCAGCACACAGTGCGCTCAAACCCATACAAACTACTTGAATGCATGTACGTAAAACATGCATTTAGACCACAATTTTTTACCACTTGAGACATTTTGTAAGTACGAAGTACTTAGGAAATAAGAGGACAAAATAGTTTTTCTGTCACTGTTGAGTCATATATATATATATATATATATATATATATATATATATATATATATATATATATATATGTGTCCCGTTTGAAAATAAAAGTAAAAAGCAAGTTAATTTTTTTACGGAACAAACGGAGATACATCACGTTCTGCGTCACGTGCCTAACCGGAAGTGAAGTAACGTATGATTTTAGCCCTAACAAAGTAGTTTTTGTGGCTAAACCTGTGACAGTTTCACAACGTTGATGTGTTATGAACCTCAACCATTACGTTCTCTGGTTTAGATATGAGGACGGAAAACGCTCCTGTGGGTCATATTTCATGCCACAGCTGTGGGTTGTATTAGAGGGTAGGAATAAACAACCCATCTCTTTGTATGGTTTGGAAGACTTGTCGGCTAACATGCGTGCATGACATTCGCAGGGGGGAAAAGAATTGGATACATTTTTTCTTCCAAATGTTGGGAATTGTTAATGACAATTGATCAAATAAAAAAATATAGAAAACAAGATTTCATAAGTAGTCAGTATCTCCTGATTGTGCGATATGGATTATATAATTATGAGATTAAGACTTTGTTAATATCAAAGCTGTCTAATGATTAACAATATGCATCTCATAGTTACAAGATCTTATCTCCCAATTACAAGATTATAAGGCCAAAATGACACATATCTCATATTGTTGTCCAAACTGCAATTTTTTGGTTTGAAAATGCTGCTTGTGAATTTTTTTTTTCCTGGCAAATGTTTTCCTTCATTCTGCGCTTTTCCTCCAGCTCAGACCAAGTATCACTAAGAGCAAAACTGCATTATGAATCAGTCAACATTGTCGGGTGTGCAGAACACACACATACACGCATACACTCATAAACACATACACAGCACGCTGCCATATGCTTCTAGTTGAGGCGGCCTGGGTGAGAGCGAGTGGTTTTTGGATGAAGGCCTTTTGCACGCGCAATATACCTCAATGAGGTACATTAGCCGTTACCTTCCCAGCAGAGTCCCTAATGAGCTGGGGAGAGCTCAGCACCTCTCTCTTTCTCTCTCTCTCTCACACACGCACATTTTTACAAACATATTGTACATGCGTAGTACTGTAACACATTTAGGAATGCATGTGCCCCAACACGCACAGAAGCACACACACACACACACACACACACACACACACACACACACACACACACACACACACACACACACACACACACACACACACACACACCTTTACTCCTGTGGGACTTTCGGGCAAAAAGTGAAAACATGCTAGCGGCAGGAAAACAGATTCCACTCTCTTTCTTTTGGTAAAATATATTGATGTAATTCTCTCTAATTTAATAATCTAATCGACAGCAAGGGCTCCAGTATATTCAGGCTCTAATAACACCAGAAAAACAGTCACATAAAATAAATATAGGACACAGTATAACAAAAAGCCTCGTGACGCAATGTGGTGGTTTGGAAAACAAAGTTCAGGCCTTTCAAATTCTACAGTTTGTGAATGTTGTACCCGAGCAGTAGAGTATAGCATTCCAGAAAGCTGGTTTACTCTCAAAACAGATTAAACAAAGAATCGTCAAAATCCATCCAACAGAGGGCAAGATATTCTGATTTTCAGGTAAAGGTCAAGCTCCAGAAAGCACAGGATCCTACATTTCCCATAATGCAACTTTATCAGAATCTTTCATTAGACCTTCCCTGCCAACATCTTTTAACCTCCATGCATCAGGCTTATTTAGACTTTAAAAAGGCTCCTCCAGAGACAAAGAAGACATTTTAGTTATGTGTTTTCCCAGGCTGAGTAGCTGTAGTTTGCTGAAACTTCTGTAGTTCTTTGGGCTAAGTGGGAGATTTTATCCCTGCTTTTTCTATAAAACCTATTACAGTGAATACACCTTGTTTAATTTACCTTAGTGTTGAAAGTGTAGACTCATTAGAAAAGTCTACCACCGACCAATGCTGCACTAAACATTCACATAGAGATGCTCTGCAGACATGAGCGTTGACAACCTTTGCCTTTATGAAGATACGCTGAGTAAAAACCTTGAAGACACAGCAAGCATGGGCATTGTGAAGAAGATATTGAGTTTGTCCCACTTATATTACAAATTGAACTACTTTCTACTGTAATAGTCCATTGATATCAATCAACACCGTTTTTGGAAAGCAAACACTGGAGGAAGGATTCAAATAGAGACGAGACAGCTAGATATTAGGGATAACTGAGAAAACAGGTTTTATTGTATTTTGGGTGGGCAAACTCTTTGACTTGCCTGCCGGTACATTTCCTACAGAGCTCCGCCATTAACACGTTAGAGACCGAGTGCTATTGCTCGTTCACATTTCACTGCAGCTCTGAATTTCTGCTGTGTCTTGGCAAAGACACATCAGACATTATGACTATTACAGTTTGTTGTCTTTCACAAACTGGATGCAGAATCAGACAGTCGGATCCCAGCAAAACACATTAAACTGGATGGGACGTAGTCCTGTGAATTTTATACGCTTTCGACTTTATTTCCCTGTACCTGCATTAAGCTTAAAATACTTTAAACCTAAAGGTCTCACTATTATTTTTCTTTTCTTTTTAGTTCTCATAACACAAAGCACACGTAAGAGGCAGGGAATGCCACTGATCAGCACAAAGTCACAAGACTTATCGCCCCTCATATTTAACCGTTGCAAGGCTATTTTGTTCCTTCCCACAGGTGTTAGGAGTTAATGCTGCCGGTCGTGTGACGGTCACTCAGCTTTGGTCCCTCAGGATGCCGCGGAGGCTTCAGGGCTGTGAACAACCCGCCCTGTGGCCTTCATCTGGGTTAGGAATAACGGTGTTAACAACTTCTCACACAGCACAGCCATACAGCAGCACTGGCTGCACACAAACAAGGGAGATGGTGAAGCTGGAGGTATTTCAAAAAGAAACTTGAAACATACCTTAGTGTCTCAAATAAGAATAAAGGCATGTAACATGTCAGGGTTTTGCAGTGTGTCACGCAATGAATAAGTGAAATGTGAGGACTGTAGGGTTGGGCGATACAGAGAAAAACGGATATATCACAATATTCTTGACCAAATACATCAATATCGATATTGCGGCGATATTCTAGGGTTGACAATTGGTGCTTTAACAAAATATCTTCACACTTAGATTTTAGATAAATAATCATCAGTAATGTGGACATAATGTCTAAGTGGGGAAAAGGCAAATAATAGAACAGCTAGAACAGTCTGGTAAGTTCAGAAAAGTACATCACTTTACTGTAACGCAGCCTTTAAACCAGGAAAAGACAACACTTATGTCATATCACAATATTATGATATCCAAAATCTAAGACAAGATCTAGTCTCATATCATGATATTGATATAATATCGATATATTGCCCAGCTCTAGAGGACTGCATCCAGTTATGTTTTACATCCAAAAACAAAGTCAAAAAATGGTTTTGTTTTTGTTTGTAAAAAAAAAATAAAATAAACTAATGAGTGGACTTGAGTTGAAATATCATGGACAGATCAACACTTGCCCAAAGATCATATTTGGTATTGATACAGAGCTTTGATTTCCACAATTAGATGGCTATTGTTTTTGAGTTCTTTCGGAAAATTTACATAAACAAGACTGTATGCATACACGTGCATCACATTGCTTTAGGTGATGTTAACAACCTCACAGACCTGCAGAGCAGCGTTGATGACACAGGAGACAAGGCTGCAGCGCAAGAGATGTAGAGAAGTGAAATGCAGCGTGTGGAAAATATCTCCCCTGGGGAATCCTGTCAACAGTGTTAAAGGGTCAGTTCACCCAAATCATAAACTTCCCCATTGCTTTGCTCTGAGTGACCAGCAGGTGGATTTGTGTTAATTAGTAATCATCAAATTTAGGAAATACCAATACTGAATAGATAGGAACAAATTCTAGAGGATTTCAATCCACAGAAAAAAGGTTAAAAATATTCTGCAACTGGATCAACATCAAAATGTCTTTTTTTTTTTTTTTTTTCATTCAGTTAGTATATGCTGTAATTCATAAAGAAAATGGCTATCACAATGTTAAGAAATGTTTTTCTCTCCAGAGAAATAGTATTAGTATTGCATGCATACACTTTGACCTTCTGCCAAGATAGCCATCTCATTGGTAGATCCCCCTCTCTGTTGGGGGTTATAATGGTGTTTCCAGGTTAAATCAAATAACATGTTCTCAGAAGAGACACAGAAAAGCTAGATAAGGACAAAAGGAAAGAAAGATGAAAATGGAGACAATCGGAGGACTGAAATTAAAAAGAAAGAGAAAGGATCATCAGAGGTTGAAAAAAAAACAAAAAACAGAGAGACACAAATAATGCACAAGAGCAACCTGGGAGGACTAAGATATTGAACAAATCCCAAATTTTCCAGGACTTTAGATGTATTTTAGGTTGAACAGCTGGAAGACATGGAGGTGTCTCAGTAGACCCGGGCCTGTAAAGGAGCTCTGAGGCTAGGCAGGATCCGCACGCACACACAGACACACAGACACACAGACACACACACACACACACACACACACACACACACACACACGAGAGACAGCTGGATACATGCACATCAGTGATCATCATTACAAATTGACATCCAGAGACAGCAGCACATACAGGAATAAATAACTTAAGACAATAAAATGGACAGATGACATAGATACAGAAACAACGTGACATTCTGTACAAAAACATGTATGCAGTGAGATTTCTATACACTGATTTGAGAGGTGGGAGCTTCTCCACCCTTCAGTTAAACTTTTGTTGTAAATCCTATACTTCTGCATCCCTGCAGTAAAAATGTAGACATAATGTCTACGTAATATTTGATTCTCCATTGTACTATTGGACACAGAGCTGCCTTTAAAGACGGAAATAAAACTAGTTGGGGTACACATGAGAGCAGACTGACTTTTGCCTTCAGAGCCAACCTAAATGTCAGCAATAACTTAGACTATAGGCCATAGCTGATTATATTTTCATTTTTTTTTCCCAAAAAGGGAATTGAATACATGGTTTTCAATCTTTAAATGTCTCTCTCCTTGCTATGAGCTGTCTTCTCAGGCAAACGTGCAACCCTCCTCCTCCCCTTCCACCTCTGGGTGTCTTCAACCACCGCTGTCTCCGGGCGTCTTCAACCTGAGTCCCTTTCCGGCAGACAGCTCCTTCGTTCGGCCTCCGGGTTCCTTCTCCACCATCACCAGCGTCTAGGCTCCATCGGGGGGGGGGGGGGATATGTCTGTTTCTCTACCCCTTTAAATATTTTTAATGATGAGTCTAATCCCCAAAGACTCTGTACATTTCATATCATGCTTATCTACAACAAATATTTGCATATCTGCAACGAAGTCTCTCCTGATTGAAATATTCTATAATGCACAGAATGTGATGTATTTTGACATTTAATTCTGAATAAAGGAGAGATGCGCAAAACAAGATGCTAAGAAATAACAATGGGAAGATATTTGTAAGTGGCAGTCTCATGTCAGAGAGAGATTGTGGCTTTTTGCCATTTTGTTTCTGGACAAAGCAAGTCAGCAGGAGGCCTGGGTGTTAGGAATATTACTTTCTCCAGTTTGCTTCAGGGGAGTCAATACATTTTAGGAGGTGGAACATATTTAAACTAAAACATACTCTATGTGTGTGTGTGTGTGTGTGTGTGTGTGTGTGTGTGTGTGTGTGTGTGTGTGTGTGTGTGTGTGTGTGTGTGTGCGTGCGCGTGTGTGTTATTGGTGCTAAGGAAATAAGCTTTAAAGAAACCTTTCCACACGAAAAAAAAAACTGTTCTCATATGCTTGGACATAAGAGATGCCTGCTGTCAACAAATAGAATTTGTGGATATTGTTTTTCTTCTCTTCTTTTTGTTTACAAACCTTAATATACATTGTAAAATAGATGATATGCAAATTCATAATTCAGCCAAAAACAGATATTAGTGGTTTTCAGTAAGGTTTCATTTTAAGCAAATTGAACAAATCTGCTAATTCCATTGATCTTATACTGTCTTGTCTGAAGAGACAACCACAGTTGTGTTGAAGGGATGCATGGACAGTGGTAGCCACTAGGGGGGAGGTGTGAGTCCTCTTCTGCAGCCTGTAGGGGAAGCAGGAAAGCCTGATGCATTTGACTCAGGATGAGGGAGGAAGTGTGTCCCATAATAGGTTTGGAGCCAGAATAAGAAGCTACAAATTATGTCTTGTTTCAGAGGGAACACAGCCACACAGCTCCCAGTGTTCCCAGGCCTGGGTGCACTGGTAAGGGTTTCCACCTCTGCCGGTAATAACAACCTCAGCTAATTAACCGCAGGCATTTCATTTAAGCCAGAGGAGACCTGAGCCTCGTTTCTTAAAGTCCCTGAAGGGAAATGGGGATGAGGGAAAGGCAGAAGGACCAATAAAAACAGGCAGGATTTAGGTTTGGGAGGCCAGGGCAGAGGTTTGGGCTTGAGCACCTGTCACCCACAGCCTGGGAGCAACGAATGCTATTGATGAGCCGGGCAAGGTCAGCCCCGACCGCACCGGGGCCTCCACACGGCCTCTTCGGATCTCCGGCGCAAAGCCAGGGGGGATTGTTGGACACCTGTCAATCAGACAGGGGAGGGAAACAATCTGGAATTGGCTACTGTGCCTCTGCTGTAAGACGCTTAAGCCGGCCCAAGGCAAGCTCATGACATTCTCATGGAAACCCCTGTAACAAGATAATGATCTTACAATATTACACCGACATTGAGAAACATTTTGCACACTAGCACATTATGAAGGGTGAGATGAGTAACATTCTCCCCGGCACTAAACACACTTTTGATTGTTTGTGGGAGGCTGAGCCATCCTACCAACTGTGTGTGTGTGTGTGTGTGTGTGTGTGTGTTAGATGAAGATGATTTCTTTTTTATTTGATTTATTTATGGATCTTCAAAACACAGTGAATCCAATGGGATACGTTAAGAGTGAGAGCACATACAGTATGTCCAACGTGGTCGAAGGTGGTAAAAACGGAGACATCCTTTACATGAAACATACAATCTAAAATCCAGACTACATCGCTACAAACCTTCCCACGAATGCATATTCATAATAATATAGTACGGCAGTAAAAATATTAAATTGATCACTCAAGTAAATGTTCAGTAACTCATAACGTTGCTCCATAGATAAGCCATGTTCTGACCTCATAACGTCAATTTAGTTTGTGACAACTTGATGAGATATTCAGATACTCTCGCTTTTGTTGTTCATGTAGCAGTCGCACACTTCTGAATTCATCACTATCTACACAATTTTAGGATTTAATAGATACTGAATATTAATACTAAATTCATCACCTGCCTGCTGTCAAACCACTATCAAAAGAGACAAATCTATGGAGTTAGAATCATGCCAAAACCTCACACACACACACACACACACACACACACACACACACACACAAAATTTGTTTTACTTACACCCAACGATTCACAAACAAACTCAGCGTGGTTTGCAAATACAAAACATCATTCACAAACTAATGCATTTTGTTCTGCAAATAAGAAACCTACCTATCAAACAAATACAGTATGTTTTACACATACAAAGAAACGTATTTCTTCAATGACAAAAATCCTCCAAGTACAAAAAGAAATTCTACAAGTACAAAAAAAAAATTCCTTCAAGTACAAAACAAAATTCTACAAATACAAAACAAAATTCTACAAGTACGAAACACTGTCACATGACTTTTGGCACAAATTTTCCGCCTTGCTGATCCACACACAAATGCCAGTAAACTTTCTAACAAATGTCCTGTAATTCGCACTCTACAACAGCAGGTGGCGCTGTAAAGTCAATTTAAGCCTGCCAGGACCATAGATATATATACACGCGGATTTTTTTAAACGTTATTACGGTGCATAACTTACTGGAACAAAGCTGAGCAACGTGTTGTTGCTGGTGACAAAACCACTGATTATATATGTACATTGAAGCGATACTGGCGTTAAAGACCAGCTGAAATGAATGCTGGCATTGCATTGTGGGAAATCAGCTTCGCATGCGCCTAGCTCTGATCATATCGTGTTCTGTCTTACAGCATACTGTAATATTTCACCGGTAATAAGACCAAAATAATATTATTAAAATAAAGAAATGCATACTATGATAACATCTATATATATGTAGCATTATAGTTTAAAAATATCAATAAACAACAAAGCAATCCAGCTTCCCTGGCCGAAATAGACCGAAATAATAACATTAAAAGAAATACAATTAAACCATGATACGATCTGGTGAATAAATGTGGATTAAAACAGCGGTTATTGGGCTAAAAATACCAATAATAGCAAAGCTGTATACAGCTTCTCAGTACAGAAAGAAACGTGCTGTGATCAGGGAATATGTGCGTAGACCACGGATGGTGCCTGTCATTGACCTACAGGCATCGCATCCGTGTTAAGGGGCCGTGTTCATTTCATGGAATTCTGTGAGACCGGCAGCCTGTACTACAGAAGCAAGATCAACATGTCCTGGATTTCTTTCAGTTACCCGGCTTCACCTAACCTAACAACCGCTGTCCTGCATAACCTGTGTCCCAACGCTGGTTACCAACTAGTTCAGTCAACCCAGTGTTACCCAATCCAGCGGCGCACGTTCACATAAAAGAGGCGGTGTTTGCACAGTACGACCAATCGCAAACATCTACCAGAGCCGCATATTTTACATAAGAAGAGCAAACTATAATTCTACGTAAATATGAAGAACACAGACACGGTTTTATAGGCAAAACGCAATAGGCTACAGTCGCTGCTTCCTAAAACAATAGGAAAGCTGGCAAACTAAATAGCGGACGCTGTAGATGTGTAAATCACAACGCTTATTAATATCACTTCATCAGTCAGGCACAAGATTTGACCATAATTACACTTGTGCTTTCCATAAACTGTCGTTGCTTTAGCCTATTATTTCAGTTGCAACCCTGGCAGTGGAAGCGATCAGAGAGCAAATAAAATATAGGCTTATACATTGCATTGGCAACACATGGCTCAAGAAGCCGAGAAATAGCCGATATGTAATTCCCTCCCATTAAAATATATATTTCATAAAAATACCCATCAGGGAAAGTTAATGGGGTTGTCGGTCTGTAAATGTTTTAACTTTTATGAGCGCATCTCTCTCTCTCTCTCTCTCTCTCTCTCTCTCTCTCTCTCTCTCTCTCTCTCTCTCTCTCTCTCTCTCTCTCTCTCTCTCTCTCTCTGCGCACTGAGCTCCGCCTGATCGTCTACGGATTATTTGTGTAGGCTAGGCGGTGCTTTTACACTGGTTGATCTCTGATCTCCACCTTAACCTGCTCCCGACCAGGTTAGGTGTTCAGAATAAGTTACCACGGCGATTGAACCCGGTAACAACTAATCCACCGTCACCGTCACTGTGTCACTAGTTGGTAACCAGCGTCGTGACACAGGTTATGCGGGACCGCGGTTGTTAGGTTAGGTGAAGCCGGGTCACTGAAAGAAATCCAGGGCTCTAGTTCAGGCAGAAGGTTTAACAAACTCTGAGTCTAACCCTGATCTCTGAGTTGATTTACCCTGAGATGGAAACTCTGAGTTTTCGGTTTCAGAACAGCTGATATGAGTTGGTTCAATCAACTCAGAGTAGGTTCACCACCACAACAAAAAGGCAGCATGGATGGAGCCATGATACTACGATTCACCATGGCAACAACCAAAAACAAACGGGTCGGCGGAAATACTCATGCGCACGTACAGCGAGTAAAAAAAAAAGAAAAAACAGCGGCTGCTGCAAAAGAGAGAGAATTTGCGTGGGAGAAAATTGCTGCTAGTAAATGCGTATATTCCAATATAGTGTATATCATATTTAATCATAAGTAGCCTATAGCCTAACATTACTGGTGAAATGGTATTGAACCTATAATCTATTTCATTTAAGTGCAACACTGCGGAATAAAAAGTACTAGGCTACGCCTACTAATCCCACTCAGCAGCACCATCATTAACAGGATTATAATTCATAATGTTTTATTTCAAAGCTTTTACATCATTCTCCTGCACTACTGTGGAACTCCTTTTAAAAACGTTTAAAACACGTTTCAGAGCGAGTCACTCTCTTCTGACGGCGCTTTGCTACAGTGGCTTTACTAAAATGATCCGCATCACCAATGATGTAAAGACAAATGCCGTTAGCAAAAAAACATAATGCGACACAAATAATCTGCTGGGTTGTAAGAGCATAGATGGGTGACGTTAATGATATGAGGATGATAAGGTTGCCTAGGCTACATAACTGATAGACTGGGAAGAAAAACGATACTGCTCAAATAGGTAGTTATCTGAAAATTAAAATGTCGGGGTTATATCATCTCCCGACATATAACACCCTGCGAAGAAAGCAGCTTAATTCTTCATCAACGGAATGGTCGACAAAAGGAAATGCCATGTTTTGAGAAATAAAACGTTTTATAGTCTGCCTAACATGGTTAATAAGCCAACATCATTTTTTTTATGTATGCCGATAACAAACTGCGCTAAAATGCGTTTGAATGAATGAAAGAGCGCTGTGTCAGAGGGAGGAGACTGAGAGAAGAAAACCTGCTCCCGACCAGGTTAGGTTCACAGGTTCAGTTACCATAGTAACTGACTCCGAGGTTAAGTTACATCTCTTTCTGAAACAGAAAACCCAGAGTTACCCTCATCTCAGGGTTAACAAACTCAGAGTTTTCACTAAACCTGCTTTCTGAAATACCACCCAGGACATGTTGATCTTGCTTCTGTAGTACAGGCTGCCGGTCTCACAGAATTCCATGAAATGAACACGGCCCCTTAACACGGATGCGATGCCTGTAGGTCAATGACAGGCACCATCCGTGGTCTACGCACATATTTTCTGATCACAGCACGTTTCTTTCTGTACTGAGAAGCTGTATACAGCTTTGCTATTATTGGTATTTTTAGCCCAATAACCGCTGTTTTAATCCACATTTATTCACCAGATCTTATCATGGTTTAATTGTATTTCTTTTAATGTTATTATTTCGGTCTATTTCGGCCAGGGAAGCTGGATTGCTTTGTTGTTTATTGATATTTTTAAACTATAATGCTACATATATATAGATGTTATCATAGTATGCATTTCTTTATTTTAATAATATTATTTTGGTCTTATTACCGGTGAAATATTACAGTATGCTGTAAGACAGAACACGATATGATCAGAGCTAGGCGCATGCGAAGCCGATTTCCCACAATGCAATGCCGGAATTCATTTCAGAGAATCAGACAACGATCAGCTGGTCTTTAACGCCAGTATCGCTTCAATGTACATATATAATCAGTGGTTTTGTCACCAGCAACAACACGTTGCTCAGCTTTGTTCCAGTAAGTTATGCACCGTAATAACGTTTAAAAAAATCCGCGTGTATATATCTATGGTCCTGGCAGGCTTAAATTGACTTTACAGCGCCACCTGCTGTTGTATAGTGCGAATTACAGGACATTTGTTAGAAAGTTTACTGGCATTTGTGTGTGGATCAGCAAGGCGGAAAATTTGTGCCAAAAGTCACGTGACAGTGTTTTGTACTTGTAGAATTTTGTTTCATACTTGTAGAATTTTGTTTTGTACTTGAAGGATTTTTTTGTACTTGAAGGATTTTTTTTTGTACTTGAAGGATTTTAGTTTGTACTTGGAGAATATTTTTTGTCATTGAAGAAATACGTTTCTTTGTATGTGTAAAACATACTGTATTTGTTTGATAGGTAGGTTTCTTATTTGCAGAACAAAATGCATTAGTTTGTGAATGATGTTTTGTATTTGCAAACCACGCTGAGTTTGTTTGTGAATCGTTGGGTGTGAGTAAAACAAATTTTGTGTGTGTGTGTGTGTGTGTGTGTGTTTGTGTGTGTGTGTGTGTGTGTGAGGTTTTGGCATGATTCTAACTCCATAGGTTTGTCTCTTTTGATAGTGGTTTGACAGCAGGCAGGTGATGAATTTAGTATTAATATTCAGTATCTATTAAATCCTAAAATTGTGTAGATAGTGATGAATTCAGAAGTGTGCGACTGCTACATGAACAACAAAAGCGAGAGTATCTGAATATCTCATCAAGTTGTCACAAACTAAATTGACGTTATGAGGTCAGAACATGGCTTATCTATGGAGCATTAGTTTGTGAATGATGTTTTGTATTTGCAAACCACGCTGAGTTTGTTTGTGAATCGTTGGGTGTGATTAAAACACATGTTGTGTGTTTGTGAGGTTTTGGCATGATTCTAACTCCATACCAGCGGCCCAATACAGGCAAATTCACTTATTGTGCCTGATTAGACCATTTTTGAGGGGTGTGTACAGAAGTCGCTTGACTGACATTTCTCTGACCCTCCTATTAGTTTTGTTGCACCTGTTAGGTTGGAAGAATTCACACATTCATCATCTCATTGCCTCATGAAGTTTGGTGACTTTATTTAAATGTAATACAGCTCCACCCACCTTCTACCTGAGCTGAAGTCTAATCAGTGTGTGTGCAGGATCTTTAATAGCAACGTTTTGTTTTCTTTCTTGTTTCTCTGGCTTGTGAAAGAAAAGGTTGAATTCCTGCACTGAGTTTAAAAAGAGACATTATGTTTTGGTCATGGACCTTCACAGCCTTACAGATTACCCATAAGACAGATAGACCATGCAGCACCTTAAGGCCTGAAAATGTGCTTTTCAGTCTGACACAAGAAGACATCAATGAATTTGGCACAGAAACCAAATTATAAATTATAAAAGTTTATGTTCGAGTCTGATGCAAGTAAGAAATGTTTTATCATTTTGGTATGGTATTCAGAAAATGTGTGATTAATCACATTGCTGCACCACAAAGTGAGTGACAAACAATGAATATGCCACCTTTGGGGCCCCTAAGGGTCTGGAGCCACAGTGTGGTTGCCTGCTTTACCCATTTGGTAACTTAGCCTTGAAAGTAGTCTCCTTAGGTGTGTGTGTGTGTGTGTGTGTGTGTGTGTGTGTGTGTGTGTGTGTGTGTGTGTGTGTGTGTGTGTGTGTAGGTGTTAGTATATGTGTGACACAATAGTGGTTGATGATGTGACCACATTCACACAGGGGAGGTCTCAGAGTTCTTCTCTAGCTGCTGGCTAAGCTCCCCGTAGGAAATGGCATTAGTTCAGGGAAAAGATGGGACGTCCTGTGAAATCCGGGGTGATCCCATCTGAGACTGACCCCTGACCTCTCGTCTGAGAGGACGAGGGAGGCAGTAGGGTTGTGTTGACGGGGGATAAGAGAGCGAGAAGGACACCAAGATGATTGAATTTTGTTTTTAGGCTCAAGGAGGGGGTTTGAGGATTTAGTGAGAAATCAAAAACCCCTCCTCTCCCTTCTCTTCTTCCCTCCATCGTCCACAGGATCTTGCAGCTGTCCCTTTTCCCTCTAATTTTTCTCTGTCAGATTTCAGCCTATAATTAGCAGAAAGACCTCAGTGACTCTCCGCACACATGTGAGTTTGTGCCTGGGCAGCCCAGAACTAATGGTCTAAATCCACCCCCATACATACACCCTTCCATCCCGCCAAGCCTCCAGATTGCAAGAGTGACAGGTTCGCATGTAGAGACTTCAAGCTGAACTCCGTTCTCACTGACCGTGCAGCCTTAAAGGGCAACCCCGCAGAGGTCTCTTCCAAACTGTGCCAAGGGGCATCTTTAAGCCCCCGCAGAGTCCTTCCCTTTGCCCGTCATTGCTGTCGTGGCATGGAGCCCCAACCTGCTGCCCGCGTTGCCTTTAAAGACCGGTTTTATAGAACCGGCTAAAATTCAGAGTCTGTGAAGTTACAAAGGGAAAGCAAAGGCCGCAGAGTGCACACCGGCCGTGCCTCTAGTGGGAACAGGGTGACAAGAAACGCTGAGAACTTTTCCATTACAACCCGCGTGCGTGTGTCAAGTCGTGGTTGTATAATCAAAGAGCAAGGTCATGTCGTTACAGATCAGCGGTTTGTCCGTGATAAGTTAAGGTACTCATCATGCTGATGTGACTGGCCAGTGCATTCGGTCCCTGGGCCTTCCCAGAAATACATCCACGTCACTGTAATATAGCCACCTGTTGCTATTCTGCCCTTCTTGAACCATGAGAACACATCAAGACAAAAAAAGAAACAAACCCAGGACATCATCTCTGTTGCACAGCTTAACTGATTATGATCATTAGTCATTGTGAGCTACCTTCAAGTTCTTGTTCAGTGGATTCAAACAGTTCTTTTTGAAGACCCACTACCACAATGTTAAAAATGTACAATATTTGCAGAATTGCCCCTTTTAGTATATTATATTAAAAAGAATCTCAATCTGTATCAAGTAACTACTGTAGTAACCACAAACCTGACTGTCAGGTTAATGTAGTTGAATAAAAAGTACCATATTTGCTTCTGAAATGTAGTGAAGGAGGGGGTAAATTGTGCCATTAGGTAGAAATACTCAATTTAGGTTGAAGTACACTAAAGTATAGTATTTTAGGTAAAATAGTTTTCCGCAGTGTCTAAAGTATGCTTTGTAATAATTTCTGAAATATTGTCATTGTCAACAAGTGCTTTGAGCTAGGATATGTCTCAAATAAAACTAGTAACTGCTCCTCAGAAAACCTCCCCTGCCAATAAACGCATACAATGGGAGTGCAGTATATCTTTAATAGAGGTGGAAGAAGGCCAGAGCAATAGCGCAACAGCTTGAAATCCAAGCATAACTATTTCCAGTGTAATACCAAAGCGTAAGTCAGCATGCAAAATGAGACAAATGCCGCCCCACATTTCGGACGTGGCAATATTTCCGAGGAAACATGATGCTCATCCTAGAGTAAACCGTGTCGTTAAAGGTATTACAAAGTCATTCTTTTCCCCCTTTTTCTCACACTTCATTTGGGCATTACTCTAGTTTACAGAGGCTTTCTGTGGTTATGGTGGATTTGTGTGGTTTATCAAGTTTTCCTGGCTTTTCTCCCTTAAACCCACAACACTAAATCACACATTTGTCTAAACAGATGTGGCTTTTACCAACCATGACGTACAACTTGTACAGAGCACCTTTTTTTTTTTTTTTTTTTTGTTACACGCACGTTTTGATTGTTTCAGTAGTGTGACACTATTCACCAGCACCCATGGGAAGCGCACAAGTGTAATCTACCTTCATATTTTAGACCAAAGCTAATATTCATTCAGAAAATCTGAAATTCTGCTGGACTTTGGTTTCAAAAACATAACGTTCTCCCTCTTTGCTGTGATTCACTCAGCTCGGACTCACAGCCATCTTTTAATGAGAGCAGAGGCATCTAAAGTTAGCGGAGGTAAGCTGTAAACAGATCAACACCGCTGACCCGATGAGGCAGGCAAATCACAATTTGGGAATAAACAAAAATTCAAATGATGTTAGCAACACAAGTGACGAGGGGGGAGGGGGTGGGGGGGCAACAATACAAAAAAAACATTAAGACGCTGCAGCTTGATTGACAAGTTCGTGTGGGCAGATCTTTACCATAGCAACATAACTTTGGTTGCTAGGAATAACATAAGCAGATGGATGGAGTGTCTAATTTTCCGCACTGACCGACAGTAAGAGATGGCATCTGCTAGTGTGTGTGTGTGTGCGTGTGCGTGTGTGTGTGTGTGTGTGTGTGTTTGTGTGCACTTACATCTGAGTGTCTATCTATATGAGCGTGTGTATGTGTGAGGATCTTGATTCTCCATGCCCACAGTTTTTGGCACATATTAGTTTCAGGGGACAAATAATTAACTGACATCAGCTGGTGAGGTCCGGCAAAAGGCTGCTACTACATTTATAGCCATGAACCAATACATTTTTACCAATAAATCGTTGACGGTGTAGGCAGAGGCCTCGGGATTGACAGAAAACACTGCCTGGCATTCACTGCAGCCCTGATTAATGTGACAGACAGCTCTTTCAAGTGTGCGCTGAAATAGAACATCAAACGGTTTGGACTACAGCAAAACAACGTTGTCTCGACAACAAGATATAATGCCTGCTGTGTCCTGCCACACTGGAGTCCCACAACCCCCTGCTTTTTCACTTAACACTTGGCTTCACAAATTTTATATTTCGAACAATATTATTTTTTATTATTAAATAACATAACTCAGATCCCTGCCTGATCCTGATCAGCTTAAAAACAATGTGTAAAATAAAAGATTTTTTTTATTTTTATGAATTGCTTAATAATATTTGGGGAACTTGAATTTGTCATTTAAAGATATTTGTGTATCCCAGAGTTACTGCGGAGAATTTCAGAGTTTTAGTGTCCCATGGTACTACAATGCTGGTTTTCTTCCTCCTTACAATAATATGGTTCTTTGAGATCCACTGAATACGGTAGCTTTTTTACTTGCACTTTCAGATGCCGCGGATGAATCAAAGAGGATTTTTCAAGAGACGCAGATGGTGCAAATACGATCTTTTATCTCATGAAAGATCTGAGTTAGAGTCTGCAGACAAAAAGTGAACGTGCGCAGTTACACACTATTATAAACTGTGAAGATTACTAAAACACAACTTCTTCTCCCCCCTCCTTAAGTTCTTGGAAAGCTTACCCGTTAATGACAGAAAAAACGTATTTAATTCAATTCAATATTTTTTGCATACAAATAAAATGTTAAATATAGGCTCAAATAATTGGCAAAATATCTAAAGCTTAAGTTAAAAGTCTTGTGATGTTTCTTTCTTTCTTACTGCACAGCATAAATATAATAGTAGTCATTATTCCATAGAGAATTCCTACACTGAAAAAAAAATAATAATAATTTCTTTAACACCGGTGGAGTGATTTGTATTGGTGCACATTTGAAGATTATCAGTAGTAAAAGTTGAGTTTGTGCTCATAGCTGCTACAGCGGTGTGACCGACTGTAATACACGTGTGAAGACTGTCAGTAAACACCTCAATGCATCAGGGTGTTGAGAGACAGTACTGAGGTGGGCAGTCAGTAACAGGGTGATATGTGGGAAGCTGCTCAGGCACCCATGTCAGCATCACCAACAACAGAACCACTGCAAGCTGAGAAAAGACAAGCAACCCAGTTTCCACATCAGGTGTATTGGCGCTGAACTGTTTAGCGTATCTGTAGGTTGATGCGCTCTGGTGTCATAAAATTAGCACCTTTCTGAAAAGATGGGCAGTGATGTTTGGAGAGGAGCCGGCCAACACGACGGGGGATATTTTGGCAGCTGCCAGGGCCGTGGTTAATGGCAAAGCTGATGATATTTCTGCTTTTATTGACCTGTCAGTTCTTATCAGAGTCTTTCTCTGTGAACATGGCAGGGGTCATGTCCCTGGAAAGATGAGCAGGCCTGCGATGGTTACGGTATCTAACTATAGGGGAAGAAAGAGCCATTTCACCTCTAAAAAAAGGGGGGAAAAAACAACCCTAACTGTGAGCAAAATCAGCCTGAATAAATTTAGGTCATAGTTGGTTGTTTTAGAAAACTATTGGTTACTACTATTTGACTATTGGAATCACTACTGAATTACTCGTAATAAGCATTTTGTAAAAACGTATCAACAAACTTGAGGCCTTTTCTGTTCTGCTTCAGAAATACATTCATCATTCAGGCAGCCTGCTGCCAGAGTCCAGCTTTTTTTTCTTCTTAAAACTGAAAAAAATCCACGTTCTCACTCTTAATAAAATTGTGTTTACAATTTATAAAATACAATTCCTACTCACATGTCCAAATGCTCGCTCGCACACACACATTCACATTCACACACACACACACACACACACACACACACACACACACACACACACACACACACACACACACACACATGCGTTATGCTCTGTAAACAAGGTACAAATCCTGACAACTTTGCACACAAAGTTGAGATCAATTTTAGCCTCCAAAGTAAACTATCACTCCCGGGCCAGCACTTGGCCTTCACAAAGGCCCACTGTAGTTATCACCTAAAGTGTGAACGGACTGCTCTCTCTGCTTTTTTATAAACAATGTGGACAGCCAAGAAAAACATAATAATTCCATTTATTTACTTTGAAAGAGATGTAATCTCTGGCGCTGGATATCTCTGAGTGTATCTTTGGCCAAAACAGGGTGAACTTTGGTGCTGCACATTTTTACACACCTCCTCCCACAACCTAGACCTCTCTGATTCCTCAGCACTTTTATTTGACTTTCACATTCCTATGCTGTGGCTCGTTGAGATTGAAGAGTTGGGGGCAGTGGAAATGTCGATAAGATAACAGCGGTATGGGGAAAATATATGAACCTGGCTCAGAGGCTACGGGAAGATTGTGGATCTCAGGTGTGACTGTGTTTGGGAGCTCCAAACACCAGCAGTGAGAAATAAATCTCAACCTAAATACTCCGAAATGCTATATCAACAATTTTTTTTATAATCCCTAAACTCATATTTACCAAGCCATGTTTGTGCTGGTCGATATCAATGGAAAGCAAAGAGAGACCGGGAGATCTAAAGATCAGTCACTGCTGTTAGACAGATTTGATTTTCTACATCATCCATGTGCAGAAGTGACCTCGAAAGTGTTCTCACCCTGAATTTATAATGTAAAGTGCACAATATAGTATAAGCTGAAGAGCTCTATGTAGTATATGAAGAATCTTTTAAAATTCTCTTCCTGGTATTATAACTTTCATACCACCATATTTGCATAAGTGCCACTGGTGCTGATGATATGAAGAAGATTGCTTCTTTTTCCCATATTTATATTTAACTCAGTAATGCGTTGAGACACCCTAACAGCTTCAATGTAGATTCTCAAACTCTACTGGAGGGATGGAAACCATTCCTCTAAAGGATATTCCCTCATTTGGTGTTTTTATGATTATGCTGATGATGATTATTTGTGTCTCATACGTGTTCAATTAAGCAAATGCATTTGTTAGGTTTCTCTACCCACTTTTCAACTGGTTTGTCCTGCTCTATGGTGTTTTTTTGCCTCCAACGGCGCCTTCCAGGCAGCTAACCCTAACCCTAAACATAACCATTGCCGCGCTGCCTGGGAGGAGACGTTGGGGACAAAAAACACCAAAGACCATTTGTCCCCCATCTATGTGAACTGAAGCAGGATCCCTGGACCTGGACCAGGATGGACTCTAGAGTTGATTCTCATCAGTTGAACATTGATTTAAATGGCAGCAAAGACAAGAACAGTTGCAAAATTGAGACCGCAGCAAGATAATTGGTTAACAGACGGGGCGAAATCAGATAGGGGACAAAGTGGATTGTGGAAATTAAGTCCGAAGCAGGAAAGAAAGTGCTGATAGGATGTTCTGATGTATTGCAGCACTAATTTGTAATTGAAGCTGAGGGAACAGGTGTATGTTTACTTAAACTGTTTGTCTAGTGCAGTTTTAAGGTTAGGGGAAAAGCACAGCACTGAAAGTCACAACAGATTTGTACATTGCACCGCAAAATTGCTGTGGCATCAAATACTAATCAATGAATGCAAAAAAAGCATGAAAAAACTAGGGCTGCACAATTTGAGGAAAATATGCGATATGTGATAACGTTGAATATCGCGATAACGATATTAATTGTGATAAATAAACAGATATTAAAGTGTTCTCGGTTCTGCTGCTTTTAGTATTCTGCTAAAATACAACAAACTGCTTGTTGAATTTATAACAAATGAAAGGACATCATTTCCAACTTTCTTTTACTGAACAAATTGAACACTGAATTGAATATAAAAGGCACCACTAAAAAAAGATGGATAGTTACATTTTAAAGTGCAGTTTTCTACTGATATTTTCTTTTAACTAACAAAAAATCTCTGAGTGTCTTTTGCGATATGTCGCAGCTTTTTGCAATGTGTTTATTGCGGCAGTTGATGAAGAAATTATTTATTGTGCAGCCCTAGAAAAAACAATGCTGTATCTACTTGTTCCTCAATCAGAGGCACACATCAGACACACACACACACACCCTCCTGCTGATATACACTATACCATATGTAGGAGCACACACTGGTAGACTCTGGGTTACAATGAGTCGTCGTGTGAGAGATTGATGCTTGCGGTGAGGAATCTTCATGTGATGTGAAGATATCTGGAACATGGAGCGGCTGCCCACCCGCATGCCGGGGCTCCCTGTCCTGCTTTTAGACTTCCACTGGCCTTTAATGTGAAAAGCCCACCCTGCTGTAATTTGTGCTCCGCTAAAACTAAGACTCGATGACGGGAAAGGTTGCAGTGACCCTGTGAGGTAGCCCCGACAGCGCGGTATTAAAATGCAACTGGCCGCGAATGTAGTAACATAAACTTTATTGCAACCGCAAGCGCTCCCATCCAGAGATACGCCAAAGTCAGGACACTTAATCTTTCATCAGATTACATGTTGCTTCACTGCAAATTGTGATGGAAATATACAAATAATATAGATGTATTGTTTTATTATTGATATTACATTAAAAAGGAAGAAAATGGCTGAGCTTCAACGGGCTGCCCGCGTATGAAAAAGACAAAGTTGATTTAAAATCAGATTTTTTGATTGTATGTATTGTATGATTGTATTTAAAGTGAAATTAAATTCCCAGTGAGTTAGAATATCATGATGTCTGATGGTGTTGCAGAATGTATTCACTATATATTGAATACATGGGGGAAAAATGAATTAAAAAAATTCATTTCAACTGTAAGCTGTATTACTATGCAGGCTTTCTATTTATACATATGGTGTGCATTGTACGTATGCCCTGTACCTTGTGATCTATCTATATCTCCATCTGGCTGAACAGGTGCAACCTTACACGTGGCCGAAGTGTTCTGGAAATGTATCCCCATAAATCAATTTAGATATAATTACAGACAACACTATTCATCAGTCAGCTTGGGTACTTCTGAAATGATTAGCATAGTGAGCTATTTTCACTGATGGAGTGATCAAATCATGAACTACTTTGGTCTTCTTCTCTTTTATCTAGGTTCAAACGCTTATCAACACTGAGCCAATGTTTCATTCACATTTAGGATTATTATTAGGTGGGTTACTATGTGTTAATACATATAGCCCATTGTGTACTGCAAAGTACTGACATACTGATACAAGCAGGATTAAAATGTAGATCCAGTAAACACTTTAATTTGCTGCAAGATTCTTTAAAGATAAAACAGTCCAACAATTGGCTTATCAAATAGGTTGATCATGAAACTGTTACCGCACAATGTGTGGATTCAGTAATTTACTTAATGTAACTTTCATGTTCATGTAAACAATAACTTGAAAATAAATATAAACCAGCTGTTCACAGCCACTGTTGCTTAAGAGCTGCAGAGAGCGTGTTAAACCTAAAAGCCATTTGCTAAAATGCAACTAAAGATTTATTTATATGGCAATTTTATAAGCAAAAATGACCAAGGTGCTTTAAAATAAAAGCAGTTAGCAGAATATCAAACAGTCATGATAGTACCAAACAAACTAACAAAATAATTTACAAAATAGAAATAATATTCCTAATTATGAATAAATATGTGACTGGAGTGACACAGTCATACAGATCTTTAAGATAAATATTATGATACCAGGCAGAAGACGTACATTAAACAGCTGAATAGTATAAAGAATACTCTTAACAATTGTGCATGTGACAGAAATGTACTACTGTATATATAATAGGGCTGCACGATATGAGGAAAATATGCGATATCGTTGTTGAATATCGCGACAACGATATTACTTGCAATAAATAAACAGATATTGTGTATTCAGTTCTGCATTTCTGCTGCTTTCAGTAGTCTGCTAAAATACACAAATTGCTTGTTTAATTTAAAAAGGAAATAATTTCCAACATTCTTTTATTTAACAAATTGAACATTGAATTGAATATAAAAGGTTTAAAGTGCAGTTTTCTAGTGATATTTTCTTTCAACTAACACAAACAATCTCTAAATTATATTTTGCGATGTGTTTATTGCGCCAGTTGATATTGCAGTGACGATAATATATAATATACAAGCAGTAAATACAAAAGTGTTCTGTAATGTCAAAAGTTACCAAAAGTAACATGGTAGCTCAATTACAGATAGCATGTTTACACCAGCAGGAACAGAAAGACTAGCACTGAAATACAGCCAAGCCCATTAGGACGCTGTCCAAATGAACAAAGATGGATCACATGATGTTTAGTTGACAATCATAAACTACTGGGTCCAGCTCCACGGTGCTGATGGATTGAACTTGAGTGACATGTGGAATCAGGGAAAGTGCTGATTAATTAGAAGCCAGCTAATTGGTAGTCGTCTGAAATAAACATAACGACCTGGTGACACTTAGTATGAGCGGTGTAAACGATCAGCCACATGGCACTCTGACAGAGGGGTTATGGACGGGAGGGGGGGAGTGGAGAGAGAGGCAGTGTATAATATTACATTATATGCGTAGATGACTAGTTTAACAGCACCAACAGGCACACGATCCACTATATGGATGAAATCTGTCCTCAAATGTGACAACAACAACACTTAAAAAGAATCTTGCGGTCGCATGAAAATTAACTGTTTTCTGCCAGGAGCAAAGAATTAGCCTAACATTATTAACAACAGAAAAATCTCTCTGGTTTGGGTAAACGAAGCCTGTAACTTTCACATGGGAAACTGCGGTTGGCTTCTCATCTCGGACCAACTGTTAACGTTGGTTGCTTGAACCGTGTTCTTTCCCTAACCTTAACTAGCTATTTGTTTTAAACCATAACCACAATGTGAGTGAAAGGAGTTGCTCGTAATGACGAACGCACGGAAAATGATCACCTTACTTTGCAGCAACCCTGCAGACCATTTTAGTATCTTTCAGCACATTGCTATGGTCTTGCAACTCTACTGTTTTGTCTAACTACTGTGCTTATCATTTCTGCTGTTTTAAACTGAAAAGATTGGATAAAACCACTGTTCACTACCTGCCTAGCACCAAACAGCTGAAAGATAAAGATAGAAACTAGCTGGTGAACATAGCAGAGCATTTAGCAGATAAAGAGCCAGCTATTTCCCTTTAGGAGTTTACACCATAACGGAGCTAAAAGAAGGGTGGATATTGAACTTAGATTTGTAACGTGGTTACAAAATGTTTGTCTGCTGGATGTGTAAAGGCAACTGTTTTCTAACACATATCGTCCTGAGGATCAGGGTGGTGCTTCAAAAAGCTCACATGGTTCAATTGGGAAGGCAATTAAAAACAGCCTATTTTGTCATTTAGTTAGTTGGATTTAGGTGGATAGCAGATATTTTCTTTGTTTAAAACTTAACTTGGAACTAAATGTATCGAATAGGGCAGTAAAAAATTGAAGGAAATCTCTTCAAAAGGTGCATAAGAACATGCTCTGACCCTGTGAGACCTTGCTTGGCCCAATGACGGAAAAGTAATTCTGGCGTCCACCCTCTCTCCCACTCTCTCTCTCTCTCTGGTACTGTAACTTTATATCTGCAGTTCAGCCATCACTGAGGTGATTAAAGCAGATCTGAGCCAGCCGAGTGAAATGCAGTCTGTAGGAATGTTCCACTTGACCATCCAGAGCATACCAAGTGAGAACGAGAGGTGGTGCTTGGGTGGAGGTTTAAGTTTCACTAGACCTTCTAATGTTGTAGCAGTCAACTAAACATTTAAGCTAATAAAAAGTTAGATTGCGCGTCGGCCAAGATAGTCAGTTGATGGGTGACATGTCGTAATATTAATGGAATCCTACTGGCATTAAAGCATGAACATAACATCAGAATCAGAAATACTTTAATAATCCCAGGGGGAATTTATTTTTGTTACCATTCCAGGTATACAAACAACATCTACTATCCAACATACCTTATAATTAACTTGTTTTTAATATAAAACCAGTCATGGAAAGAGCTTGTGTGTTGATGATGGTGGTCTAGATTAAAATCCTTCAACAAATGCTCAAAGGTTAAAACAAGAAAACAATAGTAAGGACAACTTTAACTCTCACTTAACTTTGGATTACTGAAAATACCAGAATTTACAGAGCAGTACGTTAAAGCTTCAGTCCAAAATTTCCCACATGTCAAACAAACAGCAAATATGATGGAACATCTTCAATCAAACCTTGGTGCATCAGTGTTTAATGTTGTCTTAACACAAGAGAACTGAAATAAAATGTGATACAATTGGCAACAAGTCCCAGATGAGGAAATATCTCATCAAAGAATAAATAAAGTAACATTTTTAACTTAATTTGATAAACCAGACACATCTGGCCATTGCTTCTATTACATTTATTTTTCCTTAAACATATTTGCCAACATGGACCAACAAGTGATGGAGTACTCGAGTCCTATTCTCTGGACTCGAGTCTAACTCGAGTCTCTATTCTCTGGACTCGTGACTTGACTTGGACTCGCGGGCTGATGACTTGTACTTGGACTCGAGGATATATCAAATCGGACTTGAGCATTCAGACGTTGGATGAAGTTTCTGACTAAATAGGTTATAAAAATTTGATATATTACACTTTTCTTGTTTCGGGCTTCAAGACCGGCCGGGAAGCAGCTGGGAAGACGTCCCATCCAGGGCTGATGTTCTTTTGGGGGTAACACCCTTTACTTCACCGACAGTATTAACAAAAGATGAAGCCACCATGTCTTGAGAAACGTCTTGTTTATTGTTAACTCACTTTACATCGTCTTTGGGATCTCTTTTTTTTTCTCGCTTTTTCCTCACAGCCACACATTTGCTTCTCAGTCGGACACCGCTACCGCAGTGAAGATCGTGAAGTTTGCTTACATGGATTTTACATCCAATGCTGGAAAGAGCACTGCTAAATGTTGTTTAGAAAAAAAGTCAGTAAATAAACTCCCTCTGCAATCGTGACAGTGGTGTCATTTTTGTTTAATATAGACCCTCTTTCAATAGTATATCAGCTTTTTAAAGGTGCCAGAGTGGAGAAATGTAGGCAGTCTTGGAATTCAACACAGACTTAACTTTGACGACTCGACTTGGACTCAAACACTGGAGACTCGAGACTCGACTCGGACTCTTCTTTGGTGACTCGGACTTGGACTCAACAGTTGGTGACTCAACTACAACACTGGGACCAACAGCTTCATTATATCTCATACCACTGCACTACATGCTTTTGTTCTGTTGATGCCACATGTGATTGGCTAAGTCTTATATACTTTCCCTTTTGCGTGTGAACAGGCCCACTGGGCAAAACTAAACCCAGGTTCAACAGTTGACCATCATCTTAAACTTTATTTGTACAGTTCACCCCCCCAAAATCTAATATTTAAGCCTCTAACAGGTGCATGCTCTGCGACCATTATTTAGCCCAAAAAGAATTGATAAAATGTTGACAGTTGAGTAATTTCTGGTTCAAATTAAGCCTAACTGATCATTTATACATACGGTGTAGTCTCAACACTACAATAAAAAACTGCCTCTAAAAAGATATGACTTACTGTCTATCTCTATTGTGAACAATAACTGAGCACCTGCTTGTGAACATTCACAAAGTACTGACGCAAACACAAACACACTCACCTTCATCAGGGTCACATTCTTTAGACAGAGACAGATTGCCTGTCACACAGGTGTTTCTCACTCACCCCTCTGCGCACACACACACACACACACACACACACACACACACACACACACACACACACACACACCAGTGTTTCCTCTAGATTGTTTTTCAGCAGTGGCGGGGGGGGGGGGGGGGGGTTTGGACATCAGAGTACAGGCTTAGCTGCTGATGTAAGCTACCGACCGTTACCTTGAAACCATCCAGAAAATAGACGGTACCGTAGGGTGATTTAACATCACCGCTCATTTTACACACAGTTTAACAACAAGACAAAACGCTGAGTGAACATTACTAGCTACATTTTTCATGTTGGTTTGAGAGGTATGCACCCCCACTAACCTGGAAAACGGTTTTAAATCAGTAACGTTACTACAGCGTGTCGGAGGAATACACACAGTCTCCTGCAGCGGCAACTCAGATGCAGAGGGGCCGTCACAGCAGCGTGGCTAACGTTAGCTTCTTGTCTCATCTGGGGTCTGATAAACAGTAAATTCATCAACTTCAGTGTCCACAATTCTATTTTCCAATAAACTGTAGCTGTCATATTTCACGGGCATGAGTGCGGATTTCATGTCGCGGCTTTCGTCGGTGTTTATCACTTATTGAGTGAAGTAGTACTCGCCTTGTTGTTTATTTGGTTGCCATAACTTCGCGAGTGATGACGTCCTGTCACTGTTCCAGTTGTTCTGATCACCCTAGGGGGAAAGAGAGCAGATGACAGCTGCTTGAGTTCAGTAGAGCAGACGGCGCTACGACTTTATGACTTTTCATAAGGACTGGTGGTGCGCGGTGTACATAGCAGAAACCCTGTTGTGCGTCTGCCCTATTTCTGATACCGTGGCGCTGGAAATTTTACCGTGGCGGACCGCCACTATGCTATCAACATAGAGGAAACACTACACTACACACATACACACACACACACACACACACACACACACACACACACACACACACACTCCTTTTGTCCTCCTAGCTACAGATGAGCATTTATCACTGAAACATACAGTATCTGGTATAACTTAAGTAATATTCATGAAAGATAACTGACGGTTTTCTAGTTTGCTACTGTTTTCTAGTTCGCTTCGTCACAGAACAGCTAAGCTTACATTTATGTTTGTATCAGTTAGAGATGTTAATGATTAACCGTTTAACTGTTAAGCGACAATAAGAAGCAGTTAGAAACTATATTACATAAAAAAAGTTTGTTGCATGGTAAAAAAGGGCTTTCCAATCTATTTTAAGTGTTAACTTTGCACCAGCAATTTGCATTTTAAGCTCTTTTTTTCTGCCAAGTGTGTGGCTCTCTGCTGAATGACACTCACAGCGGAGGGCTACGTGACACATGCCAATTCATTGGTCCTACACAGAGAGTATGCCAGGCAGATGCACAGCTGATAACCTCGCAGATGGATGTGGTGAAGAAGACAGGCTTTGACATATGCGCCGCAGACAGCTGCGGACTTGTGTGGGTTGTACAGACGCACTAGCGGTTCCATGAAAGTGGCTTCATGTCCACGACAATGCATGTGACTCTGAGGACTACGACCACTACAAGTCCTGAGCTGTCTGCGGAAGTACATCTGAGACTCCCGGACGGATGGACTGGGACTCCGTTGCCTGCTTGTCGGTCAATGAACTTAGAAAAAAAATATCTAAAATTAGCATCCCTAGTTATAATAGATAAACGGTATATATAAAAAAATAAAAGGTAGTATAACTACTTCTCAAACTGCTCCTGCAGCATAATCTGCTTGCTCATTATGCTTCAAATAGGAATAATTTTTCCAAAGTACCGCTAAATACGCAGTTTCCATGTCATGGCAAATAGTAAATGGACTGTATTTAGTGCTTCTCTTTTTCTACCTTACCAGGCAAAGCGCTTTACAATTTGCCTCTTATTAACCCATTCACACAGACACTCACACACCAATGATGGCGGAGCTGCATGCAAAGCGCGGGCCTGCCCATCAGGAGCAATTTGGGCTTCAGTGTCTTCGATATGCGGACAGGAGAACTGCCAACCTTGTGATTAATGGACAACCCGCTCTACATCCACCCACAATGCTATGACCCTCCCTAAAGCTTAAGGAAAGTTGATTAAGCGTTTAATGTTCAAATGATAGATTTGGGGTGGAATATCACTTTAAAATCACCTATAGACAGGAGGTGATTTATCGAAGGATATAGAACTACTCATGCATCAAATCTTTCTCAGGATTTAAATAACTTTTACTGAGCTTATTACTATAATGCAGGTATTTCATTAACTTTGATGTACTTAGCAGATCATAATGATAAAAAACATTCCAACAATTCTAAAGCTTTCCCTCAGCCAAAGTTCACTCTGCTCTTGCCCCACCCGCATGAACAGTTAATTAACAAAGAAGACATCTCCAACCAAGACCTAATGCTCCAGAGGCACCCCTTGGTGTGAAGAATCATGGTGTTAAAACAGGGAACTGATTTATTAAGTTCTAATTGTTGGTGTGGATGTCTCTCCGTCAGACAGTAGCTGAGGTTACTGACAGACTCCGCTGAGTGCGAACTTTTGTCAGCTGCCAGATTCATGGCAGACTAAAACCTCCCGCTGGGGAAAGAATATTTTTGAAAAGTCGCAAAGTTGTTGCCACCACTTGAAAATTGCCCCTTGTATCCTAGAGGGGGTACTGCTTGTTATTTTTACCTCCAGCAGACAGATGATTAATGACGAGTGTGGGGGGGCAGAGGAGGGAGAGAGGTAGCACAAAGAGGGAGAAATAGGAGAAAGAGAGAGGACAGACAGAGGAAGAATAAGGGGTTGTGCACCTAAAATATCCCGGCGTGGGAGGTCGGCGAGCGGGCAACAGGGGTCGCCGTGGTCGCCTGCAGGCCGCTCACAGACCAGCATACGTAAAAGGCTTGCAGTAGATAGCAGGAGATTGCAGAGGCTCAGAAAAGTGAGGCTTGTCTGGCTGGGCTATTTATGGAGCACAAATTCAGCTACGGACACACACTGTGTCATTCGATGATGGATCAGTGGGAGAGAAGCAGATCAGATGGGGAGGAAGGGAGGACAGGGCATCTTGTTGCAACACACAGGTTTGGAGGAAAACAAACCTCAACCGCCAAGCCATGTGCCTCTGTTGGTGTCTGATCACAGCTACAGATAGTTTTCTTTGGTCTGAATCATAGATGAAGGCTTGCTTTCATTGTGTATTTGGTTCTACATGGAAGCTTGTTATAGGTAACTGTTATCTTGCCAGGTTATAGATTTTTTAAAAATCTGACTCTACCCCTGTAACTTTATCTACGTGTGACGGGCTCTCTGGTGTAAATACCACATTAGCACTTAAAACGACATTGTGTCCGCTTTTACCTTAACAACCATGTGTTAAAATCTGTGACTTATGTTGACTGTCCAACCTTATTAACTATTCTTTCCATTCAGTTTACTTCGCTTCGCTGCCATTTTATGTATAGATCTTGCACAATGTCCTTGTAATTCCCAGTGTGAGAAACAATACAGGTTTAAGTCTTATGTATACACATACACAAACATTATTTAACCATTATTGGCTTACCCGTTTTGTGTATTTTTAAAGCTGTGTAATAATCCACTTAAAGTGCAACTAAGCACTACCACTACATGTAGGGAGAAAGGGCTCACAACAAAGTTAGCGAAATGCTGGTGAATATAGCAATTAAAAGCCAAATATATTTTTTCACATGATTGGTGGAGACCAAACTGGAGCTAAAAGGAGAAGAAACGTCGTCGATATAGACTTATATAAACTTAAAAGTAAAATATGTAACTTTCTGCCGCTAGGGGTCTCTCAACCAAAACAATGGATTGTAAACACAGACATTTGATGACGTTGGGAAGTTGCGTGGAATTATTGCTTGATTAGAATACATCTGTTTACGGACGAGTTTTACCCATTCAAGTGTATTCACGTTACGTTTAGTAACGTTTATTCATGTCATGCTAATAAAATAGCTGCAGTTTTCCAAACATAATTAAGTTTTTCATGATTCGATCTGTATTGGTAGCTAGCTGACCAGTTAGCTAGCGAGCCAGCAAGCTAAAATTAGCGGCTAACATTAGCAGGTTTTAGCTGCTGGCTAATGATTAGTCACCGGGCGGAGGGGGTTTGTTATAACGCTAGCTAGCTACTCAACGAGGCTTAGAGACGGTTGTGGGTAGGGATTGCAGGGGGACTCTCCAGGACGGCGATGATGTTCGATTGCCGTTATCAGCAGCAGGAGAACATCTCACAGCTGCCCGATCTCCCCCTTCACTTTTCTGTAATCTTAACTATTAATTTTGGTGCTTAACCGACCTTTTGTCGGGTTAATTTAGCTAGCTAACTGTAAAGACAGCTAAACGCGAAGGGGGGAGATATTCGGCAGGGAGGAGATTTTCGGCACAAACACCAGTAGCGCAAACGGAGATGTAACCAGCTAACATTATGGATGGCCGATGTTGTGGCTAGGATGCCTGGGTCTGATATTCTCTGTTTCCCGACGCTTCATTAAACTGCCGCTAGCGTCATAAGCACCCTGCATCGGCTGGGGCTAACAGTAACTAGCTATTGCTACATGTCCCGGCTGTGTTGTCAGCTATCATCCCGAATGAAGTCTCTTTGTGCCGGGGGAGTGAGGCAGGCAGACCGGGGTGTGCTAGCTGGCTAAATTAGCATTAGATTAATCGTCTATCTATACAGCTAACGTTACTAGTGAACTTATTCGTGGGTTAGCGCAGTGCTGCTTTTATCCATGGTCAAAACAAATAACCTTATGAGCATGTTGAACAATGTTGTAACCCTTTAATGTTATCCACCAAGAATTAGCTAGCATCAACGTTAGCTACTTGTCAACCAGCACATACATTGTAGTAACATTAAGCTGGACTAATATTGATATGTATCAATACATAAGGTTTCTGCTGTATTACTGTGTTGCAAAGTGGCATGCAATTAATCACAAAATGATGCCTTTTGGCAGAAAAAGCAGTGTTACCAGTATTTTTTTCTGTGACATTGTATGAGTTACAATTACTCTCGAATGTAGCATCTGGGTGCCCATGTTTTGACGGAAGTTACGAGTAACTAGATGGTGAAAGGTTATGTGACGCCACTGACGGGCGACTAAATGAAACGTGACTGAAAATAAAATAACAGATTTCTCTGGGTTTGCCATTTGGTGGAAACATTTGGGATAGTGTAACTAAACAACTCAAAATATAACAGGTATGGTCGTTTTGAGACATTTTAATGCAGAAAAGTTACATATTGTACATTTAACACTTGTGAGATTTAAGATTTTTAGAAAATAAGACAAAACAGCCAAAAATGACTTACGATACAATTTCTCTGTGGCCATGACAAGAAATTACTCATTTACATAGAATCATTTGTGCAGTGTAGTGTAACAATTACATGTTGAATTTTTTGTTTTCCAGTGTGGTGGACCTGTCTGACCCCCCCCCCCCCCCCCCCCCCGCCTTATGTACTGTAGGCTACAGTAACCCCCCCACACGCACGCTTGCACGCCTTGTCTTCCCCATCAGTAGAACAGCTCGCCTGAGTTTGGAATAGCACCAGTGACCCCTGGGGCAAAAGTCTGCAGGTCTTGGGCCCCCCCTGAGCTGTGCCCTCTGTGATTTATATATCTGCTCTGAATTTACAGCTTGTGAAATACTTTCCGTTAACAGCAGGACGAGAGAGAATGGAGAACCAGGGTGGTTGGAGCTGGAGGAACAATGGGCTTGTCCACTGGGACACAGACGAGTGCACTTGTGTGTGAATATTTATTTATATATGCACTGAGAAGGTATATTTCAGATTGTACATGGGTACAGTTTTGCGAATTCCATACCATGTATGCAAAATGTGTGTGTGTATACAAGTGGGTCTATGTTTGTGCATTTGTGTGCGTAACATGTAGATATGTCTGAGGCTGTATGTACATATGTGTTTTAATGTGTGGACACATGTGAGTGACATATGTCTGTCAGTCTGTGTGTGTGACGGTGTGTGTGTGTGTGTGTGTGTGAGTGTGTGTTCTCCAGTCAGCAGAGCACCTGGCACAGAGGGGAGCTTATAAATTCCCACGATAAGGAGAGGGGAAGTGTCACATAGCTGGGTGTCATTTCTTTAAGATGTGAGGAAATGCCGCCCAGCTTGAGCTCCTTTTGAAATACGGAAACCCTGGAAATAGTTATACATTCCCATGCTGCATATACTTTTAGTGATGTAGCAGAAAAGTTGGAAATGGTGGCAAAGGCAAATCAAATTCAACCCTTACCTCCTTGTTTTACTACCAATATGTTTAGTTTGAGTTCCTCCACAAAAGTGTTGAACATAAAACAAAGTTGTTAGTCAAATGACACATATCCACCAACAGGGGTCGCTATAAAAACAAAAATGGGTTTCGCCCCATAACTCCCACACATTCGTACATTCAACAACTTGACACGCCACTGAGGCTCTGTACCAAATTGGGTGAAGAACGGCCCTTAGGGGGCGCTATGATCAAGGTAAACGTGTTTTGGCCTATAATTCAATAAATGTAAATGGGACATTAGCAATTGCAATTTACTACAGACCTTGCAGCTCGCTGTCGCACTTTGGCTTTCGCGGGACCACATGTCGTCCGGGGCGACTCGCGTCGGGCAGGCTTGAACCCCGTCATAAATGCTTGCAGTTCTAGTTTGGACTGTCTCTTTTTTGTATTCACTCTAATATTAGCTTGGTTTTGGTCTCCATCAGAAATGTCTTTGTGGAGGTGGGCGTGGTTTGCAATGAGCTGCAGTGGACAAAGGGTAATCCACAGTGTCAGCGAGACGTGCTACAGTCTTGGTCTTAAACTAAATGGTCCACTCTATTCACAAGCTAGTGGCTAACTTTGTTTGCTTTTTGGTGCTTGGTAGGGGTGTAACTCCCACGTTTTATCACGATACATTATATTGATTCTTTGGACAACGATACAGTGTTTGCTGATATCACAAAGTCTGGCACAGTACGATTTTGATTTGATTCAATTCAGGGGCCTGCGACTGATACAAGAGGATACTATAAGCCCATTTAACACAGTTACATTTATATCATCTCACAAATAGCAACTCAAATACGATTTGGCAATTTCATTACTAAACTCTTCAAGACATTACAATTAAAAACAAACTACTTTTTCATTAAAAACAATATATATAAAATGAGAATTTTTAATTAAAGGCACATCTTAAAAGATAGATGTATTGAATTTGTTCACTGTGCATTAATGATATTGGATCGTTGATAATTGAATCGATATATTGACCCAGATCGATGTATCAATCTGATGATTTGACATGTTAGGTCGAGAGAAACTGTATAGTCTTGGAGCCCAGCCTTGACTTTTTTCACAGTTATTTCTCAGATGCTGCTTCTTAAAATAACCCCCACCCTCCCCCTGGTGATGTGCCTGGGTGTCTCCTGTAAAACTACCTCCCTACATAACTGCACTGCCACACAGCCCTCCTGGTATTGATGACACTCTCCTATTAAAAGAGATGTTCCACACATAATCTCCTCATTAATTGGTTGTCAGGCGAGATATTTTGTCATTTAATTCCCTGGTCAACTGAGACATTGCTTTAAGTGTAATCTTAAATCAGTCTGTTCATTGGAGGAGGTTTCTAAGTAGGGCTGGGCAATATATCGATATTATATCAATATTGATATATGTGGCTAGATATGTCTTAAATGTTGGATATTGTAATATGACACGTGTTGATGACAAGTGTTGTCTTTTCTTGGTTTTAAAGGCTGCATTCCAGTAAAGTGATGTATTTTTCTGAACTTACCAGACTGTTCTAGCTGTTCTATAGTTTGCCTTTATCCACTTGGTTGTTATATCCACATTACTGATGATTATTTTTAAACAATCTCATCGTGTAAATATTTTGTGAAAGCACAAATTTTCAACCCTACAATATTGTGGCAATATCGATATTGAGGAATTGGGTAAAAAATATCGTGATATTTGATTTTCTCCATATAGCCCAACTCTATTTTTAAGTAAATGATAGGCCTAGGCAATCTCTGTTAATTGGGCAATCTGGAGTGGTGGTTGGGGGTTGGGTGGATAAAAGAAATTAGGGACCGATGAAAAGGAAACCTTACTCATCCCAGTACAAGTCATCACAGTAAGGCATAATGAACTGACCCTGCACAGTAATGGGGTGCACATTTGCATGAACACGGAGCACAGTATATTTCCCATTACGGATGATGCTGCACTTTAATATTTATATCTAATGCTCTAATGTTGCATGGTGAAGAGTTACGTGTGGAGGTTGGGGTGGTAAATGGATATGTCCAGCCCAGTTTCATGGCAGTTCATGAAATGGTCCCGTTATTGAATCTATTGATTCTTGTACTGAACACGTTATTGTCGTTATTTTCGTGTGGTGAGCACGAATTTTAAAGTAATGTATTTCAATGGGTAGCATATTTCGTGATCACAGAACGATTACGGTAGCGAGTAGTATTGATAAGGCTAAAATCCGCGCAGGGAGGTTGGTCGGGGAGGTGGATGGGTCAAACAACACAAGACTTTCAGGATCGCGCCCCGCGTGTTGCAGTTCCTTTCCGCGTTATTCTCTTCCTAACAACAACCGTCCCGTTGTTGTCAGCGTGTCCTGCGTGTGACGGTTCCTTTCCCCATTCTTCTTTTCCTAACCACAACCGTCCCGTTGTTGTGGCGTTTCATTTCCCAGTTGTTGCATGCCACAGAGACTGCGGATCGCGTCCCTGCACCCAGGGATCGCGTGCCGCGTGTGGCGGTCCGTCCCGTTGTCGCCGGCGTGTGGCGTTGCATTTCCCCGTTGTTGCGTCCCCCAGAGCAGCCCAGTGTCATGGCAGTTCGTGAAATGGTCACGTTCGAAAATCGTGACCTGCACACGAAATAAACGAGAAAATCGTGACCTGTATACAAATCAATAAATCTAAATAACGTGACCATTTCACGAACTGGTGTGAGATTGGGTTGATATGTCGCAGGTCTGCCTTTCATGCAGGAGACCAGAGTTTCCATCCAGTGACAGATCTCCAATTAATATTTGTCTTTCATGTTAAACGTAACCCATACTCTTTCCCTAACTCTTACTATTTGTTTTAGCTTCCATTATCTAACCACAAACGTAAGTACTCATAAACATCAAAAGAAAGGATTTGAAGTAAAAAGTGAAACTGGGGGCACCTGAATAGCTCACCTGGTAGAGCGTGGGCCCCATGGACAGAGGCTCAGCCCTTGCCGCAGCAGCTGCAAGTTTAATTCCGACCTGCGGCCCTTTGCTGCATGTCGTTCCCCCTCTCTCTCCCCCTTCAGCTGTCCTATCAAATGAAGGCCTAAAATGCAAAATATATATATATATATATATATATATATATATATATATATATATATATATATATATATATATATATATATATATATATATATATATATATATTTAAAAGTGAAACTGCAGTCATCTTTTTTTATTAAAAATGAAAGGAAATGATAAAGAAAACATTGATAACCAACTATTCATAGGCCAGCCACCGGCCAAGTTAATTTACAACACTGGTGTTGTGACGTGGTGCACATTGGTGTGGGTGGGAAATCAATCCTTTGTGGTGAAAGTAAGAGGTAAACAAACAACCAGTTTTGCCGAATGCCATCGTCTCCCCGCTGGGCGTTTGTAGATTGGGGTCAAAGGGGTAGGAGGGAAAACAGGACTGGAAATGTCATAAATCAGAAGGATTTTAGAATCTGATGACAAACCTAATTCCTGTCTGAAAAGAGCCGAGCCATCCCCCTCTGACTGTCATCGAAGCTGGCCTATAAACATCGCAGCTGTCAACCAAGCTCGCCCGGACTGCGAAGGACATGCCATCGTGCCTCTCACATGCTCTTTCATGGGCCAATTCTGGACTGGAGTGGCCGGCGAATTCCACTTTGCATTTTGTCACATTCGGACGCAGTGGGGGCTGGACCAGGACCCCAACTATAAACCACCACCTACGTCTACCCACTATCACCTCTCATGTCTGACCATCTGTTGAAGGGCATTTACTCCGGCAAAATCACTTCATCCGTCTATCACTCCAAAAACAGGTTGTGAGGCCTTACAAAGGGAAATGTGGATAATGGGGAGAGTGGGGTAAGAAGCAGAGGGTGGTGAGTGGGTGAGAGAGGAGATGGGGGTTGGCACACCGTGTTAAATGTTGTCACTGCGAAAGGTGAGTAGAGGAGCTTTGGAGGCCATTTTCCACTCAACATACGCTCCGCTTGCCCTTTCCCACCCCACACACACACACACACGCACGCGCAGTGGTAACTAGATAGCTCTCAGCGTGCCTTGCTCTGTAACCTATACAACTAAAGCTGGCAACTCACTCACTAGAGATAAAAAAAAAAGAAATATAGAATTACACTGGGACATCCAGGCATCTGACATGCACGTTTCACTGTTCCAAAACGGTCACATTAACTTTGACCTAAAGCCAGATGGTCCCTTTCCTGCTTTATACCACAGGGACATGTCGGATGTAATGGCACTTGTGAAGTCTTTGCAGTGTCTAGCTGACAAATAATAAAAATGTTATATCAATTCTTTTCTCCTGATTTTTAGCCTCAAAATGCTAATGGTTTAAGCTAAAACCTAATGTAATATTCTGGGCAGAGACACCACAAAGCTCATACTTCAATGGGTACATTTATAATGTACTGAGTATAAAATCATTTCAGAATTAACACCCAATTCAGAATTTCTATTCACCATATTAGCAGCTGTTGGCTAATATTTTTGGTACCTCACATTCGTATAAACCAGTTTGCAGCTGTTTCCAGGGAACAAGTGCTCTGATGAAGCAGAGAGCAAAGACTGAAACCAGACCGGGGGCCTGTTGCACAAAACCAGGATAAGGGATTAAGCCGGGATATTCAAGTTATCCTGGATGAATTTAGCTTTGATTTGGTTGCACAAAAGCAGATTGAATTAAACCCAGCCAAGTAACCATGGAGATTTATTCTTTGCAGCTAGCCTGCTCCAGAGCAGGCTAACAGCCAGGCTGCGATTAATCCTGGAGAAATAGTTGCACTGGCACCGGAGATAAAGTGGGACAATGCGGAGGAAATGGGCTTTTCCTCCGCTGCTCTCCCCGTGAATTTGCCCCGTGCAACGTGGAGAGGCGGGGGGAGGCAGGGGGATCCTCCCACACCGTGCAGCGGACTCTAAAGGAGACTTTTAGCATCAATAACGACGACAATGGCACCTGACCAAACGTCCGTATTTTACAAGATGGGAGTGAGAATGCGTTTGGAATATGTTGGAATGCCACAAAGCTTCTTAATCTTTTTATTTTGGTGCTGTCACGCATCTTGGAGCTTGGGAGTGAGAAAAAAAACATGAATAATAGGCTATATTGTTTTACAGATATGCTTACAGTGTGTATTGAAGTCACTTACTTCTTTTTCTAGTTTTTGTCCAGTCATGTTTGTTCTGTATGAATATTAATTGTAGAAAGATATTTATAATTTTAGCTTATAGACATTTGTGGATATGGTTGTAAAACATATTCTCACATGAATAAGGGTTTGAAATTAAGCCTAGTCCTTAGGGTAAATTGCCCGAGGAACATGAATTCCCTCTGCTCACTTTTAAGGCAAAGTAGGCTAAATAATTAAACATTTTATTTATATAGTGCTTTACAGGCTACTCAAAGACACTTTACAGTAAAACCAGCACATTTAGCACATAAAAACAGATACAGCAATAAAACCAACACAAAACAAGAATATTAAAAGCAATTAAAACTTTGTAAAAATGTGGAGTGACTAGTAGGCCCTAAGTAGATCTTTTTAAATCCTTACGCATTCAGTCGGTTGTTTTGTCTATTGGGCTTTTTCTCTCTGTCTGATAACAACAGCCGTATTTCCCTTTTTGCATATTATATGTTTCACCTCCTCGTAATTTTCCATTAACAGCTGCTGCTCAGCGGTTTAATCATATGCTGCACGCGTCTTCTCCATTTCTGCATCAGTAAATCTGTGATCGATACCGTGGTCTATTTAAGAAAGCCGTGGACGTGCACTTATCCCAGCTATCTACACCTGGCTTGACATAGCTTCACCTTCTCATCCTGGCTCGGCAAATGTGCAACCGATTAAGCCGCGATGAGCGGACCACACTAAGTCAAGCTGCGCTTTTTCAATTATCCTGGATTTCTTCATTCTACTTTTGTGCAACAGGCCCCGGCTCTCCAGAGATAGGTGCGTTGTTTTAGGACAGGCAGACCACTATCTCTCTCTCTCTCTCTTTCTCTGCTACAATTAAACCAGCCCACTGCCTGATTCTCTTCTGACTCAGAAGACAGAGAAATGCAGGTGTAGTTAATAGTTTTCTTTCCTTCAAAAAAATAAAATGTAAAGGGTATCATTAAAAATATTCAATACTGGTAAAAAAAAAGTATCGTTCAGGAACCGTTCGCGGTATTACCGCGAACGGTTCCTGAACGATACTTTTTTTGATACCAATATCATAAAATCCATTTTAACAAAAAGAAATGACAACATTACAACTTACGGCACAAATGCTTTTATTTATTTTTCAGCTCCTTCTACGTGAGCCCTGTCTCTGTGTGTAATGTAGTGTTTTTACAGCGTGTCTTTACGACGTGTAACGTTAGACAGCCAATTACGAGCATTATTAGATCTTGGTAGAGGCATTCTGCGTGCTTATTGGCTCACTGACTCTGATGAGATTCACTCCTAGGATATTGAAATTTGGTATTGAATGACGAGGCATTTTTCGATACTCGATACTCAGAAGGCAATTTCATTCGGTGCCTGAAAAGATTCAGAACCCAGCCCTAAACGTTATATCATTTTGAAAATACCTATGAACCAAAACAACCAACAAAGTACTCCAAATTAAATCCATGCCCTCTAGAACGAGACATAGAAGCCTATTCTGATAAGGTTAAGGTTTAGACACGTCTTGGTTAGGTTTAGGACTAAGGGCGCTGACACACAGAGCCGATTATCGGCCGTCGGACCGTCTGGCGAGGTCGGTGACTCCAGTCTGTTCGGTGTATCCCGTGCCGTCGTCCGTCTGAGGAGCCGTCGGCCTTCATTTGGGCCGACCCAACATGTTCAGTCAGAGACAGGGCAGTCGGGACTCACCAGGAAATGACGAGCGGATGAGCCTCTCAAAATCTGACGAAAATCTTTTAAACCGACCATTGTTGATCTGAAATGAAGACAGATTCAGCAACTGCATGGCCTATTTCTCTCTTAAAATGTTTTCAGAAACACGTTTCAGTGAACTATTTTAGTACAATATGAGATCGTATTCTGAACAAGCCGCCATGACAGTCTGGCTGTGAATTTCCGGAGAAAAAAGACCCACGTGACGCGTTCGTCCAATCAGCTGCCGGATTTCATTTTCTGGGAAACAATCTGTTAATGGAAACAATACAGAGAAGTGCCGCCTGCTGCTATGGAGACGTATTACATTTCGCATACGCTCAAGTCGGCGTCGCCTCAGTGTGTTTTGAGGCATTTTTTTGGACCTCGGGGACCCGACTGATCAGTCCGACTGGCTTTTCTGCCGACGGTCGGCCGTCGGGTTGGTGTGTAAGCACCTTAAAATGTCTTATTTGCAAAGGTTAGGGAAGCTTCTTCGTCATGATTACAATAATAAAACACTTGGTTAACTTTGGGGGACAATCGCGCTCATGATAAAAAGGAACCAGCACTGACTTGAGGTTGGGGAACTGGAAACAAACAGCTGTCTCCCATGGTATAAGTCTATGTTTTGTGAAAACAAAAGATGGTATAAACACAATAATGCACTCCAAGTTGTCCTAATATACAGTCAGTTATTTTTTATAACAAGACACGTCTTAGTGCATTATTGCTATGAATTGCTTGCTCCTAAATACTTTGATTCTCAGTAGTGCATTTGTTTTTGTTTTGATAGTTAGCCTTTACTGTAACAGAGTGTTTTTCTAACACAAGTGGTTTAAATTCCTGAGTAACTATTGCCCTGGGTTTCCCCCCTCGGTTGGTTAAGACATAAATGGCTGCAACGCATCATAAATAAAAAGAAGAATGTCACAGGGCCTACTTTCTGTGTAATTAAATCATCATGTACTGTACAGTACATGATGCTGGTGAAACGCCTGCGTGTGTGTTCACAATATGTATGATGACACACTAACACACTGTCTTTGTCTGTCTACTGTACGTTGCACACACACACACTTGAAAGGCTTGAATGAGCGTGTACACATAAACCAGTTTCCGTATCTCTTAATAAAGACCGTAGAAGGTTCACTTTCCGCTGTTGGATTTATTGAGCCCCATCAGCAATCTTGGGAAGAGCCTCTGCGGTTGGTTGCAGTTGGTTTTTGAAGGGTGAAAATTTTTTTTCAAGAGTGACAAAGTTGAATATAGTAGTTGAATATTGTTACTTTTAAAACAGTAAGTACTAGCTGACCAGCTTTTAACAAAGCAGGCTTTACTGACTGTAAATGTTTTCCTCATTTAGTAGTTTCAGTTATATAAACTTGGTACACCAATACATGTGAGGTATAGATGGAAAGGTTACACTTTACTTGAAGGTAGCTACATAAGAGTGACATGACACTGTCATGAACTTGTCATAAACATTATAAACAAGTCATAAACGTTTATGACAGAACGCTTCTTTAAGTAAGTGTCTCATTCGGTTTTTGTCATGACAAGTTATGGTTAGGGTACGGGTTAGAGTTATAGAGGAGACACGCCAGCCCGATAATCGTCCGTCGGACCATCTGGTGAGGTCGGTGACTCGAGTCTGTTCAGTGTGTCCCGTGCCGTCATCCGTCCGAGGAGCCGTCGGCCTTCATTTGGGCCGACCCAACATGTTCAGTCAGAGACAGGGCAGTCGGGACTCGCCCGGAAATGGCGAGCGGATAAGCCTCTCAAAATCTGACGAAAATCTTTTAAACTAACCTTTGTTGATCTGAAATGAAGACAGATTCAGAAACTGCATGGCCTATTTCTCTCTTAAAATGTTCTCAGAAACACGTTTCGGTGACCTATTTTAGTACAATATGAGATCGTATTCTAAACAAGCCGCCATGACAGTCTGGCTGTGAATTTCCGGAGAAAAAAGACCCACGTGACACGTTCGTCCAATCAGCTGCCGGTTTTAATTTTCTGGGAAACAATCTGTTAATGGAAACAATACAGAGAAGCGCCGCCTGCTGCTATGGAGACGTATTACGTTTCGCGCAGCGCGTATGCCATAGTTGGCGTCTCTTCGGTGTGTTCTGAGGCATTTTTTGGACCTCGGGGACTGATCAGTCTGACTGCCTTTTCTGCCGACGGTTGGCCCATCTGGTTGGTGTGTCAGGGCCTTTAGGGTTAGGTTCATGTTTCATGACTGTGTCATGATAGTGTCATTTCATTCTTATGTAGATACCTTCAAGTAAAGTGTTACGATTGGAAATTACAAATAGTGATTCAAACACTTTTGTTGTCAATGTTATTTGTCCATTCATGTATTGGACACCACTACAAGGCCTGAGTCTTTATCAGTAACAAAACATGTTTTTGTTTAAGAAATATATCATAGGCCTGAATATAAGATGTATTTTCATACTTGAGAAATGACAGAAATGAAAGGAAATGAGGTAGTGCTATGTTTGAGAACTGAAACGTCAATCTATACTTTGTTCTATTAAACGTACAATATGTAACTTTCTGCCGCTAGGGGTCTCTCAATCAAAACAATGGATTGCAAACACAAACTTTTGATGACATTGGGAAGTTGCGTGGAATTATGGGAGTTGTAGTTTTTATTATTAAACACCATCGCCGATTAAAATGCATCTGTTCACGGACCCATTCAAGTTTATTCACGTTACGTCTAACGTTTATTCACGTCATTCTAATAAAATAGCTGCAGTTTCCCCAACATAATTGTTTTTCTTGATTCGATTTGTATTGGTAGCTGATCAGTTAGCTAGTGAGCCAGCAAGCTAACATTAGCCAGCAGCTAAAACAACACTATCACAATATATTTCACATGTCAATGTCACCTTTTGGATGGTTTCAACACCGGGGCGGACGGGCTTTGTTGCAACGTTACTCAAGGAGGCTGAGAGACGGGTGTGGGTGAGGATTGCTGGGGGAATCTCCGGGACGGCGAGGACGTTCGACGGCTGTTGTCCAGCAGTAGAACATCTCCCAGTTGCCCGGAATAATGTCCCCCTTTGCTAAATATATTCAGTATTAATGTCATAGGCAGGTAATTACAACCAGAAGAAGAACTAAGAAAAAAACTACTTTCTGTAATATATTAATATATTTATGTCTTAAATTGGATATACAGTATAACTAACTTATAAGACCACATTCATTTCCCATAAAGCCTGTCACTTCCTGTCAACCGGCTTTGTTTTGATGAGAGGATGAAGAGCATTCTAACTGTAAATGAGGAGTTGTTTTTGTTGATAAAGTTTTGTTAGGAAAGGCTAATGCCTTCAGCACAACTCCTGATGGACTCGTCTCAATTGTCTGTCATTCTCGTCGCAAGATAACATTATGGATATTAAATGTACGTTACGGTGATGATGTGGGGAAATCTCGTGAATTTTGACCTGAACTGCTGAAGTACAAACTGGATTACTTTACCTGATCAAGACATGGATTATGTTTTATTTGCTTTACTGAAAGAAAAGTTGTGTAAAGGCATGAGGTAAGATGACAAGTCATGTTAATATATGATAACTGATTGGAGAAGGCAGCTAATTTTTGGTTAGCTAACATTAGATGTGGCAAACATCACATTCAGTGCAATCCCTCGGCTGATTGTGTGCTCAGTTAACGTTACTGCTCCGTGTTGCTGTGATGTGGTTAACGTTACTGTTGGGGTGCTTTGCCTGGGAATCACTCTTTGTGTAGATTGTAACGCAGCTGGCTGGATATGTCTTGAGATAATAGGAAACAGGTTTAGGATTGAAGACGAGCACTGCTCCTTGTTAACACGTTCTAAATTTACACTTGATTGGCATGGAATCAGCTGCTTAGTGGTCAAATGTCAACATTAGGGTTATAATAATAACTTTGTTATAATGTTAACTAAACCTCACATTTGAGCTAAGTTAGCCTAGCTAACAAAACAATGTTTGCTGGTCAAATGATCTGTTTTGTTAAAAAATCAATTTTCGTTGAGCACTAGCAGTTACTTTAACTTAAGTTAGAATGCAGCTGGTCCATTGGTAGCTAACAGTAAAGTTAGGTAGTTCACTGACCTTTTTGCCGTTTTAGTTGACCTATATGTAAAAAATAAAAGTCTCATCTACTATACTAGTGTGTGAGAAGTGATGCCAGCCTCCCTAGTCACTTTGGTCCTTTTGATAAAGCAACATGTGCTGCACAGCTCATAATAAAGTTTCTGCCCTTAGGTTGCAATTGTAAACAGTTCCCAGGTAAGATGGCGGACAGTTATCCCATTAATTATGACGTTGTGTCATATCTATTGTTCTCTCTCTTGGTTATGTTGTAACCTTAGTTCTCTGAGTGAAGAGACTCTCTCTCCACTGGTGTAACTGTTAGTTATACAGGAGAGATGCCAGTCATTTGAGTTAGTGGCAAAACCTTTTAGTGCTCGTTTTTCATTTTGTGACTTTCGATTGAATAAAGGACTATTTTTCCAGTCTTAGTTCTTCATTGAAGTTTTTTTTTTTTTTTTTAAATTGTGATAAAATCTTGTCTCGATCTCGTGAACCCAAACTCGTGTCTCGTCTCGTCACACCCTGAACAGTCAGGAGGATGTTTATTTCTTTATAGACTCAGTGAAAACAAAATGCTATCCTGTGACAGCAGCTTAACACAAACCCAACACTTTCTGATGTTTGTTTAAAATAATTTTAAGCGTCAAAGTGTGGCAGGGGTTGATGTGTCTAGGCCATCTGCCCTTTGACCTTAAAGCAGCCCAACAAAACACTTTCAAAATTTCATTTAGCCAAAGTAGGAACTCATCTGTCAACACCCTTCGCCTCTCCGTAGCCCAAACAGTGATTATATCAATCACCGCTGCTGCAACTAATTGAGATAACAGCAGCGCGGGTGAGAAAGAATGAAGTACCGAGCTGCTAGAGAGAGGCACAGCTGATGTCCTTCTCTCTGGCTCCCTCCACCACAGGCTCCATTGTAATTTCTTCGGGAAGGTGATCACAGTAATAGTCTTGTAATTGGATTTAAGTGGATTAGGTGCCAGGCAGGGAAGAACAGCTCTGGCTAGAGAAGTGCAGTCCAAACACAACCTGTTGCCCGGGCCGTGACTGAGCGTGAGGTCTCAATCTGGACAACAGACATCGCTGCTCGCAGCAGATATATATATATATATATATATATATATATATATATATATATATATATATATATATATATATATATCTACAACATACAGCTCCAGTCCTTGCTTCTGATTGGCTGAGTCACATTTGAAGACTTTGTAAAATACCCAATAAGCACGTGCACCTGTGACAAATCTGTTAATTTACTCAAAACAGTACTGACGTGTCACATAGCAACCACTTTGTTTAGCTACTGTTTAGGAACTACATTGTGTACCAGAAGAATAACAAAGTAAAAACAAAGTAAGTAAATCATTTGATGCCATAAAGTGATTTGAATGCAGCTACGAGGCTTTTTTTGACTGCTAAATCACCAGAATCAGGCTCAGTCTTGTCAGATATAATATGTAATTTTTACCAATATAGAGAAAATAAAAAATTAATGGTACATGCAAGTTATTAGAATAAAAAAGTAGCTATATTTTGGAGTTTGGGAATTTAAATATTGACTGAAACATATATTTGCTGTATAGTAATATTAATAGTAATGTTATCTCTAGCAGTTTTTCCCCTTTCCAAGTTGCAAAATGTTTTTTTTTTTTTGGCAGCATATAATTTCAGTGAAAACTGCTGACAGTGAGCTGAGTAACCAGGTCTTTTGTTAAACTTCTCATCAACAAATGATGGCTTGAGCTCTACAATACAAATTCCATTACCCATCATTAACCAACCAGAAAGATATCTCAAACCTAAGTATGTAATGCCAAAACTATCTGCATGATTATATGCCACTAATGCTAAGTAGCAGAATATGTAAGTGCAATTTAAGTGAACTCATCATTTAAATAAATATTAAATTAGCCTGCTGGCTTCTAAATTAAATAATACATACCAGCTGCAGTATCTACAATGCAAACACAAGTATCTAGATGTTTGACCTTCTTGCAGAATTTCTGTAATAGAAAAAAAAGGGGGATGGAAGTGTTAGAGCTGCAGGATATTTATTCTGAGACTTCATACTGATGTTTTTTTTTTTTATCTGACTCACGCAATTAAGCTTGATTTGAAAGTAATTGCAATAAACTACACATCTAACTGTGTTGTTATGCAATATGGAGTCCAAACGCCACAGAACCATTCTCAATTAAAATCTTCTTTTCACTAGGTCTTTACTCATGGTAGTAAATTTAACTTGGCATCCCTTTATGGAGCAGGTGTGAGGGATTAGGCTGGGGGGAGTTTACATTCATAAACTGTACATGAGACATCTGAACTTGAACTCTTTCACATACAGATTGATTCACACACTGATGTGCGTGAGCAGCAGAAAAGGCAATACATACATTACATTACACTGTGTGAATGCAGACATTAAAAGACATTCACAGAGAAATTGACAACGGGGCGGCACATTAACAACACCTGCTATTATAACTGAGAGGACAAGTGCTGCTGGTGAAGACTTTCTGCCTGTTGAAACTTTTATAGTTTCCTTCTAAAGTTTGATGACCATAAAGTGAAAGCTGCAGATGTATGCTGGGTATCCGCCCCGTCTGAGCGAGGGATGTCACAAGAACCGATACTTGCAATACCTTCCGGTTCTAAAATGACAAAACACCGTAGGCACCGTTAGCGACGATGCCAATGTTAGCAGCATCGGTGCTGCGCCTCTTCCGGAACTGATGGGGGCAGTATACACTTCAGAGTGTTCCAGTCAATACATTCAGAAGTAGGAGGTCACGAACAAGTGGCCAAGGTCACGCCCTTCTACTTCCGGTCCATGGGACATATCTTTCGAAAAAATATGAACGAGAGTCAACGGAGATAGATTCTACCCGACCTAAAAAAAACAGCATGTTCACTGCAAACTCACGGTCCTCTCGTCCTGATTTACAGCCCCCCCCCCCCCCCCCCCCCCCCCCCACTCTCTTGGCTTCAAATAACTCACCGTTGTTGGCTACGGCCGCTGAACAGGCTACACGTTGTAAACAGCCGTGGCCGCTTGCCTGGTCCTCCGGTAACATTAGCTAACAGTTAGCAAGGTTAGCATTGGCGGCGTTAGCCAGGACCAGTCCGGATCACTTTTCTGGGTGTGTCTCAATTGTTTTTGCGAGTAACCAACTCGTGTACTCTAGCTATATAATTCAATGTGAGTACACGAATGTTGAAATGACATAAAATGCCCGTCCCTTGTAGCTGTGATAAATTAGCCTGAAGCTAATGCTTAGCTACCTGTTCAGGAGGAAATTAGGCAACTTGCCGTCTTTTTGGGCTCTAAGCTGTCTCCATCTTTCAAATACTTCTCCAATATTTACCCGGGGTTTGTAACGTCTCTGGTCACGCAACTGTTACAAACACTATTATTGTTTTTGCACAGTACCTTTTGAAAAGATGCCTGGAAGTCTGGAATGTGTCTGGGGACACTAGTTGTTGCACTGTGACCATTAATTGCACTTTATTATGTTGTTCTATGCTCTATTGCACATGTTTTGTATGTCTTGTTATGACATACAGAAGTTCATGTTTCAAGTTCAAGTACATGGAATCTTAGAAAATCCTTTTTGTTTTACCGTGGTATCGAAATCGGCATCAAGAATTGTGTTATTTTACTGGTATTGGCACCGACTAGGGCTGCACAATTAATCCAATTTTAATCACGATCACGATTTTGGCTTCCCACGATCAAATTCACGTGATTGAGCGATATTTAAAATGCTTCATTCCGTTCATAGAACGCTCTGTATCAACGTTCTTTTTTTCCATATCTCCGTAAACCACTCTCTGATCACGTGCCTCCATGAGCCAATCAGAGTTGTTCCCTGCACCGCGCAGCTTAGTTTAGATGTAGACAGTCACAGAGGACAAGAGTAACGTGAGGAAAATTCCACAACAGATAGCAGTCGGTCATAAGTCGTCACAAGGTTTACCAGTTTACCAGTAAACGCAACATTTTGTCCCGTCTGTGTTGTTTTTCAGACAACAGCAGTGACCAGTGCTAGTTTGAGTCTTTTAGCTCATAGCTTTAGCGGCAGACTGTTGTACGTCCCGCTGTTGGAATCCTCTACAGTGAAATACAGTCACATTACACGTTTAGCTGTCAGCATTTTAGCCATGTTTAATCCAGTTACTACTGTAGCTAATGGTAGGCTAACGCTAGCTGCTGTGTAACGTGTTATTTGTGTTTACTAGCGTGACATGCAGCGATGTTTCTGGTGCCTCTAACGTCTGTTTTGGAGCATCAGAGCGCAACACAGACATTTAAGTGGCACCGTAATCCGCGTTGCTATTTCGTCCTGTATCTATGGTCATGGATACCAGGTCATGGATACTGGGCACCATTTTAACATGCGCCGTTAACGTGAACAGAAAATTGCGTTGCTGTATCTTTTCACGGCAAACGTGCATGTTTGTAAAGCGGTCGCACAACAGCTGAAATGGCATACTCCTTCATAGTATCCTTCAACAAAGGAGGAATGTAGCACAATATGGATGTGAAAGCAGTTATAATTAGCCTATGTGACAATAAAATTTGTTTTGGTTAAAATCAACAAATAATCGTGATAATTAATTGTGATCAATATATTGATCAAAATAATCGTGATTATCATTTTGGCCATAATCGTGCAGCCCTAGCACCAAATTTTTGGTATCGTGACACCCCTAGTCTGAGCATCCACATTTTGAACACCTGAAAATCTGTGATCAGAACTGTGTCTTTATAATGCCAGTGTTTTTGTTGTGGCCTTAGTATTGGTTGTCTCAATAGAGAATAGGGCTGCACAATATATCGTTTTTTATTGTCATCGCAATATCAACTGTCACAATATACATATTGCAAAAGGCTGCATATCACAAAAGACATTATTTATTGTGTTATTTGAAAACAAATATCAGTAGAAAACCTAACTTTAAGATGTAACTGTCCTTTTTTTTAGTGGTGCCTTTTATATTCAATTCAATGTTCAATTTGTTGAATTAAAAAAATGTTGGAAATGATTTCCTTTCATTTGTTTTAAATTCAACAACCAATTTGTTGTACTTAAGCAGAATACTGAAAGCAGCAAAAATGCTGAACTGAGTTCACGCTAATATTTGTTTATTTATCGCAGGTAATATTGTTATCGTGATATTTAACAACGTTATCGCATATCACATATTTTCCTTATATCATGCAGCCCTAATAGAGAATTATTTGGATAGTTATATGTTCTGCTCCGTTTTGTTGTCCTTAACCTCTTCTCCACTATATCATGATTAATAAAGCTAAAAGAAGAAACTTTGGGAGGAATGGATGTTGAAGTCGTCTGCTTTTCTTCTAAAGCATGATGCTGTTTTTTTCAGAGAACGGGCTTACCTATCCTATCTCTGCAACGTACATTAAGCTATTTTGCCTGCCAACTTGCAACAGTAAGCTTACACACATATGAAATTGGATTATATTTAGGCAAAATGAGTTCAAGAAAGTAAATAAGTGTCCATAAATCATGTTGACACCAGAACACACCCATGAAACACCCATAAGCAATGCATTTTGATTGAGTAAGGGAAGAGGTCGTCTTTGATTTATACAATTTTACACACGACACACACACACACAACTCCTCCTGTAACTAAACGCTGAAGCCACTTACACACAGCACACACATCAACAACCCCTGTCCTCCAGCTGTACATTTCAGAGACTTAAAAGAGGGTGTGGTAGAGTTCAAGCATTTGGTCAGTGTGTTTTTGACACACAAGTTTCAGTAGTTCACCGACGATATGCAGTCACTCCAAATTCCACCAGGGGAAAGAAAGAGGACCCCAGCTTCCTGTTTTCTCCTTTCAGCGCACGTCGCAATGCAATCCCAGCCGAGCTGCTGGGCAGCACAATGGGCGCGGGTGTGATTCAGCTTTCAACAGGCCTGTTACCAGGGATTACCCAAGCGTTGTTTAATAGTGTTTATCCGGAACACAATATAATGTTGTTTTATCAGAGTAATAATTCACACACTTTGCTCACTGTTGGTTTCAGAAATGTCACCGTGAAATTTCTGCGAATCTGTCGCTGGCGTCTGCCCAGCCAGTGCAGGTGAGGTCAATGAGAGAGCGCAGCTGGCATTCTCAAACGTGCATTCAGACACGCACCAGCAGGCATGTATGGCCCCCATAGATAGATTGATGGTGGCGGGGGGAACGGAGGGCTGCGTGGCTGTCCTGAAATTAGGCCAGCTTTAACACAGCAGACACGCTCTCAAGCCCACAGTCATAGTAACATTTTATGTGACAAGCATTATGAAGGTGATTTATAGAACGCATGTGTGTTGGGCTGAATATTTTCCAGAATATTTAGCCAGGGCTAAGTCTGCATTTTCAAATGTCCCTGGTTGTTCACATCATCCCTACGTTGACCGTTAGACAAACCTGATAAAATAATAAGCGTAATGAACGGAAAACTCTGAATGCCCTCTCAGAAGGCCTGACGAGGACAAAGCAGGCACACTGTTGCAAGCACACACCTATAAGCATAGTTGTTTTTATGGGATGGCCCTTCATGTATGGCACTGGTCTCTGGCTTGTTCTACTTTGTGCTCTTTTATTTAGGGCAGACATGGGCCACAGTGCCAATGCTGCTAGCAAATGGTTCATAGCTTTGATGTTAAATGCCTGCAAAAGCAGCGAGTGGAGCTTCGTGGGGACAGTTTAGACAGCTTGAGTTGTCAATCACACAATGGCTTACTCAATCCACTTTCAAATACTCATGGCTGTCAAAACTTTATTGTGCCAGCCTGTGGATAAACTACATCTTCCTTGTAATTACTACAAGTCTATTAACAACAGTTTTTCTTAATACAAGTTCAGCTTTTTAGTTTCTTTTTAGGATGGACACAGATTTTTGGGAGTACAGGCTGCAGAGAGTCTGCGCAAAAAACTGTAAAGAACATATTAATTATAAAGCTGTTTAAAATCATCAACTTGTGGTAAAGTAAGAATCTGCACTATTAAGAGAGCATCATTTTTCACTTTTAGACATATGTCTTATTGCAAAGTGGTACGAAAACTGTCGCTTCTCCCGAATTGTTTGACTTAACAGGGTATTTTCCTACTCAGTAGATTATTTTATTTTCTAGAAAAGAGTTACTTAACACAGAGCCTTTAAAAATAAAAGTGTAAAACCTTTGGCCCTGTTTACACGAATACGCTCGCGGGTGAAAACGACAAAATATTTTATCGGATGTGCAATTCGTTTAGACGGCGACGGCATTTTTGGGGCTTAAAAAACGCAAAAAAGTGAAACCACCCTCCAGAGTGGAAATCTTAAAAACGCTACACCATCGCGTTCCCATCTAAAGGGTAAAAACTCACTGTGCCGTGTGTGTGTGTGTGTGTGTGTGTGTGTGTGTGTGTGTGTTGTATATTGTGTGTGCCGCGTGTGTGCCTGTGTGTGCATTGTTTAGAGCAATAACTCCACCTCCTCGTCTGTCCAGACAAAATTGTCCGCTTTTGTTGTTCGCTTCGCACTACAAGGGAGAGGAGAGGGAGAGAGGAGGAGAGGGAGACAAGTAGAAAGAAGGTTCTACACAGGTGCGCAGACTTGGTGGATCGCATTTCACACACTTTTGCGTCACCATATGCACGCAGATTTCCCCCCCATAACGCTCGTCTAAACGCGGAATAAAAAGTGAGAACGCAATGCCACTTTTGCATTTTCTCTTCATATCGTTTCCGTCTAAACATAGTCTTTGATGGACTGGGTGTAGGATGAAATGGTGAAGAAAACTATAGGCTATGCATTTACATTCAGATAGCTTTGACGATTACTTACATCCATAGTTCTGTCAAAACAAGGTGACAGTAGGGCTGGGACGATTTGTCAACGTAATCGATTACGTAAATGCGTCGTCACAAATAACTTGTGTTGACGTGTCACGCGTAATAAAAAAAAAAAAACATAGCTGCCTCCAGCAACAGCGCAAGTATGGATTCCTCGCTAGTTCAACAACACACTGAGAAAAAGACTTGCATATGGTCTTCTAAAGTGTGGGACTATTTTACTCTTAATGCCAACAACAACGTGATAGTCTGTAGACTTTGTAAAATGCCTCCCTGAGTCAGGATAACAGCAGCAAAACACCATAAATTCTGCTCACCTTTTTGCCCCTTTCCCTCCCAAGCAGAGTTTAGATTCTCTGCCCGAGTCCGATCACGAACTTGACCCACGGGCCGGGTAAGGCCAATATTTCCTGCCACTATCCTCGGGCCACGCCGGGCCTTTGATCAAGCGTTTGTGTTTTTTTAATCATTACTTTATTTGCTTCTTCCGTAGCTCTGGGTAGATGTCCTGCACTGACTTGAGTGTGAGTGTTATCTCTAATAAAGGCAGGAATCTCTATGTGTCTGTCTGTTTGTTTGCATTTTCATTATTTTGAGAACCTTTCATCCAAACGACTTCACAAGGGAGTGCAGTGTCGTATTTGGTGCAATATAGATAGACAGGCCAGACGCGTTCAGAATTAATAAACTTTTAATAAACTACAGAACAGCGCGAGCAGGAAGCGGCGCACCTCACTTGAGCAGGGCTTATATGCCCCGAGAACGGAGACTTAAATTAAGTGCACATTTTTATCACGTGTAAATGGCGGATAAAAGCAGCTCGTTCTACTTACAGAACTCAGGTGATTTCTCAAGCTTGATGTGCTGTTGTGGTAGGCCAGTTTCAAATTGCATATTTGACACTCTGCCTTTGTCTTGTCCTCCCTTAATTTAAAGTTCTCCCACACAGATGAAGTCTTCGGCATTTTTGTCTTCTTTTCGCTGAATCGTGACGGTAATGACGTTCAACTCATGGGCGTTTTAACTCGGGCATGTGACGTGACATCCCAGTAAAATCTCAAAGTCTCCTATATTTCGCAGTAGATTAATTTAGATTGATAATAATGCGTAAAAAGGATAATACATTTTGTTTCTATTATTTTATTTTCCACAATGTCAAAGCAACGCAGCTTAACCCAAAATACAAGCTCAGGCATGCACTTCTGTCCATGCAAACTGCGCTGTTCTGCGCTCTAGCCAGAGAATACTCCTGTTGCAGGAACACTTTAGTAGTCCAAGAAGAAGCAAAAATATGTATTAAGTATAACGAGGTTGGGTTGTCCATCCTATTAAAATGGCTAGGCTATATAAGAAAATTGTAAAAGAGATTATTATATTTCGAACATATTCAAGCGTGAATGAGAACCGTTTGGAGGGGGATGCCAGGTTGTGCAAAAAAAAAAAAAGAATATTCGAATGTCAAATTTTCAAATCGAATACCAACCCACCAAACGAATATTTGAATATTCAGGTCCAGCCCTAGAGGTAAACTGTGCTAAATCGTGTCTCCCCCATCTGTAGTACCGTCTTCGATAATTGCGCAACCAGACCAGATTGTTTCAGATATCTCACAAGTCCTTTATAACGTCAGTAATAACTGCCCACATATTAAAACATTGTCCGGTTTAAATCGGGCTCGGGCTCATAATTCCAGTTAATGTGTCGGGCTGGGCCGGGCTCGGACACAACGTGCGCGGGCTCTGGTAGGGTCGGGCTTGATTTTTTGGGCCCGAGCTAAGCTTTACGCACAAGAATGTGCTATTATCAACATAGTGACACGGAATGTGTTCCCACTAGTAGCCCAACAATACGTTAGTCCATTGATTAGTTTTAATGCCCCGCTATGACTTAACAATAAGCATCATAAAACGCTGTCAGTTGGCAGTTTGACTTTTTTGGTTTACCATCATCATGAGTGACCCAATCGATTACAGACTGTTATATTAGACACTCTGCAACTTGCCTTATGTTGGATTCATTTGATACATCTGATTTTATATGTTGCTAAAACTGCACTTTTTTTGAGCTTGGGTGTTAAACAACTTATTCATTGTTTTACCTACTAATGTTAAAAAAAGCAAATACAGGCTACTCTTTTTGCACTTGCTCTGTTTACTTTAAGTCTTTATTTTTGTATTCCTCCTGAAAGTGACTTTATTTTGTGGTTGGATTGATAGCCTATCTGGCTTCAGGTTGCACTACAAATTCATTTTACTTGAACAGTGCAGTGTTAAACAATTTTAATAAATAGAGATTTGAACCTTATTGAAATTTGTTTTGTGTAAATTGTTAATAATTGAGCAATGGGAAAATAATCGCTAATTGAAAAATGAATCGTTAGATTAATCAAAAAATTAATCGTTAAGATTAGTCGACTAATCGAAAAAAAATTATCACTAGATTAATCGTTTAAAAAATAATCGTTTGGGACAGCCCTAGGTGAGTATATTGTACTTATATAGAGGATGTCACATTGGAAGAGTGGGAAATCCAGAGCTCTCATATTTCATTGCCAGCAGTCGACATAGTCAGATAATGTCAGAGGGGAGAAAACGAGCCGCCGTTCCTAATTTTCATTTCTCCTGCTTGAGGCCTGCGCACACCTGTTTCACAGTATCTGGATCCACAACTGAACCAGCTCTCTTTATCCCTCTACACCCTCCCCCATTATCCCACCACAGCACCACAGCCGCTCACCAGCATCTGTGTGCTGTTCCACCCCACCCAACACTCTCCATTCTCTGCCATCACACACCCCTTTTCCTAATGTTAGGTCCTAACACCGGGCCCCTTGATACTCTCATGCAGGCGGCTTCGAAGTCAGTGAGCAAATCTACTTTTAAGAAATGGATCAAATCTCCAAACTTCCCTACTGCTGCTAGTTTTGTGACAGCTCCGGAGATAGTAAGTAAAGCCGTTCACAGACCGTGAATATGTGAAAGAATCATTCATTAAAATATCAAAGCGTCTATTATTAGACTTAACAAATAAAACGGAGACTGTTCAGAAAATTAAAGATATGCCCCTCTTCGCAAAGACATGATAGGGCTATAAAAATTGTATTACCTTCATTATAAGGTTTAAATACGTTATGTGGCTCCAGACAGATTTCTTTTAATTTTATGGGCCAAAAATGGCTCTTTTGAGAGTAAAGGTTGCTGACCCTTGGTCTATACCACACTATAATTTACAGAGACCTTACAATTCCCCCAATAAAAGCATAAAGTAGCATGAAATAGAAATACTCAAGTAAGTTTAATTGTACTTAAATACAGTATTTAGAGTAAATGTACTTAGTCCACCACTGCACAACACTATGCATGCAGCCATGCACATTTACAGGCGGCAAATCCCTTTGTTATACAGCCAGAAGCTAGACAAACAACACACAACAATACGTTAGGCTCACAACCGCTCTGTTACATATACAGTAATGGCGTTTTTCCATTACATGGTACCTGCTTGATCAGCTCGACTCTACTCACCTTTTTTGGTTTTCCATTATGAAAAAAAGTCCCTGGTACCGGCTAACAGGTACTTGTTTTAGTAGCCTCTCACCTCCGTTGAGGTTCCAAGCGAGCTGAGGCGATACCAAAAGGTGACGTGAAAACCTGCAGACTACTGATTGGTCGGAGAGAATCGTCACTAATCACTGCGTCATCATTGCCAGCGACAGATGGGGGTGTCCTGAACAAACCCGTCATTTTTAAATAGTTTAGCCAGCAGTGTTTTTTTTTGCTGCCTCCAGCTTCTTTTGAAAGAAAATGTGTCTTCTGGCTGTGGCAACAACAACATACCTTCGACATTTGTGTGTGTCGCGTTAGGTCACGGCAGTTTCCTGCAGCGCTATGACGACCAGCCACGCTCGCCTCACGCATGAAGCGGTACAGTACGTTCATGGGCATTGGAAAAACATTTTTCCCAGTGAAAACGTCATCATTCACGTCACTTCTTGTGGGAATCAGAGGTGGGAAACTGGGGCTAGATTTTGCTAACAGAGTTTCCCAGTTGGTGACGCGTTGTTGACAACTGACGTACAGAAACATGGCCGACGATCGTTCAAATGGCCCAGCAGTTGGTGGCAGTCATGCAACAAGTTGCAAACGGCAATATAACAGAAGAAGAACATGCATCCCGACCATAGACAGTAAAGAAGCACATGAACGCTGGCAGTCGGAAAAACAACGTAATCACGGTGACGGTCCCTGATATTCCCAGGTGGCATGAACGGACCATAACTCTGCAATGCCGAGCTGAGTAGAGCTGCTACTAGCAGTGGGTATGCGCCATAAGTGTCCCAGTAAAGCCAGTGAGCCAACATGCATACAGGGCCCTGAAACCTGCACACCAAAATGGAATGCAGCCATCATTTTGTCATTAATCACACTTGATCTTTTGCTTCTATTACAAGTCAAAATGTCTGCTATGAAAAAGGTCTTCTGAATAAAATAGAAGTGTATCTGTTCTGTCAGCGACGTGTGAGACAGACGACTGAAAAACGTGGCTGAAACGTCTAGCCACGCTAAAATGTAGGCCTTCAGTCAGTTCTTGCCTTCTCTTTAGCAACTTACGATTATTTTCATTATCCTCTAATCTGTTCATTATTTGTTTCCAGTTTTTCTGTAAAAAAAAAATAGCTTACAGTTAGTGATTGCAGGGCAAAAAGGTCTAGACAGCTAAACTTAATTTAGGCTCACAGTTTTTTAGCGGTCAAGGTCACATACAGTATAGTATTGCATTGCCAGACCTTCCTCCAGAGTGAGGGTCTTGTGAGTCCACACAGCATTCAGGGAAGGGAGAAAAACATGCTCTGGTTTATTGGCATCTCTTTAAACCAATCACAATCGTCTTGGGCGGGGGTAGGCAGCGTACAGAGCAATGGAGCCTCTGCAAAATAGCCTCAGGAAGGAACTTGTTTTGGTGGAACTTGTACATTCAAAGATTGTTTTAGTCGTGCAACAGAAAACTCAGATTGGACAGATAGTCTAGCTAGCTGTCTGGATTTACCCTGCAGAGATCTGAGGAGCAGTTAACCATAGTCCTCATAAATCCACCAGAGTTTAACATGCCAACACAAAGAAAGCCCAAGTTGACGGATATGCAGCCTAAATGAGTAAAATCTGTCTGCAGCAGAGCAATCCCAGAAGTGGAACGTCATGGATATAGACTACATACAGTAGTACAGTACAGCAATGCAATGAAAAGGCTGTATTTTGTTGTTGTGTCGTTAGGACCTGCTTCATATTGTTATTTAAAACATTCAAACAACAAATAAAATCACTTTTAAACAAAATGTAGTCCACTTTTGACCTGCATATCACCAAGTAATGCTTCCTGTAGTGCCCATCACAGTTTCCCACATCCCAGTGGGGTTTTCAATTTGCTTTGTGTTTTCCATTCGGAAAAATAATCTGTTTTCAATTATGCAAAACAAAGAAAAGCAGTCAATACTCATATTTGAGAAGCTGGGAAAAAAAGGAATATTTGGTTTATGCTTGAATAAATAAATGACTTGATTCTTACTTACAACTTTGTTGTCAATTCATTTTCTGCCAGTCAACTTATAGATTAATCAACTAGGTTTCAGCACAACTCCACTTAGCTTAGATTACCTTTCCTACTGCACAACCTTTTCACACTCCACCACTCCAGTTCTCACACTCTAAAATCAACCTTCCACAGGGGGGTTTCAATATCCGGGTCACCTGCCCGGTCAGTCACACTATCCGCTGGATCTCTAAGGACCTGACTGCAAACCTCCACACAGCACCGGACCTCTCTTATTTAGACATGGGGGCTTCCCACTGGGGCGTCTTTGTACTCAGCAGGCACGGTACAATGGGACTGCCTGGGCCGGGGGTTTTATCAGAACCACCTGCCTATGCGGGGCGACCATATCTCAAACATCTCTTTTCCCTCCTGAGGAAGAAGAAAAATCATTTAGACTGTTTCCTGTTGACCTGCATGCCATCGCTGAAGCGTTTCTTTTTTCTGAGAGTGTGAAAATATGTGTTTTTTTAATTTCTCCTCTCCATGTGTGTGTTTAACTGAGCATAGATATCTTTATGAATCTATTTTGGTTTGGTGTTGGTTGGACTACAGAATATGGTTAGTTTAAAGTTTGAGGTTAGTATTAAGATTATTAAGGGTTTTCTTTAATAGACGATACAGATTGAGGTTTTACAAGCATCATTTAATAAAAACATGATTCTTTGATTGTAGTTTTGTCTATAACCAGCAGACAGAAGGCAATCACTGCCACACACTCCCACTTGAAATGTAAACTTTCATCTAAAGATAACAAGTCGATGATTTGTGTTATGTTAGGGTTTCCTCTTCTCTAACCAGCTTTTATTTTAATAATACTATTTAAGTCATATTTGTCACATGCAGGACATTATGAGACTGAGATGGGGTCATTAACTTTATTACAGTACATGTGCTTTCTTACTTTTTGAGTCATCGGGCTTCAGAAAGTACACAACATGCCTTCAGAGGTTTGCACTTCTGTGACTGTAAAAGCACCGGCCACCGGTTTCTTTTTTTAAGCTTGACATGAGTATCATGTGTAGCTTTATCAATCCTAAAATAGTTTCAAGATGTTCTTTGAAGGAGAAAAAAAACTGGCGTAAGGCGGCTGAAGTTATGTGAAAGCCCTTTGTGAACGAGCAGTGATTTAGTGCTTCAATACAAATGTCAGGCTCACTGTAACACCTCAGAAAAGAGGGTCTACGTCTACTGTCGGCAATAATTCACTGTGAAGATGAGTCAAGTCAAGAAAATCTCAAGCAGAAGAGAGGAATAAACACAAGAGGGCAATAGTTTACCAGAAATCTCTGATTGGAGTGTCTGATATAAACTCACACTGTGTCGTATCAAAACCAGACCCTCAGATCCAAAGAAATTGAAAGTTTTCCCCCTCTTTTGCACATGGTCACTGACCCCCCTCAGCCGGACTTGCATCCAGTAGAGTTCCCCAGAGAGTGATTCTGAGTCTTTTAAAATGTCTGAAATGTGTTCGAAGGGAAAGATCAATGGCTGAGACGGGGGGGATTATAGGATACCCTCCAGTCAGTGTGCTGTCACTCAAAATGGGCTCAAAGCGGCAGATTAGGCACCAAAACTCTCTCATCTCTGTCAGAGGCTCTCGTTAAAATACCCGGTTCTGTATCTCCAATTGTTCCAGTTTCATGTTTTACGGCGAGCCTGGCCACATTCTGCCATTAATCAATCAATGTGATCGTTTGCATATTTTGTTTCTAATGAAAGACGGCACGATGAAAGGCAGAGAGTGGCTGTTACTCAAGCTCTGCCATTCTTTTCCACTTAAGGACCTGATTGATAGTTTACTGTATGAATACAGACCTGCTACGCATTATGTCATACTGCTGCTCGCTGGACCCATGTGCACTGCCCCTCTTTACAAATACATCTCCTAATTTAACAGGCCCTGAGGTAAATCTGCGGTGAAGACGGGTGGGGGGGTGCTGGGGAAGGGCATGCTGCTGGAACAAGAGAAGGGGTGTATATCAGACAAATAACGTGAATAATTATTGGAAATAATGTCCAGATAGATGGGAGTGCAGCCAAATTATGAAATCATGCGCTTCTCTCCGGTACATCACTCTGCTCATTATTTGAAGTCATGCTTGGAAAAACAGGTGGTTCCAATAGTGGGTCGCTGTCTCCACGGTCCTGCACCCCCATTATTTTCTGATGACGGTTCAGATATGATATTTCATGGCTGGAGCCGTATGCATGATAGGAAGTGATTGGAGAGAGCCGTTCAGGAGACATCCGTGTAATGGATGCTGATTGGCCTCAGCTAAATCCCCGGAGTCTGAGCCTGTGTAACAAGAGGGGAACCACAAAACTGGAGTAGGAGTGATCCTAAATGCTGCATGGTTTTTCTTCTCTTGGAGGTTCAAATGATTACAAGGGGATTTCTCTGTCTCTTTAAACAGGTGCCATATTTATGTGCATCGAGCACAACAGCAGCGCAGCTGAGTGCAGTTGGCACAAGAGCTATATTCGTCATTCTCATAGTAATCAGAACCAGCAGGGAGAGACTTTGTCTTTTTTGGGTCTTTTTCTTTCAGTTTGGTTTATGATTGATGTATTGCATCAGCGTTTGAAGCTCGTGACGGAAGAGCCGCCCCACTATGGACTCCTTTGGGCCACTATTGATAATTTATCTTTGGTTGATTTTGATAAGTTGTTTTTTATGCATGCAGCCACAAATATTCAAGATTGTACTGCAGCGTGGTGCGTGGAAAGATTCACTCGGAAGGCAGAGTTCCTAATTTAAAAATAGGGCCGGTGTGTTGCAAATTCCAGGGCCGTTTTTTGATCCCAGTCCGTCACTGCTCGTGCCTGTGATGTGGTGCTGAGCAGATGTGTGCATTTTATAAGCGGAGAACACACTCGTGTGTGATTAATAATCACGTCACTCATTGTTATTGTAGCCTAGAGGCTGTGACTGGCGAGTCGGCTCCCACAGTTACAATCTCAAACTGTTTTTAAAATAACAATGTATCAGTCATTTCCAATAGTTATTATCATATAGACCATCCAGTGTGTAAAAATAGCATTATTTTGGTAATTACTTACAGTAAACACTGTGATTTGTTTTGCTTATGCTCCAAATTATGTTTTATGAGCAAGTCATGTTCCTGGGTTTTGGTAAAAAAAAAGTGGGCCAGATGTACTATCGCTTTTGCGCCCACTTCAGGCGTATTTGTTTTGCAATGTGCACGTAAAAGCATGGCGAGGCATGTACAAACAGGCTGCACAGAGGTAAAAGCGCAGACTGCCTGTCGCAGGAATTGAAAATGGCAAATTGCGCTTTTCCGTGTCATGCATATGCATTCACAGGAGGGTCAAGGGCAGTTGGGAGCAAGTGGGAGTTTTTCATAAAGAGATGGGAGGGGAAGCGTAAAGTGCACCTAATTATGTATTTCGCGGTATGTACAAAAAACGCCTGTGACAGCACGTCTCTATTTTGCGGTGAAAATTGTCCGCCTCTTAAAAGCAGGTGTAAACTAGCTGCAAGCGGGTTTCCTCGCATATGCCTCCTGGTGAAACGGCAGCAGTAATCTGAGCAAGACGAAGACATAGGTCAAGGAGACTAGCTGAAAGGATTTTTGCCAGAAGGATCACACTTTTTTCAGTTGAGTGAAAACAAAATCATTAAAGGTCCCATGGCATGAAAATGTCACTTTATGAGGTTTTTTAACATTAGTATGAGTTCCCCCAGCCTGCCTATGGTCACCCAGTGGCTAGAAATGGCGATAGATGTAAACCGAGCCCTGGGTATCCTGCTCTGCCTTTGAGAAAATGAAAGCTCAGATGTGCCAATCTGGAATCTTTATCTAAATCTCTTTAAATCTCTTATGAAGACATAAGGAGGAAGGTTACCTCCCCTTTCTCTGCTTTTCCAGCCCAGAGAATTTGGCCCCGACCATGAGAAAGAGAGAGACATCATGGCTTGAAAACAAGCAAAGCATGGCAGTTGGTCAAGGCCACACCCCCACCCTCCACCTTGCCCCCGCCCCCCCTCCTCCTCAATAGCATTTAAAGCTACAGACACAGAAATGGCACATCCTAAGGAAAGCTCATTGTGGGACTGGCTCTAGTGGCTGTAATTCTGCACCAAGGCTGAATTTCGGGAAAGAGACTTCAGATACAGTATTAGGGGACCACTAAGGCCTATTTAAAGCATCCAAAAAGCAGTATGTCATAGGACCTTTAAGCATTACAGATTAAGCAGCCATGCAATATTACAGTTACTGGAAGAAATCAAAGATGACATTGAATCTCCGACTCAGTGTTCACATTCCATTCCAGCAGTTGTTAAACTCCTCGCTACATTACAAATATTGGCATCAGAATAATTTCAAACAGTCATAGCATCTGCAGTGGAAATATATCGCAGTCTGCACTCAGCCGTATCATAGCACAAGTACTTAATGCTTTGCTACAGCGCAATTTCCGGTATAGTGGGCAGAGAAAGGCGCTGATTACCCGATGAACTGCAGGTTTGGTAAATACTACGTAAGCTGAAGTGTCATAGTGTGCGCTTTCTGCGGGTTGGCCACGGCGCTGATAACGCTACGTTTGCAAATGTACACACATGAGGGCCAGTATGTTTTAAATTTTTGGAGAATAATTGTCTTAAATATCAAAAAGAAAATCAAAACCAAGTACATTAATCAAAACGTTTATTGAGCTTTTTACGTGCTTGGCACCTGTATTTACATTTTTTTTTTTAATGTCTCAAAAAAAGAATATCTTTGCCATTTCCCTTTTTTTCACACGTTTATAACAGATTGGCCTGTAAAATTGTTATACTGCTCAGCAATTAAATACACATCTCTACAACACACCAAAACATACTTTAATTATTCTGTTTTGCTATTGCTTCTTTTATAACTTTTCACACAACAACTTTTAAGCTTATGTTATTGATTGCATTTGCCATCTTATATATATGCTAAAAAAAAAAAACATAATCCACTCAAAAATAGTGAAGCCATTCCAGTCTATGAGGATAACGGTTTGACGGTGAACTTGTGCGGTGGAGTCCTGAATGCTCACACCTGCTGGGAGTTTGCAGTTCCTCTGATAACCCGACCTGTAGTTCTTTGACGTGTTGTATTCACCCCACAGCGTCCAGATCCTTCATCTCCTGCATGTACTGTATGTGGAGCAGCGAGTAATTCAGTTATCTTGTCCAGTTGTCCCTTTCATTTTAGAAATGATTTGTGCTGCGTGAAGTCAAAACTTCTGGATCACAGTGAAGATTCTTTTGGTTACATGATGTCATGACTGCATGGGATTTAAGTCCCCCACCCAAAAAAAATCAAGAATGAGTCGCTTTAAAAGAGCATTGCTACTATTGCACCGTAACAGATTCACAACTGGTAATCCCTTCTGAAGCAGAGCATGCGGGCTCCTAGCTCTCCTTCTTATTACAATCTGTTGAGTTTGTTGTTTCTTTCCTGTCAGAAACAGTAAGAGAGACAGACAAATTTTTTCGCTTCATTAATACAAAGATAATTAAATAATAGTTTTGACTCCCTCTATAATGCTTTGTATGTGGTAGAGTGTCTTTAAAAACAAATTATGTCCTTTTCTTGGGTTTGTTTTGTACTTCAGTACATAAAAAAAAAACACCTGTTCAACATCAACACCAAACTGGGTTGGGAGATTTGCTTTTCAGCTGAAAGACTTAAGAAACATGGAGGACTGTGAGGCTCAATCCCAGTTTCTACACCATGTGCATGGACATCTGAGAGGAGGAGCCATATTGACGTCCGTCGCAGGAGCTGCTGCCCTGCTGGCCACCGGTGGTGTTGCTGATCATGTGCATAGTGTCCATGCTTCCGTTGGACAGGTACTGGCGCTCAGCGAAGGCCCCGGCTGGAGACGAGGAGCAGAGCAAACCTCCCTGGGGCTTCTCGGGGCTGGCAGCCAAGCGAGGAGAGGTGGGGAAGTTGTATCCATACAGGTTGTAAGGGTTGTGCAGGGAGAAAGCGTTGTAGGAGCCCTGCTGCACGTGGTGGTGGCTCCCGCCGAACATGTGGGCGGAGGAAGGGGAGGATCCGGATGAAGAGGATGAGGCAGAACCGGAGCTTCCTCCAGCCTGCATCACGTACTGAAGCTGCGAGGCCGGGAAGGACCCCAGCTGACCGCCGTAGGCATCCATCTTGCCTCCAGTGCCGCCGCCACTCCCGCCGCTGGTTAGGGAGGCATGAGCGCTTCCCTGCATGCCAGCAGCAATCAAGGAGGAAGTCCTCTGTGGCAGGAAGGACTCAGAGGGCTGAGCAGAGGCCACAGCACCCCCTGCAGCCTGGAGGCGTCCGTAGGAACTGTCGGCCAGGCCGCCGTAGCCCTGCAGGGCCGCCATGTTGCTGCGAGCGCAGGCTGGGTACTCGGACAGGCCCAGGTTGCAGAGCTGACTTTCCCTGCAGCCCACATTAAAGGTGTTGGGGGCGAGGTGGAAGGTCGGAGGCGAGCAGGAGGGCGACAGGAGGTGAGCCGCACCAGAGGGGGAGGGGGTTCCTGTGCTGGAGGTGGTCGGAGAGGTGCCTGTGCTTCCACCTGGAAAACACACAGACACAGAGATAGTGAAATTCAGGAGCTATTTGACGGAAGATCCCTTAAATACAAAACAAAATCAGTTCCAAGACCAGATCCAGTTGAGTTTGAATCAGTGCAAAAATCCACATTCCTTAGGATCAGGAGGGGAGAATTATCCAAAAGTGACACAAAACACACACCTGCTACCATGATGTGGGGCATTGTTCATCCTAAGATTCCCTATAAAATCATTACTATGTCTAATATACATAATCTAATTTCTTGAATAATTAATAGTTATAGAGCATTTATCATATCCCTATGTCTTTCTTCAATGCCAAAATAGTGATGACGAAGCAGGGATGCTTTGTTCAGATCATAATTCAAATGTTCATGATGGATGGTTGTATGTCAAATTGTATACTCAATACGGTATTTTGAAATCAACCATAAACAAACTGGAGTGTGTGGATCTTTTTTTGTTTATTGTATTAGAATGAATATAAGTGATATGAGCTCATTTGTATCTATTTCTTTATTTAACTTAAAATACCTAAGAAAAGTGGTTTGGCTGTTGGTTGTTATTGCCCCCCCCCCCAAAAAAAAAAGAAATTGGATATGATGGGAGAGTGAGATGAATGCCTGCCTGCCTACCTCTGACCTCCCTGTTGAGAGAAACAAGAAACAAACATGATTTCCCTGTGGAGAGGTATTATAGTCATCATTGCCAGACCTCCATCCTCTCTACCCTGTGGCAATGCAGGAGAAATTTCTCCAACAACAGGTTGGAATGTATAAATATTAATTTAAGACAAATCCAAATGTCTTTTTGTGTCAGAATAAACCAAGGAATCTTCATTGTCAGGATGTATCTTTGAGGTTTGAACCTGTGTTGTCAGTAATCGCCAATGGGAGAATTTCCAGGTGGTGCACATACACAGAGCCAGACTAATAAAGTAATAAAGTAAGCAGTAAGCTACATTATGAATTCACCTGTCGCAAATCTAATATACAACTTTGTTGATCCACATGGACATTTTGAAACTCCTACTCTAAGAGTAATTGCAGGGCCTTACTCTTTGAAACCGCTGGATACGAGATCATGAATCGAATCGTAAAATATATTGTTGGTATGATAAATATGGCTTCAGTTTTGGCCATGTCTGGTTAACAGAGCCGTTCTCAATAAAAAAGCAGCAGACTCTTAAGAGTTCCGACATGTACTGTACTGATTCAGAGGAAGGGGAGCTGGCAGAAATTGTATCTACTAAGTCTAGCCTTTCAGAGTGAAATGATAGCTGTGGGATATCAATCGCATATTTCTCTATTAATGAGAATTTGGCCAGCGTTCATCTTGCTGTTGGAGAAATTCGGTTTGAACCTGGTATGAGGAGGCATAACTAAATAATCCAGGACTCGCTTGGCTGGGGTTCTGATTTTGCACCATATGCCTTCGATAATATCGCTGCAGTGCTCTGCTTGAGAGGATAAAGGGGGACTTTGCAGGGAGGGAGAGAAATAAAGAGGGGGGGGGGGGGGGAGAAAGGTATACGAGGAAAAAGAGAGAGAAGGATAGTTTGGTGATGTCATGTTTTCCTCTGGTTGGAAGGGCTCGAGGTGCTTCAGTGCCGAGGGGAATAGTTGATTACTTGAAGAAAAAAAGGGTGTCTGGTGCCATAAGGGCAAATACTCTCTGTTTCACGCACACACACAAACACACACGCACGCACGCGCGCGCGCACACACACACACACACACACACACACACACACACACACACACACACACACACACACACACACAGAGTCCTTTCAGGGTGACACATGGTTCACTGCAAGGACTTTGATTAAATCCTAATCACTTTGGAGGAGTTTAATGATAACAAACACATGTCCGCCTGCTCAGACAAAATACGAAGCGTCACGTCATGCTGAACTACAGAGGTGACCGAGATAGGGTTGGTGAGGAAACAGTGTTGCTTTTAAAAGCGGAGTGGCCCTTGATATGAGCCATGACTAAGACCGTGTTCCGGCCCTGGAGCCGATACAAAAGGAGGTGGCCCGACTGACGCTGACTCGTGTCGCAGAGCCGTCCAAAAACCACAAGGTTTGTTTAACGATTTTATTTTCAAGGGCTGCGCGTGATGTGAAAAGTTCAGCAGACGCCTACCGATCTGCCAGGGGAGCAGCGTATGGCCAAGCTCAAATGAAGGACAACCATAGCTGATGTAGTGTGTGGTGATATATGCAGGGAAAATATGCAAAGGGAGAGTTCAGGTTGGGACAGCACATGCACCAAGGGCATGCTAATACACTGTGCACTACTCTCAGTAACTCTTCAGTAATTGATTACTTTAAATGTTACTAACCTTAAAACACTATATGCTGCTTAATTATGAGCATATTGTGCCATATTTATGTTAATTTGTAATCATTGTTATTGGGATAATAAATCACAAGAATGAACATCAATTGTTTGGTGCCAACAAGTTGACACATCTAAATGAATGGTATAAAATGTGAGTATATATAAACATTGAGTATTATGGGATGCCACGGTGGTTCTCAAAGTGGTCGCCAAGGATTCAGATCACATTCAAAATGAGGAATAGTTTAATTTCTCAGTTATCCAGACCACTGGAAATAAATCACAACCAGCACCTATTCTTATCTTGGCTTTTAGTTTACATTTATTTCTACATGTCAAGAGGAGACAGTGCTTCAACTTAAATGTGAGATTTTTAGGCGGTAAAAAGGCTGATCTAATGGGGTCAGTGGGCTCTAATGTGTCTTTTTAAGGAAAAAAGTCAGAAAAGTCATAATTAAAATCAAAATTATTTTATGGCATATTTTGCCATGCTTATAAAACACCTGACAAAACGTGCCATCAAAATAATTGTAACAGTCTAATAAATGGCGTTAGCAGGGCTTCTTGCATATCTGGGATCATTTATTTTGGGCGGCGTCAGGTGGAGATTAAATCATCAGCTTTAGATGTCAGTCCTTCAACAATAATACCAAGCAGAAAGCCATCAAAGTGGAGACACAGACACCAGTTTCTACTTTGTATGGAAGAGATCTGACTCTGACTTTTTGAGCTTGCAAAAATATTTTTTTGTCTCTGACTATTCTGCACTAAATCTCCTTCTCCTGTACAGAGAGAGAGTGTGTGTATTCACACACCTTGCTGTTTCTGCATGTTGGTGAAGTCTTCAAACGTGAGGGTCCTCACAGGAGGTCTCCAGAAAGCATAGGTCTCCATGATCGCCTCCAGGCCAGTCCTGACAAAGACACATACAGAAAGAGATATTTCAGAATAGAAAAAAAAAGAAGTGAAAATGGGACAATACTGACATCTGCATGTGTGAGTTGACTAGATGACATAAACACCGAGAGAGAGAGAGAGAGAGAGAGAGAGAGAGAGAGAGAGAGAGAGAGAGTTTGGTGAAGAGTGAGATGGAGGGAGGAAGATTTTATTGCTGTTTCTTTTTTTATATACCCCCACATGGTCAGGCTCTTGCTTATATAGATGATCTGCTAATTGCCCACATGCCTGATCACTGCTTGAGCTCTTCTGGCAGCTGGGGCACTACTAGCTGTTCCAAAGTCTCGTCTTGTCACCAGAGTGGACCGGGCCCCTCAGCCGTGGAGCTCTCTCCCTGCTTTAACAGGCAGTGTTGTTGTATTTGTTTTGATTATCTTTTTTTTATTTTGCACAATCTGGTTCTTATGTATTTATTCATTAACATTCTGTTTTCCTTGTTTTATTTTTTAACTTCAATCTTTCTTGGCATGAAAACTGCAACCTTAAAAAAGTTTGGGAAATACATTCACATTGTTTTTCCATCATGCATGCAGTCATGAAGATGGAGTCATTTGTGTTGTACTGATGCTGTGTGTGTGTGTGTCTGTGTGTGTGTGTGTGTGTGTGTGTGTGTGTGTGTGTGTGTGTGTGTGTGTGTGTGTGTGTGTGTGTGTGTGTGTGTGTGTGTGTGTGTGTGTGTGTGTGTGTGTGTGTGTGTTGATGGATATGGGTAAGCATCAGAGAGAATAGTAGTGAGTAAGAGCAAATATATTAAAGGAATCAATTGAACAGAGAGGGGCTGTGATATGGATTAATACTTGTGTGTGTGAACGAGAGAGAGCGAGAGAAAGAGAGAGAGAAACTGGAGTCCTGCTCTGAGGAATTAAAAAGGAGCAGGTTTTTACTGTGCACATAAATCTGGGTGAAGTTTCATCCTGAATCTGTACACGGTTCTCCTTCCTGCTTGATTTACTTCCCTGCATGGCGCTCAGCCCCGTCCCAGGTAAACCAGCGCCCATCACTGCTCACCATGTTATTTTAGGGCCACTAACTCCCAGGCCGTGGAAGCTCGTTAGTGCGCCATGCTAATAGGCCGGGCTGTCGCCATCACTGCACTCATTCATACGGTCACACTGCTGCGGGACCAAAGCCCAACACACGAGCTGTAGCCCTCTGCTATAGGCCGTAAAGCCAGGTCACCAGACACAACTGACGACACCACCATAACTTACAGTTGGGGTGAGTTCTTTATTACGATGCTATTAAGAAAGTCAGAAAAAGTAAAACAAGTTGCTGCTTCATTTAAGGATTAGCAGTGCAGGTTTGCCCTTTATATTAATTTTGAATTTCCCCTCAATGTGGATTTAGTTGGTAATGTTCCACAGAAAAAAAACAGGCTGTGTTCACACTGCAGTCATTCTACTGCTAAAATCCAAAAACAAGTATGTCAGCTTTTTTGATGACTGTTAATGTTGCTCATATCCGATACTAATATAAGCCGGGTAATATTTAAGAGACGGGCCTGGCAGAGCAACAAAAACAAAAGCTGTCACACCTCTTTTAATGTTTGCAGCTTCTTGTTTCCAACACTTTTAGTTGCAGCTGCCTTCAACTTTTGTATTTTGGCTGAATTGACTTCCAATCCAAGAACGTCATACTATTTTATTAAAGGATGACACATTTGAAATGTTCTTAACCAAGATAAATAGTTGTCAAGAAACATTTGCGGTGTTTCAAGGGAATTGAATATGCAAATATTTTTTTTAATTAGTTAAAGAAAGTTAAAGTCTTTACTGTCTAATCTATATCTAGGTAAACTGGATCATCTCACAGTTTAGATTTAAAATAGATTTAAAACTGGTTGGCAACAAGACATTTGCTTATTGGAATCTCAATGTGTTATTCTGAACTCAGTTTTTCTTCAATGATATGTATCCTCTTTGTTTCTTTTTGATTGTAGTTCCTATTTTTTACCTTTTGAACCAAGACACAAAGAATTTCCAAACATGCCAGATACGTTGGCACCAGGCAATTGTGTATAAAAGGATTTGAGCTGAACCTTCAGTGCAGCCAAAAAGTCTTGGCTTTAAATATTTCAATGAATATGCAGATCCAGGATGAATGTGATGCTGTCAGACAGGATGAAAAAACAATGTTTCATCTAAGTTTTTACTTGCTTAAAAGAAAAATTTATGAAAACAGTATTCAATACCCCGAATGTGTAGTTACAAAATAAAGTTATGGGAGCATTCAAATTAATTAAGCTGCAAATGCAGATCAGAAATGGAGCTCAGCCAGTGAGAGTTCTCTTTCCTAAACTATTCATTTTTCCTTGGCTCTTGTCTGCTCACATTTCTTCTTGTTTCACACAACTATTCTATCAGTTCATAATTGGTTGACTTGGTTGATATTTGCTGGTGTACACATGACATAAAAAAGACTACTTGGATTCTAAGGGACATGGCAGCCACACCTGGCAACGACAGAAGAAAAAAAACTAAGCAGGAGAGTTGCAGAGAAGAGACAATAAAACACCCTGGGGAGGATTTATGTTTACATAATGTAAACTAAGCTAACTAAGATGTAAATGACATGTTTTTCTATATGGCTTGCTCATATTCGAACCATGTGCAAGCAAAAGTGAGCATTCCTAAAAGACCACCCCTCTTTTAAACTGGCTGGACACTGAAGAGTCTCACTTTTTCACAGGTTCACCCAGATTGAAGTACTGCGTGTGCCAGTTAGAGGCCACAGGATCAATTTGTTACAGAAGGAAGTGAAGTGACTCGCCCTCTTCCTCAATAAAATGAAAAAGCAATGTCGGTATGACTGCACACAAATCAGATTAGCGTTTATTGAGCCCATGAGCTGCACCTGACGCTGATGCCAACATCCAACCACCACCCCCACTGAGACTCCATATAAATCAATAATGATGTTAGTCAGAGGGCTTATGATTTTGCTTGCTTTTATTTAAATTCTAACTCTCTAAATGTCTCTTTTGATGTTTTTTTCTGCTTTCTTTTTAATGCTTATACTTTTCATACCAGTTTTTTCTTTGAGTTGTTTTCACCTACTGTGAAGCATATACAGTATATATATATATATATATATATATATATATATATATATATATATATATATATATATATATATATTTGGTATGAAATGTGCCAGATATATAAAACTTTATTATTATTTATGCCCAAATATAAGGCTCATCCCAATATTTCAAGAAAGCTAAAATTAGATCTGAGCCACATGAAAGGGGAAAAAAAGTAAACTTCTAGCTGTAGTGTGAAAACAGTGTGCTGATTTAAAAATACAGTTACATGTTATGTTGTGAGTGACATACAGTATGTGAACAATTAAACTCCTAAATCACCATAATTAGCAAAAGCAACAGTATGACGGGTAAGGGTCAGAGCTGCTGCTCACTAACATATTCATGAATGGTCGAAGATTAAACAAAAAGCAGCTTTAGACACAAAGTGTGACTGAGAAAGGCTTTTAAAGGTGACAGAAGCTCTCACTCTTATTTCATTTTTTTTTAAGATTCTTTTTTGGGGCATTTTAGGCCTTCATTTCCACAGGACAGATGAAGACATGAAAGGGGGAGAGAGAGGAGGAATGACATGCAGAAAAGGGCCGCAGGTCAGAGTCGAAGCCGCGGCCAACCTCTGTATATGTGCGCCTGCTCTACCAACTGAGCTAACCTGGCCACCTCACTCTTAATTCTGAATCTGAAGAAAACAAGTCCCAAAAGAGATTTGAAGGATATTTATTGTGAGGATAAATTCATTTTCTCTCTCCAGAAAAAAAGTCTCATTCCCCGTTATCTTGTCATCTGTAGTTTTTCTGCAATGAAATTCTAATGCCAGTTCATAAATCAAGCAGTCTATTGTTTGAAAACCAAAAAAAGATGTCTCAAATATCTGTGTGCCAATAATGCAGACCAGATGGAGGGGGCTGCTTTCATGTGCACAGGGGTCTGGTGGTTCAGTACACCCGCCTCTCTCCTTCCTCATCTCCTCCACAAATGTTATATATGGTAATTCAGAGACTGAGAGAAAGAGAGAATGAGAGACGAATTAAGAGAGAGGAGAGAGAGACGGAGAGAGGGAGGAAAGGTGGAAGGAGAGGAAGAGAGTGAGGTGGAAACTCGGGTATGGAAGGGTATATTAATAATATCATAAGCTTGCTCAAAAAGCTGTGATGATCAGAAACATTATTTATGATTGCCACAGTGTTATCAGCCAATCGGAGTGCTCTCTTTGGGTGACATGAGCACACCGGTAGTGACAACACAGCTGATGCAACAGCTGACAGAGCGATGAAAGGGTCTGATGAGTCAGGTGTGTGTATGTGCGTGTGTGCGTGCGTGCGTGCGTGCGTGTGTGTGTGTGTGTGTGTGCATGCGTGTGTGTGTTGCTTCCTGTCTTTGTGATGATTGAGTGACAGGAAGAGGAGGGCTACGATATAAACTGTATCTTACAGAATCCTGGGTAATTTAATTAAGACGTCTAGACGTTTAGGGTTAAATTTAGTTGAAAATGCATGTTTTAGACAGTTACATAACTATTGTTTCAACAGGATTTTAATGGGTATATTTCAGTCTGCAGCAACTCCTAAATATGTGTTGAAATCTTTACTTTTTTATAGTTTTATGGAACTAGACGTTAAAAAAAAAAGTTTTTACCTTGAAGGGAGGGATAATGGATCCATGAACAGCTCACTGTACATGTTGCAGACACATAAAATATAATGATTATATGCTTTGACCATGAAGGGATATGTGTGTCAACAGTACAAATTCAACAGAACCTTCTCGTCATGTGAAAAAGTTGGCTAATAATTTACAGTTAAGATTAAAGGTGGATAAATGGTATACTTGTACGTTAGCAGTGTAGCAATGGTACGTAGCTACATCATATGTCAGAGCTGACCGGCACATTGTCAAAAATGTAAATACGAATTGGAGACCTCGTTGAGATAATAACTGTGATAGTCCAGTGTGGGCTGCTTGTATTTGTCTCTGATGTCTGCTAAAGATGACAATGTACAATATATCTGTCTAGTGATGTGGAGGTAAAACAACAATCAAAGGGTGAAATGTGACACTGATCTGACAAATTCATTCCTACTTCCAGTTTCTACATTTTCATGCATCAACAGTGTTATTTGCATTTTGAGCCTTCATGCACATTTCATGAGATGAACGAGACAAAGATAGAAATAAAGAGAGAAGTAAGGTGTACCAACGACTCTGTCTGTCTGTGCTGCAGATCTGAAGGGTTCCTCTCTTGGCATCAGACAAAACAGCTGTTTTTATATGGAGCAACATAAGGTACTAAGTGCTATCTTCAGACCATTATTCCCATATTAAAGTCACACATATAAAATATTATAGTCTTTTTGTGGGATAATTTGAAACACACTAACAGGCTATATTGTGCGGCTGCTCAGTTGGTGAATGGATGCTGTGAAAGCGTACCTGTTTCTCCCAGAGTCCCTGAAGCCTTTGGCAAACGGGTTGCGGTCGATCTTTAGTCTGGTGATCTGCAGACAACAAGAACATGGAGAGGAGATGTTTGTGATGATTGCAGCTTAACATAAATTAGTGAGACACCTTTTCCATAAAAAATATGCCAACATTTCTGTGCAATTTCGCAATAAATTGTGGTAATATTAAAAGCAACGGGTCATTCTTTGTTTTGGTTAATGTTTTTTTCTCTAATCTATGAGGTTCATAACATGCCATGTAGTTTTGGCAATTAACGCCATTTAAAAAAAAAAAAAGATGCAGAAATGGTTGCATTTTGGTCAATTCGCCAAGTTCTAGGGAGACAATGCCCTCCTCAATGTAGTTTAAAAGTTGATGTAATGTAGAAAACTTTGTTTAGACTGAGGCTCTATATTTACTTCTGAATTTGATCATATTTACACATACACAAATACACAGGTGAAACATTCTCCTAATCAACCATTTTTGCAGGCAAAGTTGCAGGGATTTAAAAAAAGAAAGCAAGACAATGCAAATGTTGGTTCAATCCCTGAGATTGCAACAAAGAAAACCGAGAGCTGTTTACCTGTTGGTTCTGGTAGGCAGTGACGGTGGTGAAGACGGTCTCAGGGAAGCTGAAGGTCTTGACTCCCTCCCCGCTGGGCACTGGCTTGCTTTGAGACAGTTCGCTGCTGAAGTCCTTCCTGATGACATGAACGCGAGGCTGATACTTGTGCATGGAGTGGAGGATGATCTGAAAATGTGAAAGGAAAGAAGGTGAAGCACAGCTAACATTGTAATACAAATATCTCCACCACAAAATCCAAATTGAGAACATTTTGCCAGTCATTACTGTCTTTAATCCTTTTCAAGTTGTAGCCTCAAAACATCACATTCTCAATTTTTATAATTTATATTTATTTTTATGTCTTTGCTTGTAATACATAAAAAATGACCAGAGACAACATATGATATGTAGTTTCTAATATTTCTTTAAAGGTATGGTGACAAGTTAAGTATCAAAAAGATCTCCAGCTTTTGTTGAATCAGGTTTCAGGATTCGATGTGTAGTTATGAGGGATTAGGGGTTAGGAAGTGAATTTGGTGAATGAAGGGCCTCATTGTGGTAGTGGTATATCACTAATCAGTATGTGCATGTGTGACGTGTGCCTCTAAATTTTCCAAAACACAAAACTTTAAGTCTCAGCCTTCAATGTTCCTCTCTGCAAACACATAATACATGCAAGTCCTTTGTAACATCAATTAGCACGACTGCTCCTCTATCAAGGCTACGTGACGTTAAGAGGAAACCGAGTTCACACTGCGATGATGCTCGCCAGAGGGCCGAGGATTATTTCACAGCGGAGCGGAGGCGTCAGACGGCGTCGGCCCCAGCCTCGCCTTGGGGCCTCGTCTTGGGGCCTCGGTCTGCTCTTGATTAATCTCAGAGTGAGAAAATCTACCCAGAGCCAAACACCCTCAACAACCCCCCCCCCCCACTTCCAACTCTGCTACAACAGAGGGGGTCATTTCAAACCAGGCTTGTGGGGGGTGGGAACGGCTCTGGGTATCAGAAACACTACATTTAATGTTCCAGACCTCAAATCACTGTCAAATCACTCACCATACACAAAGTATGACTAGGCTGCTGCATAGATGCATGTTAATAATCTACAATCCTCATTTTTCAAAATGTTGTCTCCATCTTTTCAAAAGAAATGAATGTCTTCAGGCTGCAGTTTTACAAGAAAGAGAAGAAATACTTTCAAATGTTGTGGGTTGTTTTCCTGCAGCTGTTCTTTCAATTGGTAAAACTATATTCTTAAAATGGAAATTACAAAATTAAAGTAGCCCATCAGAAGTAAACGTTTTTGATTTATTTTGTCTCTTTATGTCCTTTTCACCATAATCATTTTATTGTGCAAGTAAGGGAAGCACAATGTTTAGAGGATACAGATTTGCATTGTTGTAGCCGTAAGTGCTCAAGCAAAATCCAGTTAATTTGAATCTTTTGCTGCTACAAGAGGAAAAGTACATCACCTCACTTCCTGTGTACCAGATGACTAAATGAGCTACAAGACAAAAGGCCTTAAAAATGCAAATAGAAAAGCTTTCATAAAGTGGATAATCACAGTCATGTTTTAGCAATAGAGATTTCAAAATAGACACACACACACACGCACGCACACACTCAGGAACACACAGCTGCTTTTCGGCCCAGAGGAGTCATGCTTCTCATCCTCAGTCCGCCTGAGGTAAAGTAAAGTTAAAGCGGAACTCAGAACAAATGACTCAGAGCGCAGCCAGAGGACATCAGCTGACAGTTGTTCACGCTCAAATACAATTAGGCTAAATAAGTGATGTTTTCATTTTCATAGTAGGTAATGACGTCCTTTTAACCCCCTTTGAAAATCCTCCGGACATTGACACCCGAGAGACACCAACACATCCCACATGTAACAGATGTATCTCCATGGAGTCAAATCAAATCACATTTTGTTTATGAAGCACGTTTTACACGACAGTGTGGCCAAAATTGATTTTCAAACACAGTTGAAAACACTTTAAGGACCATGACAATTCAGCAATCAAAGCAACAATTATTTCATCAGTGAAATTGTGTTACAGCCAAGAACAAGGAGGACTCTCACTTCAGCTCACCAGTGGAGACAGTACTGACTGTATATGAGCAGGGCTACAACACATCACATATAATACTGCTGTCATGTGAAAAAATTGCATCTCTGAAAGGTCAGATTGAAGAAACACAGAAAAAAATGTTTAAAGCAGACTTTGTAGAAAATCGATCTCACAAAACAGCATTGAGACATTACAATGCAACAGATCATTAACAACAAAGGAACTATGTTTTGGCCAGTCCAGCCTGCTTCAGCGTTTTATTAGGTTTTCCCATAGACCGGCGAGGACAGACAGGAAATAGACAACAGACGAGAGTGACAGCTTGAGGCGGATCTGAACCCACGAGGAAGAAGCCCGAGGCTAACGAGTCCAGCCAGCCACCGAGGCGTCCCAAAGACTTTTAAAGTGCTGTTGGTTTTACAGTACTGTTTGATTCCCTCTGTGTATGAATGACATCAAGCTGCTTGAATGTTTTTCAGTTGATGTATGAAAGAGAACACAAAGTCACAAATGTTGCCTAAAGCAACTTTTCCCTTTAAATGCAGTGCCACATGGGTAAAATACTCCATTACAAGAAATATCTTGAACTTTATGTACATATTATTCAAGTGCAGAACTATTACCACAATGGTATAATTAACTTTTTTACATACATGTTGGCTGCTGTTATTTGGCTAATCAATATGTGTGTTCCATTCAGCTGTATTGTGTTTTTTTCCGTGATGATTTTAACTACTCCCGTGAGGAGATAAAGTGCTTTTTTAATCATGAAATACAATTCCACCAATTATCAACAATGTATCATATCTTTTAAACTGATCATTTGATATGTATGTCAAATTTGAATCTGCAAAGGAACTACTTTAATTTATTCTGGATTGTTGTGGAGTAGAAGTATAAAGTAAATGGAAATAATTAAAGGCCCTAAACAACTTGTGGTCCTACATAAACATACAATTATCCGGCAAATTTAGAACAGTTTTGTTGGTCCATGCACTTGAGAGATTTCTGTTTTGTGTGTGTTGCCATCATGCACCAATCAAGATTGTATAACACCCAAAGATGTTTTTCTAACTTTACATTTGAATGTTATTCTTATTTAGTCATGACTCTTTAATATTATGGGAAAAAAAACAATTTCTGCCCGTGCTTTTTTTGGGGGCTTTATAGAGTGCAAGTACCACTTTCTCTGCTTTTTTGTACACCAAAGGAGAGCGCAAATACACAATAGTTTGCTTACTGACAACATATTCATATTCATTGCATAGATAGGGTGAATAAGACAAAGTCCCAATAAGTTGGCATTTTCCTGTAAACCTGCAAACCTCATCACAAAATCACAAACTAGTGGAGGCCCCGTTTATCAGCCTGGATGTGCCGTCTCAGACATTATAAATATAGTTTTTTCTCCTAGACTCTGCTTCTGTTGTGTATGGTGTCTGTTTCTGATGTGGCAGACATATCACGACACCACAAGTCAGGAGGATGAGTGAGAAGTGGTGAGGTTTCCCACACAGGCAGCCCCAAAGTTAATTTCCTTTGGCCTCTTAAACCACCTCCAGGGAAACAAAAGCCGTTAAACGTAGCAGCAGGAAAGGAAAGACAACCTCCCCTCGCCCTGCATGTGAATCCTCGCCCACTAACAATCCATATGTTATTACAAATGGGATCATCTGCAGAGCTGTGACAGAGCAGCCCCCACGCAGCTCGCTACGCTAAACTGGATGCTGCCATTTTGTCAACGCACTGGAAACATCACTACACCGCTTTTCTAATCATCTGGCATCTCTGCACTAATGGCGAGCTCTGAGAGGAAAATTGATTTGCAGCAGTTCCTCGTGCTCTTTTCAACAGTATCTGCAGAAATCAAAGCCTAGCTCATAGCTTGACATTCATGACAGATGGCATTGTGCCATCTTCCACTGTCTCAACATTAAAAAAACAGCTGAGACACTCCTGCGTTTGCTATTAAATCAATTTGCTTTAATTTCCACAAAAGACTGAATTAAACCGAAATCAGTGCTCTGAGTAACTTTACACATTTTCCGGAAAATTATATAAAGGGAGCTTTGAGTTATGAGGTTCAATTTCACTCAAAGCTGCCATTTTTCAGATTTGCATGGTCTTTAAGTGATATACTTTGCAGAAGTTTAGTGCTATACTTTGTAATGGCCAATTGAGGTGAAATATTTAGTGACACTTAAGTGCAGCACAATGTGTTCTCATTATCGACACAGAATTACATCATAGCTTAAATCAAGTCTAATTGGAGTCAGTGATAAAAAATAATGAGACATTGAGCTAAAATGTGTTTTGCTGTTGTCTTTAAGCTGCATTAATCAATTTCTGGCCACTAGGCGGAAGAAAAACATCAAAACAAGCAGACAGCCAGCATATCTTTGGGCTTTGGTTGCACGGTGTTCGTCGTTCGACTGGTCATGACGGTTTTCCCAAGATGGCGCCTGCCTGTATACGTGAACGGTAATGTCTTTCTAAAGTATCTTTTTAATAAACTGTCTGTACACTTACAAAGTTCTCAATGCTTTGGTTAACATTTAGGGACCCTCATAATGCTACCGTGGAAGCGTGGTTCTATTTTGAGCCTTGTTAGTGGTATTAATAGAGATTTCATTTTACTTTCCTCGTGCCCCGACTACTAGCGTTATAAGCTAATTAGCGGTTTGCGCTAAAACTGGTCACATTCGATTAGCATGAAAACATATCCCAGAGAATGGTTGACTCGGTACCCATGTGTTATTAACCCCTAGGTTCATTTTTCACCGGATTTGAGGTTGTTATGGCTAACGTGTGTGCAAACAGTTACTTACACATTCTTCCGATATTAGGTAACGCAACTTTAGTGTCCATTTGGAGTTGTGTTTCTTTCCCCCTAATTAATTCAAGCTCAATATGCATTATACTTTTTTTCTCCGATTTCCACCAACTCGTGACAATAATAATTTGGTCTTTAGCTTAAGCCGCCTACACATGATAGCCAGCAAAACTGCTTTGCACCGGCCGCTCCATTGATTTCCTATCGGGAGAGCGGTAGCGCCCAACTAGTCGCTGGTGACAGTTTAGGCCTACTGCAGGGGTTGCAGTGCTGCTGCACAAATGACTGCTGTTTTACAGTTTTGTCATTTTTATAAAATTAATTTTAACATTTAGCTGAGTATTTTCTCAGCTTTAATTGTAGGTTTAAACATAAGGAGCCAATCAAAGTTAATAATCAAAAGCTAATACAGTTTTCTTCCACCTAATATTTCCCCTTTCCCATGAAACCCATTTCTAACTATAGAGAAGTATAAAGCGCAAATAAGGGACTCACTTTTGCTTGCTGCCCACTTGCTGATTATACATTAGGACGGCAGTAAATCAAACAAATTGTGGTCTAACTTGTTGCATTACAGTTCAATATTTCACCTATGAAACCCACATTACACATTTAGAGCAGCCAAGAACCAATAAGAGACTTACTTTAGCTCACCACCTCTGTTACTGACTGGCTTCAGGCGAGGCAGTAAATCAGGCAGATTGTGGTCAGACTTTAACTTTAGCTCAGCAGTGTGGCTGCTGGAGCGTACTACAAATCAAATTCAATCATTAAGTGCCTTTAACGAAACCGTTTCATTACAAAATGCTCTACAGAGCCATGGAGGAAATGAATATTATATACTAAAACAAGGGCACAGGTTCAAATCCCAGACCTCTAATGTCTCTCCACACTAATCCTCAAACCTAATAATATTCAGTCAGGGTGGACCATCTTCAAAAAGAAAGTGTGGGAGGGCAGAATGTGGCAGAGCAGACTGTCATGTATTGCAGAAAATCTGTCTCATGGCTCCGTGACTCACGCAAGCATGAAGTCTGTGAAGTACCATGTCAACTTTCCTTCCAAGCAAACGCATCAAAAAGATTTCAATCCAAAATATTGCCTCGCAGCTCCAAACAGTGCATTCATTTCTGCAGCACCGTGGAGGGACATGAAGTATAAAAGACAAAAATTGAGCTAATATATCACAGCTTGAACATTTAAACCCAAAGCGTTTCAGCTGCAATAGCATCTTTGTTACAATATTCAATGCATAGTCACTCATTTCTTTTAAAATACTGTCCAGATTTGCCTGAGGGTGCAAACATTTTTGAAAATGTGTTCAATTTAAGGGATTTGTGAGCTGCATAAAACCCCACAATCACCATTAATCATGAAATATTGAACTACATTGACCTCTTTGAAAAAGTCTTGGGATCATCAGAATTAAGAGTGCATGAACAAGCAACACATGTAGAGGAAGCATAAAATATGATATGAACCCAATCGACCCAAAGATTTTGTTTTATTTATCTTTTGCTGTTTATACTCACTTTTAACAATTATTTACGATGCCACACAAACGTGTAACTAAACACTTTGCTTGAGTTACAAGTCAACTCCTTTACAAAGCAATGTGTAATCCATCACTTTTGTTCTCCTGTTATGGAAAGTCTCATGTTTCTTATTAATATGGTGGTCTTGTTAGGATGCTCTAAATGTCTGAATACGGTCTTGAGACATATAAAGACTAGTCTCGTATTGACAGACCTTCCTCCACAGCGCTGCGGAGGAGGGTCTGGCGAGTCCACACAGCATTCTGGGATTGGAGAAAAACGTGCTCTGGTTAATTGGCATTTTTTTAAACCAATAATAATCTTCTTGAGATGTACCAGAGGGAGCCCCTGGGCTCCTGCAAAATAACCTCGGGAAGGAACTTGTTTTGGTGGAACATGTGTAGGCTACGTCGTGCAACAGAAAACTCAATTTGGACAGATAGTCTAGTTAGCTGGCTGGATTTACCCTGCAAAGATGTGAGGAGCAGTTAACCATAGTCCTCAGAAATCAACCAGAGTTTAAAATACCAACACAAAGGAAGCGGAAGGTGACGGACATTCGGCCGAAATGAAAGACATCCGGCGGAATTTCCGGCGGTACCTGAACAATCCCGGAAGTGGAAAGTCATGGACATAGACGATATCAAGACACAAAGAAGCCGTAACAAAATGTTTCTTAACAAAATGTTTACAGTGTTTAGTAAAAGCATTCAGCAGCGAAGTGGGGCAGAGAAAGAGAAGAGGTCCCTTACGTGTCCCTGGTCGTCCAGCTCGTTGTTGGTGAGTTTGAGCTTGTCGAAACTGACCACCTGCCTCATCCAGGTGTCTCCTGAGGCCAGAGAGTCTGGGTGGATGTAGGCCCGCGGAGGCACCGGGGAGTCGGCGTTTCCTGCCACCATCCACTTGGAGCTGTGGTACACATACCTGGAAGACAAGACGGGGAAACAGATAACTCAATTTAATAATGATTCAGCAGCAGAAACAAAGTAGATGTTCAGTATCTGTGACCTGCACGACACAAAACCTTAAAACCTATGAATATATTAAAATGTAACCATGAATGAATAATTAATTAATTGTGCTTTATATTGTGGCATCCATGTTTCTCTTCTTTTCAGATACAGGACATGAAGATCAAAAATCTGGTCACATATAACAAATGAAAGACCTCACAGGTTTCTTTTCTTTTTCTTTTTTGTTTTGCATTGTAAACATTTTGTTGTTTGCAGTTTTACATTCAAAGTCATGTTAACTATATTAAGATAGGATAGATGCAACATACAGCAGAGGAGTAATGGCGTCCTTCGTGTGTGTTGTAATCCGAGCTTCTCTGTTCTTTGTTGTTATAGCCGGTCCAGCCATGTGTGCACGTCGGCCGTGAAAATAACACCGGTATTTCAATTGCGGAACGGTCTGTGAGAGCCGTGTGGAGGCAATCCCAGCCCGCTGTTTGTTTCAGTATTTCGAGTACAGCGCCTTTAAGGTTAGGGTGAAAATGTTTTACCATACAATGGTGCTTTTGCTTAATTTCATCCTAGACGTTCATTCTTTTGCAGGAAGATCGACTCAACTGTCTCTTACATTCCCAATATGTTGGAGAAGAAGTGTGCTCCCTTGAATTGTAGTTATTTGAAAGCGTAACTCTCGCCAAAATTCAACCTAGGGTCTTTTTGTGAATGTACAATAGTCAAACTTTCGTTTAAAAGCATAATTAGGACAGAAGCACCACTTTTAAGATTTATCGTATTTTCGTTTTTCGGTCAAATGGCCTTTTGAATGGGAGTGCTAGGGGCACTACTATGATAACATCAAAATCACTATTTTTAAAACACTAAGAAGGCTCGACACAACATGAGACTTTGCTTGAAGTATCACCATGGGATCTACACATGAACTCGAGCACTGAGAACATTGTTTGTGTACCCAGAGTTTACTAAAAAGAAAGGTTTTGAACGACTCACTTTAGCTGCTGTTGTGTACGCTATCCGCCATCTTCTCAGTCAAAAAGTGTCGATCGCTGAATGCGAATGAACGGACTCCATAGGAGGAAATGTCATTGGCTCAAATGGCTCCTTTTTCAACTACAAGGTCAATATTGTGTTTCACTAACGACAAAACAACTAATTACCCGTGCATTTATATGGAACTAAGCTTTAGGAGCTTTACTCTCCTCCCTGTTAGGTTGCATTCGGAGATCGACACTTTTTGACTGTCGAGACGGTGGCGAGCGGAAACACCAACTGCTAAAGTGAGTTGTTCAAAACCTCTCTTTTTAATAAACTCTGTGTACACAAACAATGTCCTCAATGCTGGAGTTCATGTGTAGAGCTCCTGGTGATACATCAAAGTCTCATGTTGTGTCGAGCCTTCTTAGTGTTTCAAAAATAGCGATTTGATGCGATCATAGAAGTGCCCCTAGCACTCCCATTTAAAAGGCCATTTGACTGAAAAACGAAAATACGGTCAATCTTAAAAGTGGTGCTTCTGTCCTAATTATGCTTTTAAACAAAAGTTTGACTCAGGTAATATTCACAAAAAGACCCTAGTTTGCATTTTGGCGAGAGTTACGCTACAACAACATTATGCTGTATCACTCTGATTTCTTATGCCAGCCCTGTTGTTATTCCACAGAGGGTTAGAACAATCTGGGGGACTAATATTCCCTCATCACTTCCCTGTTTTGAAAACTCATTTGAATCTCTGAGGTTGCTTCAGGGTTGAACATGGGTTACTATAAAGGCTGTTCCGTTGAAAAACAAACTCCAAACACTCAGCCACGTTGCCACAACAAGAACTCATCTGGTGTTTCTTCATTGTGCTTGAAATTTCTAAGAAGAGCAACATAAAATACTATTATGCAGTCACACACACACAGCTGCATAGTTTCAATTAAGCAAAACCATAATATTTGATGATGTTGTGTGAGTTGGGGGCGTCCCGCCCATTAAACAGCAGGGGAAAGAAGAAAGGAAGGGAGAGAGAGACAGCGAGAGAGAGAGAGAGAGAGAGAGAGAGAGAGAGAGAGAGAGAGAGAGAGAGAGAGAGAGAAATCGACTTTTGCTGTCAAGTCCACAAACCATCAGTCAACACTGAAAGCAATGTTTAAAAACTAGAACAAAGGAAAAGACAATAGAAAAAGAAAGGATGGAAGAAAATGCAAGAAAGGAGAAAACAAAGAAGAAAACAAAGAAATGCATGGAGAGAAGAAGTGCAGCAAGACAAAGAAAGTCAGACAGAGTCATCAAGAGGGATAAAGAAAGAGAATGTAAGTGAGATAAAGTCAATGGACAAATTCTTAAAAGAAAGGTAGGGTGGGAGAGAGAGATACACAGAACAGGAGAGCGAGGTTGAGATTAAGTGGAGGAGAGCGAGTGTGAAGCACAGCTGTTTGCCTTTAGTTCTGGCCCTGCACGCCGTTGAAAGAGTTTTATCTGCAGCGTCTCTGCCAATGTCATCCCTCACTGCTGAAACATGGACAAAACTCTTATTTGGTTCTTTTGTCATTGCCTCGAAGGGCTGCACCATCCTGTCACACACACACACACACACACACACACACACACGCACACACACGCACGCACGCACGCACACATGCACACATGCACACACAAAGTACATTCAAACGGAACATGCATACTCAGCCTCTGTACCACAGCTCACACATACACAGGCTATTTAAAAAGCCTCTGGGGCTTTTCCAGGGATATTGTCAAAAGCACCCTCTGGCCGCCAAATTGGAGGTAAAGTTAGTTATATGTGACTGAACAGCTTCATATGTTTCTACCATACATTTATTAACAAATATACCTGATAAGACCATTTAGTATAAATGAAAATTGTCCTTTAGAGGTGTTCAAGTTAGCCCGACCCCCAAAACCCATCAAATAATCAGGTCTCATGTTCTACTCATTTGTCTAG